>CM076662.1:585590-887347 GCA_038496675.1 Rachycentron canadum
CCCCTTGACAAAGCAGATCTGATTGATTTAGTTCAGTGAAGGCCTGGAGGTAAATCTCAGCTCTTCACTATGTGAATGTTTGGCTCACAACATAGACCGTCAGTTCCTCAGTCAATCAGTTAGTCAGACAGTCAGTCAAACAGTCAGTCATCTGTAGTTTATATATAAAACAGGATGCATATATCTTATACTTTACCCTGAGATTATTTGTTTATTATTTCATATATCAAAACATTCTCCAATGCTAAGCTATAGCATTATTATTATTATTATGCAGAATGCAGAATAACATCCCTAGTTGAAAGATGGTAATGTTATTCTGTATTTTTCCTGCTGTAAATAAATCTTATGAAATGACCAACAGTTTGTCTGACTGTTGACTGATGAAGATCTAAACTTTGTAACACTTTCAGCTTCATCACATCAGATCTCTCCTTTTGTGAGTCATGGTTCAGCAGATTCTTCTTGTGAAAAACAAACTCAAAATTAACTTTTTATGAGTCAAGGTCTGATCGAGATGGTGAAAAGTCAAAGGCTTTTCCATTTCCATTTTAAATGAAAATGCAAAGTGAATCATTGCATTTTCATTTTTCCCAAATAACATACACATACACACATAACGAATTACTGAAAATGAAAATGCTATAGTGAAGTTACATTATCATTTGAATATTGTCCCCTATATGCTTCCCTATATTGACAAAGTGACAGCCTCCTCGTCACACCTTTAGTCCACTACTCAGTCATAGAGGCAATCATAGAACTGTGATTGAAACTGCATTTTTATATGCAGGGTGTTTGTTGGGATCTGGCATGTGGTTTGTTTTTATGACAGAATGTCATCCATGGAATGTTCATAAAGGAATGAGCCAAGGCACAAAGAGGAGGCTATCACACAGAATTCAACTTGAAAGATAAAAGTAGGCCATGTCACAGTGATGAGGGTTACTTTACACTGATGCTCTCCTCCATGTGTAAAAACGACCTCAATGTTGTGTAGCCTAGTAGAATTTGCTTTTCCTTAGTTGAAGAACAATGTCAGAGATTTGTCAAGCTACTTCTATTATGTTCCATTAATGAGTCTGCAGTGACTAGAATGAAATCCACATAGCTCCCTTCTAAATCTGAGGTTTGATGATTGGTTAGAACTTTTTTTCATCCTCTCTTCTGCATTCCCAGTCGTCCAGCTCTCATACACTAATTTTCAATTCACCTGCACCATTTTCCTTTCTTGCCTGAATTCCTGAAATAACCACAGCCTTCTGTCCCTGACTTCAAGCTCTGCCTCAGAGTCTTCGTCTGTCTGCCTGTTTCTATGGCTAGGTGAGGTTTCCTTCTGATTATATGTGTATTATCTGAGTGTGTGTACTGAACTCATTCTCACCTGCTCTCCAGTTCAGCTCACTCTGCCAGCCTCCCAAGTCTATCTCAAGCCTCAGAAGATCCACATCCATAGACATAATCTGAAATGTTTTCTAACTTACCTCCCCACTCTGGTTTCTGTTGAGGTTACAATAAATATCACTGCCAACCTACCTGTTGTAAAGTGTGCTGCATCTGGATCACACACACATGCACATTACAGGTATGGCTTTGTGGTATTAGACCTTGATAATTAGAGTGCAGCCCCCATTTTAAAAATGGGAAGCTCCATCCTGGTCTGCCTTTACCTCAATCATAAAATCATCTATAGCACATACATTTTACGTAAGTTCCTGCAGTTTCTGCAACTGCAGCACAGCACCCACATTGACGAGAGAACGGAAACAGTAGAGAGAATAGTAAATGTCACAGAGCACTGACATTACATGTGGCAAAGTCCTACACCCCTTCAGCACAATGCAACCTCCATGATTTTACAATAGTTTATTAGTTTCTATTAGTGTCAATGTCGTGCCATCGTACCACTAGAATTAAACGTTTGATGTCTCCATCTAATCCTAACAGTTACTGTTCAAAACTCAGACCTCATCTGGTTATAGCTTTATATGAACACACACCTGCTTTTGAAAGTGAGGTCACTTTTCACCTTGTTTGATAACGCAGTCAATTGAATTATCGGTATTTGCAAAAGCTATAGATAGACACACTGTGGGCCTGGTCAAGAAATAAGCCCTGGAAACTGTGTCCTGAGTCTTATTTGCAGAGACATGTAGCTCCACATATAGTCTGAATGATCAAAAATATATTATGGAGATATTTGCAGACCAAGCAGCTGTTTCCTAGGGCTCTCGGTGTTCAGTGAGGCGCACTGCAGCAGGTTTTGAGTGTAAGGATGAAAGAATGGAAGAAGAATATAGAAACATGATGAGAGCCATGTGTAGAGATGCAGAAGACACTGCAGGGGTTGCGAATAGGAGTGAGGAATGGATGGATGGGTGGAAAGACTTATGAGATGAAATTACACTGCTACTGTCTAAACAAATCGCCAACTGAGAGGAGCAGAGACAGAAAGTAAGACCATACTGGGGTAAGTAATATAATTAAGGGAAAGATAGAGAGACAGATATTACTGATTTGTTGTGCAAGGATCTTAACCCCAAGTGCTCCAGTTGAGCATTTATACTGGGCAGCTTCCAGTTGTGTCCCTACAAATGTGCCTTTGAAAAACAAAACCTTTCCCTTAGATAAATTAAGAGGAAAACCCTGAGACTTTTACACAAAGCTGACAAACAAAAGCTTACCACCACAGCTCATCAGTATGGAAGCTAATAAGGATTAATCAAATGATTATGTAATCTCACAATAGCCTTATTTTCCACATATGTGTGCTATTTGAGTCAAAATGAAAATGCAGTAATTAGTTTTTAGTCAATTTAGTCTATTTTTATTTTCAGATTTGTGTATGGCCAATTTATGTCAATATTACAGTGGAACTGGAAAGGCTTTTTGTACACTTGTAGTGCTCTACAGTGGAGAATAATAATGGCAGCGGATCCTTTACTAGTCTGTTATGTCTTCAAGCACCACTTTGTTTTTTGTCAAGTTATGACCACAAACATAAACATATTTTATTGGAATTTTATGTGAAAGACCAACAAAAAGTGGCACACAATTGTGAAGTACAAAGAAAATTATACATGATTTTAAATGTATTTACAAATTAAAAACTGAAAAGTGCGGTGTGCAAAAGTATTCAGCCCCCCTAAATCAATCCTTTGTTGAACTGCCTTTTGTTGCAATTACAGCTGCAAGTCTTTTGGGGTATGTCTCTACCAGCCTTGAACATTTAGAGACTGAAATTTTTGCCCATTCTTCTTTGCAAAACAGCTCAAGCTCAGTCAGATTAGATGGAGAGCCTTTGTTAACAGCAGTTTTCAGATCTTGCCACAGATTCTTGATTGGATTCAGGTCTGGACTTTGACTGGGCCACTCTAACACATGAATATGTTTAGTTTTAAACCATTCCATTGTAGCCCTGGCTTTATGTTTAGGGTCGTTGTCCTGCTGGAAGGTGAACCTCCGCCCCAGTCTCAAGTCTTTTGCAGACTCCAACAGGTTTTCTTCCAAGATTGCCCTGTATTTAGCTCCATCCATCTTCCCATCAACTCTGACCATTTTCCCTGTCCCTGCTGAAAGAGAAGCACCCCCAGATCATGATGCTGCCACCACCATGTTAGGCAGTGGGGATGGTGTGTTCAGAGTGATGTGCAGGGTTAGTTTTCCTCAACACACAGTGTTTGGTCTCATCTGCCCAGAGCACCTTCTTCCACATGTTAGCTGTGTCCCCCACGTGGCTTCTGGTAAACTGCTAATGGGACTTCTTATGGTTTACTTTTACCAATGGCTTTCTTCTTGCCACTCTTCCATAAAGATTTGTGCAGATTTGTGCAGTCGACCAATAGTTGTCCTGTGGACAGATTCCCCCACCTGAGCTGTGGATCTCTGCAGTTCATCCAGAGTCACCATGGGCTTCTTGGCTGCATCTCTGATCAGTGCTCTCCTTGTTTGGCCAGTGAGTTTAGGTAGACGGCCGTGTCTTGGCAGGTTTGCAGTTGTGCCATACTCTTTCCATTTCCAGATGATGGATTGAACAGTGCTCTGTGAGATGTTCAAAGCTTGGGAAATCTTTTTATAGCCTGACCCTGCTTCAAACTTCTCCACAACTGGTGTGTTCCTTGGACTTCATGGTGCTGTTGGCTCCCCAATATTCTCTTAACAAACATCTGAGGCCGTCACAGAACAGCTGTATTTGCACTGAGATTAGATTACACACAGGTTGACTCTATATTTAGTCATTAGGTCAACATTCAATCATTCAGCGATCATCAGGCAACTTCTGAAGGCAACTGGTTGACTCAGAGAAAAGGAGGCTGAATACTTTTGCACACTTTTCATTTTTTTATTTGTAAAACAATTTTAAAATCATGTATAATTTTCTTTGTATTTCACAATTGTGTGCCACTTAGTGTTGGTGATTCACATAAAATTCCAATAAAATATATTTATGTTTGTGGTCGTAACGTGACAAAATGTGGAAAAGTTCAAAAGATATGAATACTTTTGCAAGCCACTGTATATCCTCACTCACAATGCTGGTCACATACACGTGTTGACGTTAAGACCATACTATAGCTGGATAAATCAGTGCAGCCCTTACAGCTGAGATGTTGATGACATGGTTATCTCACTCCTACAGTAAATGTAGACGTTTGTAGACTTATATTGGTGAATACCCACTGAGATGGAGAAAAGCTGATATTATAACACATAAAAGTGAGTCAAGCATTATCCCACAAACTTCACTGTAATACTTAGTAGAAAACAACAAAAGCTGTTGGAAAAGGGGGTAACAGTGAGCACTTTAGGAACCCAACACCAACACTGGGTGGTTCCTCACTTCTTCATGTTATGGATCCACCAGATGTTGAAAATTTCCTCTGAGACTCTTCTCCAGATGACATAACTGCATCACATTGACTGCCAATCTCCTGTCCTGATTTCACCATCATGTTGATGCTCTGTGCTGGCTGTGTATAGTTGTGGTCTGTGGTTTAATGACAGTGTTCATGAGAGTGTGGAAATGCCTTCAAACAATGAAATGTCACATTTTTATCTGTGACATTAAGTAACCTTTGACCCTGACTTATATCAGTAAACAAGTTCACTGACAAGTTCTCCCATTCCCCCTCCCCCCATGGATGAAAATAATGAGTTCTCGTTTCATAGACCTGTCAGCTGACACAGACACTGACACTTTTTGACTTGACAAGAGAACTTTTTATTCTTCATCGCTGAAATTGGATGCTGCTTGCTGATCTCCATCCTGGGGTGGCTGAGATTAGGGTGGGGGAGGGGTATGGCATTTTTAATGATTTTTTTGACTTAATTAATCAGGACCCTGATATTTCAATCAGTAATATATGTTGTAATGAATTGATATATAACTTAGTCATGTAGCCCCATTGGGGGGTTGTAAAGTGTTATGGAAATGTCCTCTGAAAAGAAGAATAATTATACATACAACACACAACACACACACACAAACACATACACACACTGCTGTAGGCACTAATGGAAGGTTGCTCTTTGGTCTGTAAAAACTATATTTATATCTATATATTTTTTCTTAATAACGATGAGGTGAAGCCTGAGCTATTCATGTGTATCTCAGCGTTTCCTTTGTTAGCGATCATATGAAATATTCACAGAACAAATAGACACAATAACATCTTGTTATTTATATGAAAAACCATGAAACATGTTTGGGGAGTCTTCTTCTGGGGAATTGAGAACCACTGAAATACTGCAAGAAGCTCTTTGAACAGGACCAAAGACTTATAACCACACTGCTTTCTCAAGTTGTAGAGTTGTAGTTGGCCACAAAGTCCATCTTGGCTGCAGCATGTACTGATGTGTACTCACCCTTAAACTTCCTACTGCCCTATGTTACAGTGCTTGCCTAATGTTGTATCACAATGTTATGTGAATTTAATTTTGACTAACCAAAGAGCTAATGAGAGGCAGCTTACCTTTGCTAGTGATGGTTCCTGTATACTCAGTGGGTTGGTCTTCCAGGGTTGGAGCTTGTGTCTGCCCATTCGATCTATGCCCAAATCCATCTGAAGAAGTGTGTCTCTGGCTTCGGGCTGGAATTGGTCTCTGGACCAGGTTGCCCTCGCTGCCTGCCCTCATCAGCCGCTCTCCAATCCGCAGCATGCATGAATGATTTCCCTGCAGCTCCTTTCTCAAGCTTGGGCTCTTAGACTCTGCTGAACCAGGTCGACCCAAACGGGATGAGGACATCTTACCTGGTGAGCTGAACAGAACACTGGTTATATACTCCAGGGTTAGTCTGTGTCCCTCTTCTGCTTGGCCCACTCTTCTTCCTCCTTTAGTTCTTGTTCTTTCACCTCCTGCTACTGGTGTATGATATTGTCCCTCTTGTTTCTTGTCTGCCTTTCTTCTGTCTCTTCTTTCTTTCTCTCATTTATGGAAGAGAGAAGATCGATGGATGTTTTTTAGCTGTCAGGTTTTGACATCCAACTGTTTTCCTCTTGTTTTTGCCACAGTAGTCCTCATCTCTCTGGTCTGGACATTACTCTGAAATGTCTGTGATGATGTCTTAGTCCTCTGTTATCTCCGCCTCAGTCTTTCCTTTAACCCTTACAGACCTTGGCAGTGATCAGCGAGCAAAGAGAAAGTCTCAGCCCAATTCCTTGTTTTTCATACCCTTTCTTCTTAGGCTAAGCCTCTGTCAGCAGCATTTTCCCTCTGTGAGCCTGCACAGAGAGCTGTCCCTCTCGCTTCTTCTCTCTCTCTCTCTCTCTCTCTCTCTCTCTCTCTCTCTCTCTCTCTCTCTCTGGGTGTATGCTGGGAGTTTGGAGGTGGAGAGTATGGTCAGTGTGACAGAGTTTGTAAGTTTTTTCTAATTAGAGCTCTTTGTCCTTGTTTCTCCTAAAATAAACAAACTATTGCAAACCTTAGGCTCTATCAGGACATCAGTATTTGCTAGTTACATCATTATATTGACAATGGACATAAAAGCTCTTTCCTGATGCGGCATTCATGACAACATAACCAATATAAAGGATTATGCAAAACCAGTTTCAGAAAAAACAGGAAGCTTTAAATTTATCTACAGCTGCAGATTGTTGACTGTTTAAAACTGCTCAGATTTTATGGAATGGTGAGATAACGTAATAATGTATGCTGAGTTCCTGCTGTGGACATTTGTAGTTGATAACTTAAACAACAATTACAGAATATTGTTTATATTTATTTTTGAATGTGGCAGACTAGAAATTAACTTATATATCATGCTCATTGTACTGCAGGCCTGTTCACAGCAGACTATTTTATATCACTATTCCTCAACAGCAGAGACACAAGTAACCAAGAGTGAACAAGCTTAATTCAGTGCCAGTGGCCACAACACAAAGTCTGCCAACTGTTTTTAAAAGCAACAGGAGCTACAGCAGAATTAAAAAGAAACAGCTAACAGCTTGGTATTATTTTTCAGTAAAAAGTTGTCAAGTAAAGTCCCAGAACAATTAATGTCTTTGTCCTTTTCAGTGAGCAATCTATGTTTCTTTGACAAAGCAAGAATCTGGTACTGGCTGTCTCTTGGTAGGTACAGTCAGCTGTGTGTTGGTACCACAGGCATCCAACATGAGTAATTCTATCCACAGCCATCATCCCCGTTGCCTCTCAAACCCTCTGATCTGTGATAGACTTTTAGGTTTAAAAGAAATGTCTAAGTAAGATGGTAACTTTTTGTACATGCACATCTCTATGAATGATTAAGTGCTTAAGTGCTTATGCAGATTGCAAGTCAGTAGAGATGACGAAGACACAGGGGACCTCTGTGTCGTGGTGCTACTAAGAAGCCCTGGAAAACATAAAAACAAACCTAATTAACAGAATATCTATTCCAAATTAAACAGAACATGTAATGTTATCTTTTCATGAGTAAAGTTTTTGTAAGGTAAACGCAGTAGGTACTGCAAAAACTGAAAATATTATTACAGTTAAAACTTTGTTTTGTGGAAACTGATCTGTGCTTCAGCCCACTGACTTTCCTTTATAATCCACAAATGAACAGTATAAAAAGTTAGTCCACCTACACACTGAGTTGTATGTCGGCTAACCTGCTGTCAGTTTGAGCCTGTTTCTCTCCACGTTATAGTATTGTGTGACTATAGCATCTTAAGGGATGCTAATGTGTTCCTAAATTTCCCTAAAAATTTCAAGCTATATCCATCTTCCTGAAAAGTGGCTTACAGGCCTCAAACTTCATGTTCTTGTGGGCCTCACATTGATTTAGTTAAGTAACCTGTTTATTTATTTCATTGTGTCTGGGCTGCTGGGTACTTTCCATCAACTCTCAAGTTTCTCTTTTACTCACAGCCTCACTATATAATGAACATTTACTTTCTTTTTCAGTCTCCTATTTGGACTTGCTAAGATTTTATATTACAAACCAAAAGATTTTCTTAGGACCATATTCCATTCCAAGTCCATATTTTACTTTTCTCCATTGTTAGAATAGAAATAAGGTTCCTCACATATTTAAAGGAATTTTTACCATCCAATTAAACTTTTGTCTGCTTCACATGATGTTTCATACAATCACATATCTACAGTTTACATGTAAAAAAACAAAAACAAAACAGACAACCTATTTTATTAAACATGGTGCAGTCTCAGTCGCAAGTTCACGCTTGCCGTTATATTATAATATATATTATAATATATATATAAATATATATATAAGTGGTAATATTCAAAACTAAGTACTTAGTAAAGCCCAGTTTCCTGAAGTTTGAATGGACTATACGGTCCCTTATATGGCAAAGCAGAAAGACACACATCACTGGAAGGAGGCAGGGCAGCTCTACGGGAAGCAGCAGTGTATCAGCAACTTATTTCCTTGTTTGCAACGCAAAGTAGCTCAGAGCAGCTGTGCTAGACCAGACATAAGTCTCTGTGTCTGAGGATTAATAGAACTTCATCAGGATCATCAGGCATCTCTTTCCATCTCACACAGGTACAGTCAGTCATATTTACCTAGTTTAAACAGTCACAATGAAAAACTGGCATAACAATTACATGACCTATCTTTTAAGTTACTGGATAGTGTATGACAACAAAAGGTTTACTTTTACTTTTGTTCTCAGTGTGTCAACATGTCAGCTACCAGCTGTCTGTTGTCTGAAGAGCAGTTTCTGTGCTGCATTTGTCTCGAAGTTTTCACTGATCCAGTCACTATACCATGTGGACACAACTTCTGCAAAAACTGCATCACACAGCACTGGAATATTAACAGTGTTCAATGTCGGTGCCCCATGTGTAAAAAACATTTTAAAACACCACCTGAGCTGATGGTCAACACGTTCATATCTGAAATGGCTGCAAACTTTCGACAGTCGGCTGGAAATCAAGACAGCAGGAACTCAGAGATACAAATGGCCAGACCAGGAGACATCCCCTGTGACATCTGCAGCGGGAGAAAACTAAAGGCTCTGAAGTCTTGCTTGACGTGTTTTGCCTCCTACTGTGGCTTTCACCTGGATCCTCATCTGACAGCTGACCCACTGAAAAGACACTCATTGTTGGATCCTATAGTGAACATACAGGACAGGGTGTGTACACAGCACAAAAAAACATTGGAGCTGTTCTGTAGGACTGATCAGACATGTGTGTGCTGTCTCTGCACTGTCTCAGAACATGGGGCACACAACATTGTTTCTCTACAAGATGAATATAAAGCAAAGAGTGCTGAGCTGGAACTGAGAGAGGTTGAAATCCAGCAGATGGTCCAAGAGAGACAGCTGAAGATTCAGCAGATTAAACGCTTAACAATGAACAGTAGAGAAGATGCAGAGAGAGAGATCACGGATGGTGTTAAGATCTTCACTGTTCTAACGCAGAATGCAGAGAGAGGTCTGAATAAGCTCATTGAAAGGATTGAAGAGAAGCAGAAGACAACAGAGGAACAGGCCACCCACTTCATCAGAGAACTGGAACAAGAAATCTCTGCACTGACAACAAGAACTACTGAGGTTCAGCAGCTCTTACACAGTCAAGACCATCTTCTCTTCCTCCAGAGTTTCACATCCATGAACACTGCTGTATGCATCAAGGACTGGACAGATGTCAGTGTCCGACCACCGTCATATGAGGGGACTGTGGTGAAAGCTGTGGATGAGTTAGAGGAGAAGCTCAGCAGAGAAAAGCAGCTGCTGCTTCATGAGGCCAGGCTGAGGAGGTTCCAGTTTTATGCAGTGGACGTGCTTCTTGAACCTGATACGGCAAATCCCTGGCTCATCCTTTCTGATGACCAGAAACAAGTGAGGTGTGGTGAGGTTAGGAGGGACCTGCCAGACAACAATGAAAGATTTTCTCTTTGTGCTACTGTCTTAGCACAGCAGAGTTTCTCCTCTGGAAGATTTTACTATGAGGTTCAGGTTACAGGAAAAACAGACTGGACTCTAGGAGTGGTCAAACGGTCAGTCAACAGAAAGGAAATAATGCCAGTAAGCCCTATGAATGGCTACTGGGCTGTGGGTTTGAGGAATGGAAATGAGTACCTTACTCTAGCCAGCCCTGCTGGCGGCCTCAGTCTAAACCGAGGACCTGAAAGGGTGGGGGTGTTTGTGAGTTATGAGGAGGGTCTGGTCTCTTTTTATGACATTGATGCTGCTGTTCATCTCTACTCCTTTACTGACTGCTGCTTTACTGAGGAACTCTGTCCCTTCTTTAGCCCCGGTCTTCATTATGGTGGCATGAACTCTGCCCCACTGATAATTCTACCTGTCAACCACACTGAGTAGATTTGATTTCATTTTGTCATTTGACAAAAAATGGAATCCATTTATGTAATGTTTTTCCAGTCAAAGCACAGTCACATTCACCTAGTCACACACACACACACACACACACACACACACACACACACACACACACACACACACACACACACACACACAACACACACACACACACACACACACACTGTCACCTTTAAAATGCTGATGGATCAGCCAACAGATATTCTATTAACTTATTAAATTTGCACAGCTATGGTGTACTGAATACTCACTCATACTCAACCCCATGTTATTCTGCATGTTGAAAGAAAGCAGAATTACAGTGAAGTTAAATGTGTTGGGACCGGATCATTTTGGATGGGGAAGTCTACATATCCCTTTGTTCCACACACAAAGGAAGGCTACAGAGAATCATCTCCCACAATTCCCCACTTTTCACATCTCAGCATGAGAGTGGCAAGTGGCTGCTTTAAAAAAGCCAAAAGCGAACAAGTCAACTCAGTGCCAGCTGACAGGACACAAAGTCTGCCAAGTGTTTTTCAAAGCAACAGGAGCTACATCAGAGTTAAAGCTAACTCTGTAAAAAGAACAAAGGAGCAACCAGTGGCCTCCTCTGTAACACCAAGGACGCAGGACTTAACTCAACCAGGACCAGGTATAATTGACTGGGTGTAACTATAATTACCATAGCAGAGCAGAGCACAGCTAAGCACATAATTGTTAACTTTGTTAATGTACTGATCTAGTTAATGTATCAAATGAGCTTTGCTGTTGTGCCTGCTGTTGACTAGCCACTGTTAAACTGACACTTGTATGTTCATACATGCAGCCAACCCTCTTCTAACCTGGCATATTTTAGACTACCTGAACTTTCTTAAACAATGAAACCCACATTCTACCGCCCCCTCATACCATGTGGAGCAGGGTAGAACGTATGTATTTCTAGACCTTCTTTCAATGTTGAATGTGAATCTGGATGGAAGGAACTGAGAGCTTGACTTCCTGCTCAGCAAAGAGTGGAGGCTTCAAAAGGTGATAAACCAGTGGTAGAACATACAAGAGAATTCTGAGAATCCTCAACCCAGGCAAGATGGGTGCTCCAGGTGGAAGGGTTGGTAGCAGTGAATGGCTCGCTTGACCATTAGACTGAGGATGAAACAAGATGACAGACTGGCAGTTGTGTCCATGGCAGAAACAACTGTCAGTCTCAAAGGCCAAGGGGAGTTTAGATAGGGCTATGAAATGAACAGCCTTGTAAAAAAGCTTTGGAAAAAAGATCCAGAACTGTGTTAAATCCAAGGTTGTGTTGCCAGGGCCTACCAGGGATGGGAAAAGGATGGAGAAGATCAGCAGATGACTGATGCCTTGCTTCAGCACAGGTGGAACTTGTTGGGAGTTTGAGCTTTCTGTATATTGAATAAAGTTTTTGTGATCTGTCAAACGTGAAAATGTTTTTTCTGACTCCTCAAGCCAGTGTCTCTATTCTTCCAAAGTCAACTTTACTTGTGTGTGAGTGTGTGTGTGTTTGGGGGGGGGTCTATGTCTTTAAATAGGATGGTCTAAAAGACAAGTTCAAAAGTTACTGTATTGGACAGTAGATCATTACCAGTCGGGGGCAGGAGGTGATGGATTTTTCTCTAATAGCTAGAGCTTTATTTGTGAAGAAGCTCATAAAGTCATGGCCACTGAGAGTTAAAGGAATACATGGTTCACTAGAGCTGTGTCAGCCTGGCTACAGGACTGAAGAGAGACCCAGGTTTCTTATTTTCTACTGTTAATGATGAGTAGTAGGAGTTTCTGGCATAACGGAGGCTTTCTTATATGTTATTAAACTTTCTTTCCAGGCTTGGTGAAATTCTTCTGTGTTGGTGGAACGCCACTTCCTTTCCAGTTTTTGAGACGTCTGCTTTAAAGCATGAATTTGGGAATTACACCATGGAGCTAGCCTTCTCTGATTCACTGCCTTCTCTTTCAGAAAGGCAACAGTATTGACGATTGTATGCAATGAGGCTGTAGCACTATCCACAATGTCATCAACCTCTGTAGGGGTGAGGATACGGCAGCTATCCTCTATTGTATTGACACATGGCATTGGAGTAAATAACAATGGAATTTCTCCTTGAATTTGGCTACAGCATCATCAGATAGACTCCTACTGCAGTAGATTTTTTCCCCCAGATGCTGTTTAGTCCATTATTGTAAAGTCATTATTAAAGAATGGTTGGACAAAAGAGGGTTTTGAGGAAATATTATTAGATGTTCAATTTCTAAGCCATACATCAGAACAAGATCGAGGGTGTGATTAAAACAGTGAATGGATTAATTTACATGTTGAGAAAAGCCAATTGAGTCCAATAATGAATCTGTAATGTAAAATGCAGAACTAAGGCTGTCACTGCCAACATCAATGTGAATATTGAATCACCCACTATAATGACTTTATCTGTACAGAGCACTAACTCAGATAAAAACTTTCAGATAGAAACTCTAAGTAAAACCCAGGTGGACAATATACTGTGACTAACAAGACTAATTTTTGCATTTTCCAGCTCAGGTGTGAAGACTAAAGTAAGGCTTTCAAATGAGTTGTAACTAAGTTTGGGTCTAGGGTTGATTCATAAGCTGGAGTGAAATATGGCAGCTACCCCTCCTCCTCGACCTGTTTCGAGGAATATGAAAATTCATATGAGTAGGTGGTGTTGACTCATTTAAACTGACATCTTCTTCTTCTTGTAACCAGGTTTTAGTCATACAAAATAAATCAATGCGATGATCTGTTATCAAATCATTGATGATCAGGGATTTGGATGAGAGCGAGCTAATATATAATAGTCCACATTTAATTGTTGTGTTTTTAGATCTGAAATAGTAGTTGTTTTAATTTTTATTAGGTTTTTATGTATAACTCTTCTTCTGCTCCTCTTCTGCTTGATTTGATACATTTAATAAATGGAGGTGGTCGGGGACAGACACAGTCTCTGTGGGGTTCTGGGTGGGTGACTGCTCTAACTGAGGAGCAGAGAAGCTGGAAGAAGCTGGAAGGATCTAGGCACCATCTGCTGGGAGAAAAGTATTGGCATAACAAAACACGTCTTTTGAGACGTATAATTCCCGTATAATTCCCAAATTCGCGCTTCAAAGCACAAAGCAACACTTCCCAAAGACAAATCTATGTGTGACTTATGTTGTTTGAACCAAGGCTCAAAAGCTTTGATTTTGATAATGAAATCGCGGAATGACGGCGAATTCACCTCTGTGCTGTATTTTAAAGCCTCAATGTGTTTTACACCTCACAGTGTTGTGGTAGCATCTAAACCTATTAATAACTTAATAATTCAATATTTGCTGTCAATACACACTCGTGAGTAACATAGGATGTTACAGTATTTGTAAAACTGATTTGGCGTCTGTGTTTCCAGAATTTTCTTCAGAATTAAGTCTCAAAAACTTCTCTTGCCTAGAGACTTCATTAGACAATTATATATATTTATATATATATAATATATTTATATTATTAGAAGTGTGTGTGTATAATAAACGAAATGACTGAGCTCTTACGAAACTAAGCGCTTTGTTTGTTTGTTTGAGCGTTTGCATGGAGCACGTGAAGGCATCACTTGGTCAACGTGCTGGTCTGTCTCCGCCCTGACGGATTGACAGATACACAGCAGACTTCAGACCGTACACACGGACTAGCACACCGCTGAAAAATGAAGGACAACAGTTTGCCCCGAATCTGCGTGATTATCTTGTGTGCTGTAGTTTTCATCGTGGTTTTAGTTGTTAACGCTTTGGCCGGAGCGGGTAAAGGTGAGACAAGTAATACTATTTAGACAACTTCATGTTTTCCAGAGTGGTGAGTTGTGTTCTGTCTGAAATCATTCGGGCAACGTTTGTGTTACATTTTCATCAACATGTAAAATGTGACGTATCGTACGAGAGAGTTGTTTCGTCCATGTACAACTGTGTGTCCAGTGGTTATGAAACTGGGTTAGGGTTGTTACCGAGTCAGTCAGTTAATGATGCACGGCTGGCAGCTCATTATGTCACGACCACCGTTACACTAAACAATGAGATATTTCCATTACATGTGCGCGGGAGTTAGCATGTTTAGCTAATAGTAATGTAATTAGCCGGAGTTAATGGATGCTTCTTTTTTAGTAAAAGAGCTGCCGTTTTGTTTCCCGACCATGCAATAACTTTCAAACACACACACAAAAACACACACACACACAAAAAAACACTCCAACACCGCTAAATGTTAGACTTTTCTCAACTGTTCTAAATTGCATCCAAAATGGAGTCGTATGGAATCCAGCCTGTGGTGTTTGAAAGGAAATGAAGTGATTTAGAAGAGGGGAGCTTTATCCTTTGATAGGGTGTGGCACAAAAATCCAGTCCAGAACATATCCTTCCCTCACAGTGTCTCTAGGGTACTGTAACACATTGTTGCATTAGTCTCTTCCCGTCTTCCGTTTATTTATTTATTTTTAATTTTTTTTTTCATTTTTATGTTTTTTATTAGGTGATATTGGACTTCCTTATATTTACCTAACAGCTGTACTATTCACTAGCTACCTTTAAATGCAAGTTTTACACATAGAGTACACACAAAATATGTAATAGAGTTAGTGAAATCCATAAAGAGAAACCAGTGGTGTATGAGCTGCTAGTTGAGTGATATCCCACATGGTTTCATTAATAAATATTCAAAGCCCAAATGCTTTCAAAAAAATGTAAAAGAAATTAATATTGAGAAACACTGAAAAAATATGAGAAAACCTTTTGTCCTCATTAATCATCTTAGTCATTCAAGTAAGTTAAAGAGTCCATAAAAATGTATTTTCTGGATCAATTCAGACCTTGTGCATTTTGGAGAATGCAGTACTTTTGTAAACAGCACCTTATCTGCTCTTATTTAATTTGTTTTTGTATATTTCTCAGTGTTTCTTTTTTTTATTATTAGTATTACTGGGGGATGTTATGCAAGTGTTTTCACTGATGCAGGCCAGTCTTTCATCAACCAATCAATGAGGATCTTGCAGAGAGCTCGTCCATCAGAATGGTCAGCCATAGCAAAAGAGTCATACTCTTAGTTTAGGAATTTTCACGTTTCCTTTGTAATAGTTGGTCTTAGCAAATTTGTGAAGACTATTTGGGTGAAAACCTTTTAGTTAGAAATTTTTAGTGAGACTTGGTGGATAAAATAAGAGAATATGGGCTCTGGTCTCTAATTTTTGTTTTACTGCTGAAACTACCCATCTCTATATCGCATTGAAACAATCCTGTCAGATTTTTTTCATATGTTTGTAGGGTGCTCTTTAGTCCAGCTGAAGTAGTTCTGTTTTCCTAAAATGACTCATCTGTATTCATACTTTTCATGGTTTGGGCTCCTTAGTTCCACTTCTTAATAATGCCACATACAAGTAAAATTTTTTTTTTTTGGACAATAGTGTTGCCTGCAACATTGGAGTTTTCTGGACCTTTTTTGGTGGAACATGGCAGGACCTCCATGCACATAGCCACAGTTAATAAAGAACTGGTTTTCCCAGAATTTGACTGGCCTGCATAGACCCTGACCTCAACCCTCAACATCTTTGTGAGGAACTGGTATGGTGTATCAGGCTTTTTTAGAAGGGCATTAGTGTTCTCACTTATACTGTTGTGGTTGAATGTTTACTCTTTTTCCAGGACCTTTCCACTCCTCCACTGGTAATGTGTCAGCCCACTATGAGACAGACATCACTCCAGCTGGCTGGACCTTCTCCATCTGGGGTGTTATCTATACCTGGCTCACCCTGATGGTCATATATATCACCACATATGCATTCAGAGGGTAAGCTCAGATCAGAGTGGTTATACTAAATGTTTACTCATGTAGATGAAACCTGTCTTAAAAGAGTCATTACTCATGAGCAACATGCAGATGAAACTGATACCTCTCTTTCTGTTAATAGATCCTGGGCTCAGTACTTGCTGCCCTATGGCTTCTATTTTTGCTGGCTGGCCAATATGGGGATGAACGTGGCATGGCTGGTCCTGTGGGACAGAGAGTATGTCTACTGTTTCTACTTATTAGTTTATGTTATTTGCACAGAAAATCATAAAACACAGAAATCAAAGAATGATTCAGATGAAATGAATGTAAGTGTTGGGCAACTGAGGGTGACGGCAGAGTGCTGAGGAGAGAACAGGGATAAAACGGACTGGAAACACTCTTTGACCTATCTCAAGTAAATGTTACTTATTCAATGTTTAAAACTAGACAGGTGCATTAGCAAATGACTACAGTATGTGATTAAGTAAATCACATATGTTAGATATTTTTCCTCAAACAGATTATTTCACCCAAATTACAAATGCAAATGGTATATAAAGCAGGGTTAGCAGTGATAATTTATAATACCTTCTCTATCACTAAATAACTAAATGTTCTTTAGCATTTCAAAAAAATAATGGCTGCAATAAGTAATAACTTCATAGGAGGGCTTATTGACATTGGTGATATGAAGTTGTTTTCAGATGTTAATTTTGTACTTTTCTACCACCACACTAATACCATGGAAGTGAATTTATGTGAATTGAAGGTGAGGTAAGTATCTTCCCAGTCCTAAAGGTTAGATTGTGAAACATGATCAACATAAATATGAAATAAAAGGAGAGTGGTGTGGTACTCAACGCAGATATAGTATTTGCTCAGTAGACAATCATGACATGTATTTAGTACATGTTGTTGGACAACACTTAAACCCATGGCCACTAAAAGCTAAGGCCAAAGCTAGGTCAGAACCTAGACCCATCACCTGTAAATTGAGAATTTTTAAAGGCCCCATGTTTTATATTTTTCTTGTGGTTGGTTTTTGGAGTGTTGATATTGACAAGAAGAGAAATGTGCAGTTTTAAGAACCAAAAACCACTTCAGTGTGTTTTACGTCTCCTCTCAGGCTTTTCTCTGGTGCTCTAGTAAACAAGTCGGTGAGTCAATCAGAAGAGAGGATCTGAGCTTAATATAGACCCAAGACTTGTTTTATGATTAAAAAAAAAAAAAAAAAAAAAAAAGACAGAAATCTCAGTTTTATACTGGTGCAGTTTTTTCTAGCCTTAATGGCACTGATCACGTGATGCTACTCATTCAATCATTGCCACTCTGTTATGGTTTCTGTTACAATGTTACATTTATTATAGTCCCTTTGTTTATTATTAGAGAATTTATTATTTATAAAACTTAAGAACATTTTTTGTAACTGGCCCCCAGTGGTATCTTATGCCTGACTGTAGCTACAATAGCTGCAATATTTCATGTATTGTAACAAAACAGTTGAACTAGAGTTTGCTGATAAGATGCATTTCTGGTCCCTCTCTGTCTGTCTTTTCTGACTTGCAGGTTAATGCTGGCAGCTCTGGTTGTTTTAATCCTGATTGCCATTTCCAACTACAGTGCCTTGTTCTTCTCTTGCTTTGCCACTGATTACTATGGAATGTGGTTAAAGACATACCATCGCAAAGACCTGGCCTGTCTCACCATACTGGTAGGGCAGAGTGAGTGTGCATGGATTTCCTATTTCATTTGAATCCAGTTGCCTTTGTATAACATCCCTGTTCATATCTTCAGGTCCAGAATGGTTTGGCCTTGTACACCACATGGACATCCATTGCCTCTCTGATCAACTTCTCACTAGTTCTCCATCTGTGGGGTGTAGACAAGAGCACAGCAGCAACTGCTGCTCTGTGCATCCTGTTTGCAGAGGTAGTGGCATGGTAAGCTCTGCTTGGACAAAATCAAATGATGAGCATTCACAAGAAGATCGATTTGAGTTTTGTTAAGCTCTGTTAATGAATGAAAGCACCACTTCATTGACAAGATCACCTTGTATACTGGCTTCTGGATGAAGAGGGAATGATCTCATCTTGTCTTTTTGATTATAAGAAAATTAAGAATATTGTAAACATTTTTAGATTATATTTCATAAATTTTAAAGTCAGCAGCTGCTCACAGATGCTTGAGTGCAGAAATATGAATACCAGTATAAACTTTTCATTACCAACAAGGTTAAATGGGAAAAGATTAATTGAAGCAATGTAAAATATATCACAATAAATTTTATAGTTGAGTGATTATTGACTTGTGTTCGTGTGAATGTAGGTTTATCTTGGAGAACTGGGTGCTGGACCGTTGGGTGCGTAACATCCTGACTGTCTACCCTGTGGTGATTGTGGCGCTCGTTGGAAACGTCTTCAAACATTTTAGCCCAGCTGATCCCACTCCGAATTCTGTGTTCATGGGTGAGTTTAACACAAGCACCAAGACACTCAGTCTCAGTCACTGTGAGGTCACCAACACTAGCCACAATAGAGTGTCACAAGCTACACCTGACAAATACTGTGTTCCCTGAGTATTTTGCAGTGATTACAGATTGCAACGAAAAAATGTGGGGAAAATAAAGAAATTCCTAATCCTCTCCCACACTTTCATTGTCAGGTATTAGTGTAAGTTGCCCACAGTTTTTTATCAAATGAGCCAGAACACATAGAATAAAGGAATCATAGTGTCTTTCTGTGTTCCTTGAAATAACCTACATTTTAAACTTGAGGTTAAGTTCTTGTGTGTCTCACCCTCTTGCTCCTGTATTTTTCTACTTGTGTCCCATCAGTTGTTCTCTTGGTGTTGGCGTGTGTGCTGCTGGTTTCCAGAGTCTGTACAGTTATCTGGAGGAACATGTGGCGGCCTCTTTACTCCCCAGGCTCAGCGCGGCTGATGATTTCCCCTCTTGATGGCAGCAAATTCAGGCTCTTTATCTAAACCGTAGGAACTTCAACAGTTCCACCTGCACTCTTAGCTGAACTTTTTTATATTCAGAACAGCCACTACAATGTTCATTTGTAAAACTGCCAGTTCTAAGATCTAGCTTTACACTTGTTAATGTGTTGATCCGGTCACAGATCTATAATGGGAAGGCAGGAAAATGTCTCCTTTTGTCTTCTCACTCATACGACAATGCAGACAATGCAACTGTGTTTCCATGAAGTTTTTTCAGCAGGCACAAGGCAGCAACCATGATCTGATTTTATAGCAGATTCACTTGCAGCAGTCTTTTCACATCTGAAACATCTTTGAATTAGTAATAAACTACTAAGCTTCTTTACCATTATTTACTTTATTATCTATATGTAATGTACTTTTTAATACTATGTGTGACTTTATTGTCAAGTTGCTATTTTAAGGCAGTTTTAAATTGCATTTATGGCTTTTTTTTTGTATATACACAATGGCATTAGGCTACAGGCAGTCAATATATGTTGATGGTCATATTTTCTGAAAGCACTTCAACTTTGATAAATTCATTCTGCTAATTAAATCTTAATTAAAGGTATGTTTCATAATGCAGTTTGGTTTCCTAAATATGCGTTGATGGGGGGGGGGCAATAAAATTTGCAGAATGTGATAATTTATCAGACCTTGACATTACATGATCTGGCATTGTGTGTGGTTTTTTTGATGCGAAAAATCTGATGCAGATAATCCAGAGTGGGTGGAAGAGCATGTAGGATTGTTTGGCCTTTGCAGAAGTTGTAGCTCCACTATGGGTTAAAATATGATAGAACAGAACATTTGACATTCTCCCTCAGGTCTCTTATCCCATTATTATTTGTGTTACGCCTTATTGCATGTGCAGTAAGTGTGCCTAATTCACATATGCATTAAAACTCTAGCCCTCTATTTTTTTCTTATTCTTCATGTTCATTTATTTGTGTGTAACACATACCATTTATTTTATTATGAATTGTGTGTGTACTATTAACTTTTACTTTCACTCTTTTTGTTTTATGTTTTTATTGCTGCAAAAATAATTTCAACATCTTGGTGCTCACACCTCACAAGGATGTTGAGTACAGTTGTTGCCCTCACTTTTATAATACTGCTGATTTTCATGTTACAGATTTTGTGTGGGCATGCTAAAGTGAACAGTAAATGACGAATAGCTAAATATAACTTACCTTTTATTACAAAGCACAACATAGAATGTTCCACTGCTCCGACAGTCAGATCTTTTTTTGTGATCTCAAAGTAGCTGTAGTTGTCGTCCTTCATGTGCTTTTGTCCCATTCCAGCCTGATAGGCCGTATTTAATCTGCAGCACTAAGAATTGATCTAAGTAAAAATAGCTCTGTGGGCTGAAGTCAAAATTTCCTGCATAGTTCAATATGCAACCTTCACTAATGGACATTGCTCTAACTGAGACATCTCTCAACTTTGAGACATTGAGACTGACAGACCTAAAAAACAGGCCACATCATGCACATGGTTTTAATGCATGCAGCTTTGTTGTTGTTGCAATGTAAAGACTCCTTTACAGTGAGTTACTGTTTCAGAGACATTGCCCTATGATTCTAGAGGACAAAGGGTGAGAATGAAGTTCTGATAAAGTCTGAAAGTCTTGAACCAACCTGCTCTCCACCTGTCTTCATGAAGTCAGCTCTGAACTAGTAAAAACATTCTGTTGGGAAAATCAAAGAATGTCCTGTAGTTTATATTTGGCTGCAGGCAGAGCCACCACATCACATTCTCTAACTATTGCAGAATATGGAAACCTTTTACTGTGTGCATCTGTCACCAGGTCAGGGAGGAGTAAGTGAAGGAAATGGAGGTGATTCATTGTTTTTGAGAGCTGCTTGTTTGTGATGCCAGGCAGTGAGCTGTGTGCATATAGTGGCTAGATCCCCCCTTTGATTCAAACACATCAAAAAGCAGGATTTGTCTTAGCCGGCTGAATTTCCTGTTATTATTCCCTTCCTCTCAACAAATGGAAAGCCAACAAAGCTCTTCCTGCTTAGTGTGCATTAGGACAGCCTTCTACCACCTCTGCAATACTGTGAAAATTAGAACCATCTGTCTTAAAAGGAGGCAGAAAAACTAGTCCATGCGTTTGTTCGACTGTAACTCACTGTTATCAGGACGTCCCAATAACTCAGTGAAAAGCCTTCAGCTGATTCGAATTACTGCTGTGTGAGGACTGACAGGGGCTGGACTGAGGACTCTCATCGAAGGAAAATCATAATGCTCAGGCTGATCAGTGTGGACACCATAACTAAAAGAATGTGCTGCCTCACGCCCCAGTCCAGCAGGTGGCGACAAAACACTTTTACCAATGGCCAATACAGCCAAAGAAGAAGAAGAAACAGGAAGTGAGGAAGCGGCTGGTAATAGGACAGCTGAGTTGCAGATATCTGCTGTCCAGAAAGCCAGATTTTCTTTGATCGTCCTCCACTGCTGCGCCAAAAATGTCTAAAAACACAGTTTCTGACCGCTTTAGGAAAGTGGACGTAGATGAATACGACGAGAACAAGTTTGTGGACGAGGAGGAAGGAGGAGAGAACCAGGCTGGTCCGGACGAAGCAGAAGTCGATGCTCTGCTTAGACAATATCCTTTAACTTTTTATTGTGCATGAAGTTTGTTTTCAGACAGACACGACGTGGATCAACACACAGGGCTCATTTATACCTGTCGGTACGTGTGGGGGCTGTAAGAGCCGAGTTGGAGCGGTGGTTAGTTCGTGCTTCTCGGGATATGTTTAGCATACTGAAACATAACCGCTTATATTACATTCATTTAAAATGAGGCACGAGTGCTACTTATTGGACGTGTCCTCTGCAGGTTTGCGGCATTTTCCCGTCGAGTAGTTGTCAACATGTCGCTTCCGGGTGTCAGTTCACGGAAGGGTGTGGTTGCCTCCGTGCTGAGGGGCAACCCGCCGTGACGTCATCCATTGGTTTGGTTTTTTTGAAACCAGTAGAAACCATATTTGGAGGAGAAGGTGGAGCTGAGGAGGAGTGAGGGGTGGAGCTGACCTGCTCTGTGCTCTGTTCTGATTGGGTACTGCAGTATGTCAATCACACTGTAGCCACGCCCCCAATCCATCCCCTGCTTCATGGTCTATTTTCCTCTAAATGGACCATCATTTAAAAAATGAACATCATGTTGTATTGAAGACTTGAAACTAGAGACTGAGACCATAAACTCATTAGGAAAACGTTTACTGAGCTAATAAATCAAGGAGAAGTAGGGACATTTTCCCATAGACTTCAATACAATCTGACTTCTTTAACAACCAGTGGAGTCGCCCCCTGATGGTCATGGCTTCACTTTACTTCACCTTACAGACCCAGAGTCTACGTCCACTTTCATGGACAGTCTGTGCTGCTGAGAGGTGTTGGTTCAGTGCAGTGACCAGAAGTCACACCAGGGTTGTGATCCCTTAGCTTGAGAGTGACAAGTAACTAAATGCATTTATTTAAGAAACTTTATGTACAGTAGTACATAATTAAAATTGGCTCCACCTCAACCAGCTATTACATTAAATTGATGCTTATATTTTAATGCATTCATAATTACAATTACCTATTATAGGCTTGGTGACAATATTAAATAAACAATAACTGTGATTCTTCCTGACATGTACAATATTTTTCCATCCTTCATTTTATTGCTTTACCATTTGTCACAATATCTGGGCTCACTGTATCAAGATATTACATTGGATATGGCTAAAGCCTAATGTAATACAACTTTGGGACTTTATGGAGCAGCATTACTTTGTTTTCACAAAGGATATGAATAATATTCCCAACACTGAGCCTTGATAGGTCTTGTTTAACCACTGCCATGACCATCTCAACAGGGGCAACCACGCCTGTTTTAATAAACATGGTCTCATTATTTCAGTAAACAGCCTCCCTGTTTAAAGTTGAGTTTTCCCTTTCTCATTGTGTGTTTATATAGTTTTTTGCATATATAAAATGTTCTACAGTGTCTACAGGTTCAAACCCAAAACTGTAAGGCTGTCATGGAAAACCTAATTTTTCTCATCTGTATGAAACACCTTGGAAGGGGTCCATACATTACTTCCTAGACCTATTAACATCAATACATCACTTCATGCTGCCCACCAGCAAGCTGTACATCCCCTGCAAGCTTTGCATGCTCCCACACAATGAACAGGGCATAAAAACATACAATGAATAATTTTCTTTACTTTTAATTTGTTTTTTTTTGTTTTTTTTATGACAGTAGAATAGACACTAAAATAGAAATGTACTATACAGTTACCAGGTTCCTTTCACTGCTCCAAACAGTATACCATGTGCCCACCACATCAAGGACGCCTGCTGCAGAAACTGTGACAGTTGTAACAGCCACAACCGTTGGTTTACAGCAAAGAATAGGCAGAACATGTAGTTGCCGGCAAGCTGACATCAGTGCACACTGGGAAGGAGGGGGACCTTAAACAGCATTGAGCTCTAATGCAGTGTTACAGACAGGGTGAATACAGTAGTATTAGATGTACAGAAGGAGAAAAATAATGTCCTTGACTGTTGTTTTGCAAGGGGAACATGAACGGTGCCCTCCATGCTGTGCTGAAGAACCCTCCAATCAACACCAAGAACCAGAATACCAAGGTATCAGTGTTTATGTGTATCTGCAGTGACACTGCAGGAGGAGATGTTTGAGAAAATGGCCTCTCCCTGTTCACTGTTGATGGTCTTCTCAGTCTCATCAGTGAACTTATTTGAAGCTTTCGTGAAGAAACTGGGTGTCCAATGTCTTTGTGTCGAGTTCCTTGCTTGATATGATTTTCTGTGATTCTGTGAAGATTTTTAATAATGTTCAGAAATCATTTAGTCATTTTATGCAGCAAAGGGAAGTGGCAGGACAGCTGTGGTGTTTGTCTCTGAGCAGACATGCAAACATTTAAAAGGTGTCTGTTTCTGGAAAAACTCATCACATCAGCATTAAGAGGAGCAGATGGATGAGCTGCAGTTCTGTTCATAGAAGTAGCCATCACCAGCTGCTTCGTTTTAATTCATCTTTTAAAAGCTCTGTGCATCGGTTAAGGATGTGCAGAAAAACAAAGAAGAAGAAAGTATGTAATTTTGTCATGTGAAGTAATGGTAATATGATGTGTGTGTGTGTGTGTGTGTGTGTGTGTTTGCAGGAGCGGGCAGAGCTGCTGGTGGTTAAAGTGCTCAGCAGTTTTAAGAGCAGTGACATAGAGAAAGCTGTTGGGTCTCTGGACAGAGCAGGAGTGGACCTGCTGATGAAATACATCTACAGGGGCTTCGAGAAACCATCTGACAATAGCAGTGCTGTGCTGTTGCAGTGGCACGAAAAGGTAAATTATTTGGTAAATGCTACAAATTTCACATTAATTTAATCCTCCGATTGAAAAAAAATGGGATTTTTGTTTAAACATGATGTTAAATGTTGGCCCCTGGCCAAATTTCATAAGTAAATACACAGTGCAGCAAACAGACCTTTAAACACTAGCTTTTAATGCATTGTTACTTTTCTTTTAATGAAGTGAAATCATTTCAATCCAGAAGCATATGTCTTTTGTAGCTTCCTCTCCTTTGTAGCATAAATTAGCTTCACTTTCACATCCTCAATCAGATGTTACCACAGATTATTATTATCACATCATAAATCCCAATGAGTCAAGTAAGATCAAGCAAGTTAACAAAAGCTTTGCAGACTGATTTACATTTTCCAACTTCATGACATCTAAAGTAATAAACATTTGAAGAAAGACTCATTTGAATGTTCTTCTGATGCAATTGTTTCTGCACACTAATAGTAATCTGCCCACGTTTGCATACAACTGTAAACCACAGCAGTGTACACACTCCACAATTTACTGTTAATGGTAAATATGGGTTCGATAATATTGTAAATTTGTCTGACACTGGTATTTGTGATGCTCTGTGTGTGTGTGTGTGTGTGTGTGTGTGTGTGTGTGTGTGTGTGTGTGTATTATATTACCTAACATTATATTTGATGTATTTCATGCTGTGTGTGCATCCTCAGGCTCTGGCCGTGGGTGGGGTGGGCTCCATAGTTCGAGTCCTGACTGCCAGGAAGACCGTCTGATTGTCCAAGACCCAACAGAATCTATTTGCGGACGTTAGTCGGGAATCTGGCCAAACACAAAGTCACCAGAGCTGACAACAGAGACAAGCCTCTTCTTCTTCTGCTTTTGGACACTCCCCATTTGTTTTTGTACTTGGAACTAAGTTTATTCTTGATACAGCTCCTTTCTCTTTTTTTTCTGCATTCACTGTTTTAAGTCACACCTCTGGGATTTAGATGTGCTGGCAGTCGGACAGGGAGGTGCTGGCACCTCACAGTGTCTGTGTTTGCCAGCCATGCAGACAGAAGACACCCTTCAGGTGCTTTGTTCAGAAACATTCTGCCCACAGCAGCTCCTCACTCCTTTCAAACTGCTTCACAGCTGCTGGCTCACTCTTACATCTCTCCTCTGGTCCTCTCCTTCTCCCCTCCTCCTCTCTGAAGCCTCTGAGTCATCCAGGTTGAGGAAATGGAAAAGATTGTTCTTGGGTGGGCTGTCATAGACTGGTGACCTGTTCAGGGGGTTACCCTTCCTTTGGCCCAGTGCATGCTGGGTTCTTTTTTTCCCTAACATTCTAACTTCTGAACATCTTTGTTCACTGACTAGTTATTTTTCTACTTTCTACTTCAATTCCACATTGCTTATATTTTTTTTATATCTGAAATAAAAGAAAAACTAAAGTGCTAAACCTGATAATTGACCGATTCCATTCCTGTCTTTTCACTTGCATTAGCTGCCCTCTGTTTTTCTCATATGTCTATGATTCACCAAAGGACAAAAGATGTCAGTTGTGACCAGACTTCTACCAAGTCTCATGTGCAAACATGTACTAAAAATGTAAACACAGAGTCAGTTCTGATGCTAGAAGGGTTAGCAAAGGTGCACTGAGAAATCAAATGCAGCAGATTTCAGATCAGTCTTGTAATTTCTATCAAATCCTATGGCAGTAGGCAGTATTATCAATATTAAAATTTTCTTTTCTCTAAACTGTAAAATATAGCATTGTGGCATCACAGTCAGGAAATGCTGTCCTCAGAGCTGACTAAAAATCAGTTGTAGATTGGTACAGGAACATTCAATAACCCACAAGTTAGATTTTCAGAATAAGACACCTTGCCTCATAATGTCTTAAGTTTGATACTGTGTTTTGTAGACACCTGTAGGATGGGAAATACTTAAATAGCCTCATGTTGCATAATAAAGTAGCTTTTTATTTAGATTAATGTAAACTCATTGATGCCTTTAGAGATCATAATGGCTTTGGAAGCAAAACAAGAGCAAGAACTGGAAAAGCTGGATATAAATACATAAAAAGATAGTGCTACTGATTAGTCTTTAATCTATGTCTACAGTCTGTCTTCTTTGATTAGAAAGCAGGTCCAGGTTCTACACTAACACTGATAGTATCAAAGATCTCAGTCCACTGACCTGCAGTGGAGTATTTCATCATCTCTTGTCTGTATGTACAACATGCAAAATACACATGACTTGTAATCTGTAGTTTTCCTCCCCAGCTTTGATACCAGGAGGCGAGTGCAGTTCTGTGTCATATCTAAACCTAAACCAGGACTTCATGTTATAGTTCACATATAATATGCCAGTGAGAACACAAGTAGCAGCACTCTGTGCCTGGTTGAACATAGATTCACATTTATTGTCCAAAAAGAAAGATACAGTTTATAGCCTCTGCACACATCAATTGAGACTCACCTCTCACACAACGGTGAGATCTATGACAGTTTAACCGGTGAAACGTCTCTTTGACAAAAGGTAGATACTGGGGAAAATCCATTATCATCATCATTTACCAATTGGATCAATTGTTCTGTAAAACAAGAACTCAAAAGAAGTCAAATGTGAAAGTTTATTCTTGACCAAATAAAAAAACAAAAAACAAAACTTGAGGTCCATTTTTGTTACTTATTTTCTCTGCTAGAAAAAAAAGCCACCTTTGTGACCACTGTGCTGACAAAGACCATGAGATATGTTGAAAGCTCTACCAAAAGCTAAAGTCAAGTGTGTTTTGTTTTTTTTTGTGATTAGATTAACAGAAATAATGTTGGTCATGGGGAGCAGTGAAGGTTGAAGATAGTTTCTAGGTTCAGGAACTAAACTCTCTTCTCCCAAATCCCAATTTCACAATCCAGAATTGAATTGAACACTGTGAAATGAGAAATACTTTTTACTTTTTTGAATGTCACTGGGTCCTCAGATCAATATTGCAGCTCCACGTGTAAAATACTGTAGTGTAACACCCTTTAGATATATATATGTACAGCACTGCAACAATATCAAACATATAAGAGTTCAGCTGTTCATGAACCAATTAACATGGCAGTGCCACATTAACTTTAGCTGACCTCTTTGCAGTACTGCTCATCATACATCAAGCTTCATACACACACTTTATGTCCGAAGCACATGTAAATGTTGGTCTTTTGGTTGTGGTTCCTTGTGAGTGGAACATGGACCATATCAAGTTCAGAATAAAAGGTGTTTTAATATCGGGACATTTATAGCACAAACATGGTTGGCTTCACATTTAGTCACTTGTGCTCTCAAATCCTAAAATTCCTGTGCTGGGCTTTCTGTCCTTGTGGAACAGTCACACTGCTTCATTGGAGAGGCAAAGACAAGTGTCATACTAAAGCACAAATGTACCCTGATATTTTTTGTGATATAATGTTGGTAATGACTTTGAACAATGATAGACATGATGTCCCACTGGTGACAACAAAGGGAACAGTTTTGTTCAAATAGATGAAATGGTGAATACTGTAATGGTCTGGTCAAAAATACCCTCCCTTCCCACCCCACCCTGCTCCAATCACAGACTCTCCTCTCCATGTTACAAAAGACATTTATAAAAGGACAAGTAGCCACAGATATTAGAAGACATTTTGTTCCTACAGGCAACAGATCAACACAACAGCTACGGGATTCTCCCTCACAATCCAAGGTTTCCAGTTCAGTCTGTTTCGCATGTAATCCCCCAACTGGTCTTCACAAACATTGCTGAGGAAGAGAAGAGAAGCTGGATTTCTATCATGTGTCCACACTGGTGGCATTCTGGTCACCAGAGCTCCATTAATTTGGTTCACTCTTGTTTCCTGTTAGTTATTTGCAAACAGCAGCCATTCAAACTATTGCCATTCTCTGGTTTTATTTGAAAGCCAACAGGGACACAAAAGGTTCAGAGAACACTTGCAATATTATTGAAAACAAATGAACAAAAACACCAATTTGCCTGCTTCAACTTCAGCAGCTTCATATCACTGTGTACTGTATATGTGACTGGATATGTTTGCACTGCCCCATTTTTCAAAACTATCAAGTTCCTTAACTGAGAAAGCACATTTCACAATCTAGTGTTCAAACATACAGTTCAACATGTGCCTGTCCATAACCAAATCTAGATTTTATTTGTAGGAATATCTGTGGAAGCTAAAAAGGTCATAATAATTAGATTTTATAAGTAACCGAAACCTGAAGGAAAATTGTGGTTTATAGCATATTGTTTATTCCCAATTTAAACACCCACATGTGACAGTGGAGTGCAAAGCTCTACTGTCAGAGAGGGGGGGAGAATACATTTAAAAAAACAAAAAACAAAAACCTTAATTGTTGGCAAATCTTTTCTTTGCTGCGGTGCATGGCACATTATTTCCACCTGCAGGTCAGTGAAATAGTGCAACAGGATTGTGTATTGCTTCACCTGTGTGTGGGAGTGTGTACATAAGAAACAAAACAGGAACTCATTCACAAAAAAAGCAACCCCATTGAGCTGGTAGAAATCAAAAACCCTACACAGAATCTTCATGGACCTATAAATAGGTTTTGCCATTGCTGCACAGCTAACATCAGCATTAGCAGCTTTTTACTAGCCAAGACTGAAAATGATCTGAAGATGACCAGTGAAGGACTGAAATTAGCTGATTAGCATGCTGAGTTCAGTGGAAAAAAGGGAGTGACAGAAATAGAAGCAAAATAGGAGGGTTTCTTTACATCTCTGGAGTCAGCTGTTGGCGAGTAAAGGAATGAAACTTCAGTCTGGACATATGTTTCTTCTGGTCTTGTTATAGTAAACAACTGTTAATGCTAACATTAGCAATGTAGCAATAGCAATCCTGCACATAGTTCCTTTGAAGACTACTGATTACTCAATGTTGGACATGTCTGAATTTATGCATTTGGAATTCCCTTCTGGCAAATGTCCAGTAGATCAATTCAAGTTGTACAATTTCAAAAACAATTCAGACGGATCTAATAAAAGTTAAAAGTGCTCTGACTCAGTTATTGAATTTCATTTCTAAAAATTCAATTCTGAACATCAAATGTTTAGACTGGATTGGTGAAATCCAGAATTCATGATGCACATAACTTTAATATTCATATCGAGGATAATCAGTCAAGCCTGAATCTATTTCAGCTAATGGGACACATGAAACAACCAGAACACACAGACTGAGAAAAAAAAACAAACAAACAAAAAAAACACCCCATTAAATGATCTGAACAATTAATAGATGGTTTTTGGGTCAAATATTTAATTTTTCAGAATCAGTGCTATTTCAATGTCTATGTGAAAAATTCAGTAGTGATTAGAGTTCACAATTAGGTTTTCAGATTACTCTGAAATTTGAGTCATTATGACCTGTGTTTGCTTCGATATATTTCAGATTCATGGGCCTGTAGAGAAGCACTCACTCACGTCTACAGGCATGTAGACTGTTGGCATTGGCCTGTGTACGCAGCGTTAGTTTATGCCGTTTTGTAGATGTGGGTTTTACCATAAATCCAATTTGAACAATGTCCTAATTTTCAAACTAGCATTTCAGAAGTTTGACACAGGGTGTTTTGGTCTCTAAAGCTGTAAATCAACCATTGGTGGGTGTGTCTCACAGTGAGCTCTAGGAACAAGAAATGGTCAGCCTGGGACAGACCAGAATCACACAGTTAGAGGTGGGGCCTTTGATGAAAAGAGTACAGCATATTACAATCTCTTTACTTGGATAAGAGCACAATGCTAATTCAGACTGTGAATGGACCCTGGTTTTCGTAGTTGGAGAGACTCTAAGCTCACTGTTCACAGTCCATTGTCTGTGATTTACCTGCTAGCTGCTGTACTGATCTGCTACCTTCTACTGACAGAAAGATAGAAAGAGACACAGAAAGATACAGAGTATATAAAACAAAGTTTTTTTCTTTTTACAAGAGTCCTTTTGAGGGTAATACCAACCCCCCTAATCTCCTTCAGACACACAAATTCCTTTCCTCTTGATTCTGTGTGCACAGGTGTAGATGAGTCCATCTGCTTACTTCTTACTGGTCAAAGTGTATGTGTTTGTTTGTATCTGTGTGTGTGTCTGTGTGTGTGTGTGTTTTCATGTGTCTACTTGTGTTCTTTAGTGGGGGCAAAGTAGAGCTCCATGGGTTTGTTCACTTTCCAGTACTTTTCACTGACCAGCTCCAGAGAGAAGGAACCATTCAGAACCTGTGGACAGAGTTGAACAATTGAAACATGCAGCAAGTTTCCTGCTCTGAGCCTGAAGACTGACTCAAGGCTCTGCACCAAGTCATGCAGTTTATATGCAGCAAGTCTTCTGCTGCCTTCTACTATTTCTCAATTGAAATAAAACCCTGAAATTCTAACCAACAGAATACTTGCTTACAGATTTTTTTTAAATTATATCATATCATTTAGGGGAAGCTATATTAATAGCAAAATAAAAAAACGGCATTTACGTATCTCTTTTTAAACATAAACAGTACACATAAGACACAGTAGATTTTTTTTTAAGATAAGACAAATTAGGAACCCAAAAAAGGACCAGAATGCATTTTCCTTCATAAATGCATTGATTAGTAATTCATTTTTGATTCATTCAGAATCCTGTTAATATAAGTCATGGCATTAACGTTCATTACTGATATGAGCTATCATCTTCATTTTAGCCAATGAGAGATCACCACTGAATTAAAGTAGAAGAAGCTGCTGCCTGAATGTTGTGTCAGACCTGGGGATGGGTGTGGTGAGGGTTTTATCAGTTACATGTAAATTACTGTTAACTATTCTCTGGTTGTTTGGAACATCGTTGATTTCCTCATTATTGAGTTGTGGTTTTTATTACTAAAAACTATTACTTAAAAGTCTTAATATTCATATACAGTAACACAGGCTAGAAACATGATGCCACTGTGAATGCAATGCTGTCCTTAGTGTGTACATGATCACTGTGTGTTTGTACTCACAGTAAACTGGTTTCCAGCAGTGGGTATGTAGATGGTATACTGCTTCTCTGAAGCTGCCTCCACATTAACAGGACTGGCCTCAGAGTTTCTTCTCAGCTCCTCCAGAGCCAATCGGACTGCCAGGTATTTCGACAGGTGATCCACTGTAGCGTTACCGGATGTCTTAATGTAGCGAGGAACAAACTCCACACTACGCACGCACGCACACACACACACACACACACACACACACACACACACACACACACACACACACACACACACACACACACACACAACGTTAATGAACAAGCAGGCACAACTGATGATAGACATCAGATGTATATGTGGTCTGGTACTCAAGACCAATTTAATTCGTCCTATTATAAGGGCACTGTTCAAAAATTCAGAAAGAGTTTGGTGATGCAACAGGTTTGTGCAAGGTGCACACACAAACAATATGCACTTATAATACATAACAAAAAACAAAGTCAATGTAGCAACTTTCTCAGCAGCCAGTCATACTGAGCTATAGCCAACATCCAGCATGAATAAAATACCTGGTTAAAGTTAGGCTTAAGTTTCAGGCACAGTTAAGATTCCACTGTAGTTTTATAGTAAGTATCCACTTTGCATTAGCGTTGGAAAAAAAGAAAAAGAAAGAGTGAAGCAGTATTTGTGTGTGACACTACCTGTTGTGACCCTCATCCTTCTCCATCAGGGTGGGATGTGGCCTAAACACAAGCTCTATTTCACTTGCACCACCATCAATCACAGAGTCCCCAGCCCCATTCTCTGCAGCATTGTCCATGTCTAAACCGCTGTCATCACTTGTCTTGGTGCGTTTGATGCTCGGACCTGCCTCCTAGGGAAAGAGATGAAAATACATAGTGCATAAAGACCACGCACAGCGGCAAGAAACGTGTTGTGTTTGAAGGCCAAGTTGTTCCTGAACAAGCACTAACTTGGTGTGAAATTGCAACCACTTCACTCAGTGAGACTAAATATTTCCACTGATCACATCATTACAGCTGATCACCAGCTTTGTTTCAAAGGTCTACTCCTTGCTCTGCTTATTTAGCAGAGAAGTAGTAGTTTTTTGGGGGGGTGAGGGGTGGCATTTTTCACTTTATGACACAGTGAGAGAGACACATGAAAGTCAGAGTAAGAGAGGGAAATGACATGCAGCAGAGGGAAGCTCTGGGGAAGATTCATGGTATTCACACAACCAGGTGAGCAACCAGGGCCGCCCAATAGTAGTGTAGTTTCACATCACTCTTACAAACACATGAATATGTTATCAAGTGTGATGATATGTTGTATATGATAACACACCTGGTTGCTGTGGACAGAAGCATTGCTACAGTGGGACGAGTCCCCATTGTCTTCAGCTCCGCTTCCGTTCTCCACTGTATGCCTCTTACCACGTTGCAGTCTGACAACAAAAAAGACAAATTCAGTTTATTAGGCGAGTTTTATGTGTGACTCTACATCATTGGTATTTGTGTGTTCTAAGACTGCCCTGTTCACCTGGTCATAGCCTGTATCTTCAGCCCCTCCTCTATGCTGTGGGACAGAGCTTGCTGGTTGTTGTGTTTGCTGATGCGGGCCAACACTCTCTCCTGGTGGGCTTCGTACTCATCTCGGCTGGGATAAATTTTACCTGGAATGGGATCCATTACTTTAAAACAAAATCTATAATATTTTCACTCTATTTTGACTTACTCAACTGTAACAGGTTTCACTTCATCCTGATTAAACCTCCTTTTTGTGGTTACTTACTTATCAGAGCATCAAAGTTCGGGTCTGGGCGCAGTGACCTCTTAGACACCAGCTTCTTACGACAGGTAGGACACTCTTTATTACTGCAAAGACATGGAGGACGGACAGACACTATTTTGAACAGGTTGTGGTAAAAGCCTAATGAAGCAGGAAAAGGAAGGGGGAGGTGTGGTTTGCCTTCAGGCTACATGCTAGTGCTAGCTTGATTTTTTGCATATTGTCTAGGTATGTTTAAATCAAACAAGAGGGCTCATTACATGTGTGAGTATGAAGATGATGTGATCACATGCTATTGCCTTCAGTCACCAAATCTCAACCCAACTGAAAAACCCAGGAGATTTTGGTCTGTTCTGTTAGAAAGATCTCTCCACGGAGCACGAAAGCTGTCTGGCCTGTGTCCCTTTATGTTTCCTTTAATTTGTCAACTGTCTGCTTGTTGAAAACAAAACAAACAAATAAACAAAACTTAACAATGGAATCAAACCTAAATATGTGCTGGTTCTTCAGGCCACATGTTGGCACTTAACTTATCTATACAAACCTTTTGTTTGACATTTACTCAGCACCCTTTAGAGGGTTTGTGGTAAAAACCACATCAGAACAAATTTCACTTCCATGGGAATAAAAGAGAAGCTAACTAATGTGTAAGTGCTTCGATGATCTGCACCATAATAGCTTATTCATTTATTGGTTGGTGGTCTGAATGTCATTTCAGCTACATTGTGTGGGAGTCCTACATAGGATTCAAGGGACAGGTTCACATTTGTTGCAGTGTGTTTTTGGAGTGCTGCACTCATATGCTAATATTAAGTTCTACACTTACATTTGACAAAAAAGATGGAAATTAGGGGCATATCTGAAAAACACATTATTAAAGAATACACTCATGTATCCCTTTTTAGATTAAACATACAAAATGGTCACAGGAGTAAGGTGGCTAATCTAGGAGCTCATGATAAGCAATTTACAAGCAGCCTGTCTTTTGTGTTTACCAAACATTAGAAGATGTGTTTTCTTTCTGAAAATGAAACAACTGAGCACTGCACAGCAACAAAAAGTATATGATCATGTCAGTATTTTGAGATGTTTATATTAAGGTTGGTACTGGACATTCAACTTTAAACAGCCTCAGAAGTTACTATGGCTTTTTAGCTCAACACATCTGACTACATGGCTATACTAACAGGGCGAATGTTAGACAATGGCTATTGTTAGCACATTTACTGTAGTTTTGGACTTTAATTTAACTTCAACATAACACATCCTTCTTAAAGACAAGTGACTGTTTTTCCATAAGCTTACCCATTATTTGTCACTTATCTTGTGTTTCTCTTGTCTGACTGAAGACCAAACCTGACACTCCCCCTTCTGTCTGAGGTCACTATTCATTCTGAATGATCAGAAACTTAAATACCACCAACAGGGACAGCAAGGTATCAACTCACCCAGATCTCAAAGCTGTGATGATACAATCAGCACAGAACCGGTGCAGACATTCTTTAGTTGTCATTGTATTCTTCAGCATGTCCAGACAGATGGGACACATTAGTTCGCTGTGCAAGGACCTGGGTGACACTGCTATCTCCAGCCCATCAGTTATAGCTTCCTATGGCGGTACAAAACAGAGTGAGATGTCCGTTAGTACTCACACAGATACATCTATCTGTGGAGTGGTACACAACTGATACAGCACAGTCCATTTCTAAATGACACTTAAAATCTCATAACCCCAGCAAATGACGGCTCACCATTTTGGATATTGCACACATCAGTGTTTAGTTATAACTTCAACTCATATGAACTTGTGTGTTTTAGGTATGTGTCCCATATATTGTGGCTGTTTTGGTTTGTGGTATGTTGGCTCCTCTGAGAAAAGTCTTGCCAAACTTGGCATAGAAACAAAAGTGGATAAAATGTGAAGTCTAAAAATGTTTTGTGCTTCTATAACAGTAATACATATAAAACCAAAAGCAAAATGATTTGAAGTCAAATGTGTGAGTAAATTGATAAGGTATGAATGCTTGGTTACCTGTGGAGTTCTCTGTAGCTCATACAAACTCAGTTCCCAGGTCTTACTAAGGGGTTGGACCCCATTGGTCTGAACTGTCTGAGTCATTGCAGCAAAACTGAAACACACAGGAAAACATTTTCTTTCTTTCTAGGATGCAATTGCAACTGCGAATAAATGGTAAATAGTCTACCTTACAGAAAAAGCACTTTACATCCAGCCTCAAACTCACACAGAATTGAGGTTTATTGTCTTGCTCAAGGACACCGACATGTGGACAGGCGGGATGGAACCCTCCAATCACTGGACGAACCAGTCTAACTTCTAAATTTAGCCCTAAATACATTTTTCTCATACTGACATATGAAATATGTAAACACCCTTCTGTATAGTTTACCTGTTTTAACAAATGCCAACTTTTTATATTTTTTTACTAGAGTCATCACTAGATCAAATCACAACATTATTGTTTTTTGTTCTCATTCAGATTGGATTTTGAACAGCACACACTGTATATATTTCAAGCTAAATGCCCTGAATGCAAATGGCATCTCAATAAAACAAGCATGAATCAGTAAATCTACATGAAACACTGAGGGTTTATATTTAATAAAACAGAGGTAGATTTTTTTTTTTATTTTGCATTGAGTGAACAGGGGCAGAGACATTCACACCCTGTGCTTCTTGTTTTAACAGACAGATACTTCTTATACTGACAGTGAAGACTCTCAAGAAGATTCAAATTAGATTAGAAGAAATATCTATAAGGCTGCTCAGACATTTGTTTCCAGATCTGGGAAAATATAAAAATTATTTCATCAGAGGAAATGTTTCATGGCCCCAACATTTATTACAGCGCTGCATCAAGAGATTCCTTTAAAAATACACCAATTGCAAGGCTACAGTGACCTATTCATGCCATTTTTCTTACCCAATTGTAGGTCATTTGAGCAGATTTCTAAAGGTAATGAAAATATTAGACACAATAAAATTTGAAATACAGCATTTCAGACACCATTACAACAGTGAAATACCTGCAATGGCATATTAATTGATCCCCAGGAGTATATCTTGGTTTTCTTAGGTCTCTGATCACCCAGTAGTCAGAAAGTCTTTTTATTATCCAAAGAGCTAATTTAATTTAAATTGACAGAGTTGCTCTCTGCCTCTTCATCCACACACCTTTGTGCTGTGAACAGCTTTAGTTCATCATCCAAAATATCTTTCAGAGGTTACCCACACTGTCCCACCTGACAGCGCTTAAACAAGACAAACATGAATGAACAAATCTGGATTGCAGCTCTTCTTATGTGCTGTGATTTCATGACCATACTGCCATACACGTGACAAACAGAGGGGCTAGTGGGGTGGTCCGGATTAAACAAACTAGGCGGTTTAAGGCAAACTGGCCCATCTTTTCACATAGGCCTAAAATGTAAAGAAAAAAACATCAGGAACCACATGTGTTTATAAATGAAGGCGTCTTGACTAGAACTTTAGTCTCCGCGCCGCAATCATTAATTTGTGTCAATAAACAAAACCCAGTGTCTCCTAACTATTGACCTCAATACGTGTTCTGTTCGGTGGTTGTCTTTCATATAGGTTTGCTCGCTGGCTCAATACAATGGCTACACTTGACTTACTACTACCTAATCAACCGCAGTTATTAAGACAGACCCCGAGCACATATTCCATGTGAAATCTATGGTGCTCGGCTAATGCGACTAGCTTCCACTGAGGGTAGCTATTCTCCGTAACAAAATAAGATGAAGATATAGCTCGTACAAAGCCGTCAGAGGACAAATAATACACAGACACGGGAAACAATATGCCTGTGTCAATTTAAATTGTACAGCTGATGATACAAGGAGCTAATATCTAAAATAGTGAGAGGGAGTCGTGAATGCAATTTGTGGCTGTGACAGAGGGAAAAACAACAACAGAGAAAAGACCCGACGCATCAGTCTTCTGAGGTAAGATGCGAGGTTTTTCCACCTAATTTTCACCATTTAAGCAGTTGAAACAGAGAGATATACACAAATAGAGAGACAACGACGAAATGCCCCTAAATGGTATAAAATATGATTGTTTCTGTACTTACATTTTCAGTTGTGGGTACCAACCGATCCAGCCAGCGCGTTCAGGCGAAGGCAATATGGCGGATGAACAGGAAGCGATGTAGTCTGGGAAATTGAGGCGCTATGCCAGAGGGGCTCCGTAGTCCCGAGTCAAACAGGGGGAAATGGAAAACAACTATATCTGTGCGCGTTCATTGACCAACAACTTCAAAATTCAAAAAAATCCAAAGTTGAATCATTTGAGAAGAATAGATTCATTCATGGCCCAGGACTGGATGTGAGTGACCAATGACGTTCTTAACGCAGGTATTGGAGCACAGTGCGAATTAATGAATATATTGCTTGGGCAAAGGGAGAGGCCAGTGTCAGACACACATCAATTCAACAATGAGTTTATGTTGAAATGAAATGAAACAAAAGGATAGAGAAGGGGAGAGCAAGACGACCTTTTTGTTTGCAGTCTCTTCATCTCTTTCTGTATCTCTCTAACTCGCATTCAATTCATTCATTCATTTAGATTCTATTCATCCAGCGTCTAATGTGATGTAGTTTTACAGTGATACCACTAGAAGACGTCAGAGCGCTTCTGTAGCTTATTAGAACGTGATAGCAACTTTACGTACCCATTTAATTTGCAAGTCAAAATATTTAATATTTGGTTGTGTGATATCTAGTGGGATACAATTCAAATTACTATAGTACATTTCACTATGAAGCAGATCCTCTCACTGTACAAATGGATTATTGCCAAAATAGTATGCTTTCAACATTCAAACACAAAAACACAATAGGATGAACAGCATAGTATGATTACCTTGATGTGGTGTTAAAGTGATATCCCACACACCAAGTTTTCAGGGACAAGGAACATTTGTCATTAGTAATAGCTGTGGTTCAATTTTTAAAAAGATAACAGTACAAATCTGTTTGTCAAGTAGCAGGAAATGGGTGTGAGACTGATTAATGATCAAATCACACAGTGGTTATTTTCTATTAGTTTCCACTATACAACTTCTAAAAAGAAGGCAAATAAAAACAACAACAACAACAACTACTCGAACGAGTGTGGGTGTCTTGTGCGCGTGCGTACGTTTGTAAGCGCGAGCGACACAATAAGGCGTTGCTACATCAAAAAGGGGTCGAAATGGGAGGAGGAAGGAGGGCAGAAGTGGTGGGTTTTGGTGGGGAGCGGAGGTAAGGGGAGGGCTAGAGCTGTCGGTCCGTGTCATGAATGAACCATGTTCGGCAACGGAGGGTTAGCTCTCCCGGTTTGCTCATTTCTCCTACTACACCTCCCGGTTCTGCCGTTAACGAACAACTGGCCCATTAAGGTAAATAGCTCGCGGAGCAGCCGTTTGTTCACCTCTCAGCGCTGTATGTACCCACTAGTAAAATAGTTTGAAGTTATGAAGGGGGACCTGGTAGTTTGGTCCAATGGAGAGTAGTCACTCCACAAGTCTGTCACTTTGATGCTGCTTTGCTTATCGTTAACGGCACTATCTGCTTTTCGCCTCGAATTAATTATTGGAGCCAAGATATAATTAACCCGACAACGTCAATGTCTGAGTTTAATGTCTCTCTTCAGAGTGGGCTTCGGGCTTCGAAAAACCATTTAACCAGTGTTATTGTGTATGTGAAGGTAAGCTAACTGTTACCAAATGCGGGAATATCACTGTTCTCTGAGGCGAACCTCCGGGAGAGTTGAGGCTTTTTTGAATTAACTAGTCTGATGCTTGGATGTTTGTTGCGTCAAGGAATGAATGGTTACGACTGACATAAACGTGTTTTCATTAGACGACAAACAAGGCAGCAGTGAAATGACATAAGTGGTGTCAGTGTTGAATAATGTTTGGTTACCCCTCTCTCCAAAACAGTGTAACGTTGAAAAATGGGGTTCCTCTAGTATTAAGTTCAAACCACATTGAATGATAGTTACACGTTGTTGTTGTTTATTTTAATCACCAGATTGAAATTCTTTGTGAGTGGGATCAGATATTTCCCTCCATTCAACTTGTCTGTTTGTTTATGATGGTGTAGCTAAACAGCAGCTTTGTTGAGCTTGAGTATTGGTAACTATATTCATGTTTTGATCAGACTGCAAATGCAAATAAGGTCAGTAAGAGGTCCACGAAAAGTTTCAGCACATATTCTACATATTCCACGGTTTTATTTCAGAAGCTAATTTATATCTGACCCCTGGAAACCTTGCATTTTCCAGTTTTTTTGGGAGTTTGGGGGCTCTGACTGCAAAAGTATATAATTCTCTCTAGTTGGGCTGTGGGAACACCCAGGGTGCCACTATCATCTGATCTAAAGTTTGTTGGTAAATCCTTGACGTAAATAGAAGCCTGGTTTTGTAAAGCCTTAAAAGTTAACAACACTGCAAGTTCTCAGAGGATAAGAAATAAGATTTAACCTTTTTAAAATGACCATAACCTGATAGAAGTAGGACTGAACAACCATCTTTACAGAATTAAATACAATACCGACCCAAATTTCTTGTGGCTGGCTTAATATTATTTGATATTCCCAAGTTGCTGACTAAAAGAAGAATTTCTTCTTTTTTTATGTTTTTAGTTTTGGGAAATCCAGCAGTTTAAATGCACGAGACAGTCGCTAAATTATGATAGGCTGCTAGGATTACTACAAATACGACATAAGTTAGGTCAGAATAACTATATAATAATGTTGTACTTGTGTTTGCTAATGACCTTACCTCAAGGCAGCATATAAATGAGAGAGAATAGTGGACCCAGGATTAATTCTTGAGGAACTTCATGAGTGTAACAGCAAACTGGAGATTGGGAGAAGGTTCCATTAGACAGATAAGGTACGTAGTAAACTAAGAGCAGAACTTTTTAAAACAACCCAAGTTTCAAGACAGAAGATGTAGTGGTCTTGTCTGGCAGAGGCTGCACTGTAGTAGAACGAGAATGGAGCTTTCAACTTGATCTTTAGCAAGGAGTAGGTCATTTGTAAGACTGGCTCAGTATGTCAAGCTCTGAAGGCAGTTGTTAAAAATATAAGTAGTCAGATATGCAATTTAGAGGCAATAACACCTTAGGTAAGAGAATTTTTGAACTAAAATCCGAAATACCTCCACGCCTAAAAAGTTTCATCTAATAAACTGTTAAATACCTTCCATATACAAGCGTATCAGATCCACAATGTCTGCAAAGACATGGTTTGTTTCCACTGTACTTTCTGTACTCATCTTTTGTGTAAGAAATGAATATATACAGTCAAGCCTGAAATTATTCATACCCCAGGCAAAGTTTGACTTTTGCTCAACCAGCACATTTTTTCTTGATTAGAAATGACACAGGCGTCTCCCAGAGGATAAGACGATGTACAAGAGGCATCCTTGTGGGGGGGGATCTCAGCTTTTATTTACATTTGAACAAAAAGTTGCATGTCCAAAATTATTTATACCCTTCTCAATAGTCAATAGAAAAGCCTTTATTGGCTATTACAGCAATCAAATGCTTCCTATAAATGCTGACCAGCTTTGCATGTCTCCACTAGTATTTTCACCCATTCATCTTTAGCGATGAGCTCCAACTCTTTCAGGTTGGAGGGTCTCCTTGTCATCACCTTGATCTTTAGCTCCCTCCACAGATTATCAATTGGATTCAAGTCAGGACTCTGGCTGGGCCACTGCAAAACGTTAATGTTTTTGTCCACTAACCATTTTGTCATCACTTTTGCTGTGCGTTTTGGGTCGTTGCCGTGCTGTGGGAGGGGTTTAACACCAAATGAAGGATGCATCATTGTGGCCAAACAACTCAATTTTTGTTTCATCTGACCATAAAACAGGAGACCAGAAGTCTTATTCTTTGTCCAGATGAGCATTTGCAAAGGCCAAGCAGCCTTTTGTGTGCCTTATCTGGAGAAGTGGCGTCCCCCCTTGATCCGTGAAACCTAGCAGTGTCCGTTGGACTGTCTGCCTTAAGACGTTGCCACCAGCAGAGCCCAGATTCACCAGGATGGCCTTGGTGGTGATTCTTGGATTCTTTTTCATCTCTCTCACTATCCTCCTGGGCAGCACAGGTGTCACTTTTGGCATCTGACCACATCCTCTGAGATTTTCCACAGTGCTGAACGTCTTGTATTTTTTAATAATACTTTGCACTGTAGCCACTGGAACTTAAACATTTAGCTATGGCCTTATAGCCCTTTCCTGACTTGTGAGCAGCCACAGGTCCTCAGTGAGCTCCTGTGTCTTAGCCATGGCTCCACAAACCAACTGCAGAGAGCTGCTGTTTTTCACCTGTTGAGTTGATCAAAACAGCCGTTCCCAATGAATGAGGGTAATTAGGATGCTTTAGAACAGCTTGGACTATTTGGATGGTGCAGAACTTTGGATTTTCCCAAAGACTGTGACAGTTTGCAAAGGGTATGAATAATTTTGGACATGCCAAATGTAAATAAAAGCTGAGAAATAATTATATATATATGTATATATACATATATATATAAGACTAAGACTTTTGCACAGTACTGAAAAGATATATTTTTTTCATTACTTCAGTCTTAGGCCACCCTTAAATTTGTTTTTTTAGCAATGCTATGACAAGTATTTCTCAGTCTCTTTTATTAGAATGAAATCAGAAAATACAGGATATGTGTATGCAGTATTAAAAAAAAAAATTGCAAAAAAAGAAAAAGAGAAGAAAAAAGAAAAAAATGCTTCCATAGGCTAAAGTGGCAAGTATTTGGTGTGACCCCCTACTCTTGAGCAATAGCAGGAATCTGGCTAAACCTAAATGGAATGGAGCCCTGATTTTTCTGAAATTGCTAACACCTGTATTTTTATTTGACTATTTCATGTCAAAATGAAATAGGAGATGAGAAGAAGTTACTTTGAGGAAACTCAATTGAAACTGGGATGACAAATCTTTACACACACCAATACATCTTTGCATCTGACCAAAATTTTATCAAATACATTTTTGGGTTCATATGTTCATATAAATGTGTCTGTGTATGTGGTGTGTGCGTTTGCTAGGACAGGAGTGAGGGGAGGGTGGAGCATGGTAATATCCATCTACAATCACAAAGCTATAGAAGTCTGAATGTCAAAGAGACGAGCAGCAATGTACTGCAGTGAAACACTTGCACTCTTTTTAATCTGTTCATCTTACTTTTGTGACATAAATGTATGACTGAAGTTAATATGTGAAGCCCTTTTTACACAGAGATCAAACTCTGTTGATGTTAAGATGGCCCTTTATTATGTTGCCTTTACTTGTTGAACAAAACAAAGTCGGTATATTTTCGCCTCAGTGTGTGCTTTTTAAATATCTTACCAGCACACCAGAATAAGAGGCATGGTATGTAACACAACATTGTCACCATCAAAGTCTGCCCTGTAATGCCAGCTCTTCTTTTACACAGACGTTGACTTGGCTCTTGACTACCTCCACTGCCAGCATAACAGCAACAATGCCCCTCCACCAATTCCATGTCCATACCTTTTATAAGGAATGGTGAAGCTGAATAAAGGCACAGCATTCCTGCCTCAAACAGACTGTGTAAAATGATTTGAGACTTGATGTAGAGACTTGTTTTTTTTCCTGGGCATTTTTTTTGCCTTTATTTTTTGTTTTTGGTTGTATAGCCAACTTACGGTGAGAGAGAGAGACAGGAAAGTCAGGTAGAGAGAGGGGGCTGACATGTAGCAAATGGCCACGGTTGGGGACCCAGATGGCTGCACTTAGGACAAAGCCTTTGTGGTATGCCCTCTACCAGGTAAGCAACCAGGTTGCCCTGAGGTAGGGGCAATCCAACATTGTGGCAAGGACACATGTCTGAAAAGTTTCCTGTCAGGCAACACAAAGTCTGCTGTTTGCTTTTGTGGTTTTCAGTGTAAGCCCACACAATGGTGGAAAGCAAGCCTTCTCTCGTCTCAGTTATGGAGGCACATATTTTTAATAAAATGCAGTTCGATATGTTACATACTTAACCTAACTGAAAGTACATGTACATTGTTTCTTCTGTGTATTTTCCCCTCTAGGAGGAAGTGTTTCAGTGGTGGGGGGAGTGGTCCAGTTGGTCCTCTTGTTCCAGGAGTTGTGGAGGAGGAGTGAGGAGTCAAGAGAGACACTGTCTCATACAGAGGTATTGTGTTTACAAAAACCTTTATGGATTCACACACACATGTAGATGAAAAGTGATTTTTGTGGGGGACATCAAGAGAAAGTGGCTACAAACATCTAAGGGTACATGCTAAGGGAAACATGACTGTGGTAGCTCAAACTGGAAATAGCTTGACTGTTGAATCTTAGATCCCAGAGAAGCAATGCACATTCTGTACTTGTTATGGAAGAGCTCTTTACCCTTGCATGAATTGTCATGGGAGTTTGCCCACCCAGTTTACATGACTTCTGTGGGCTTGGAGAAGGGTTACATCTATGCCCATTGTCTTGTGTGATGTATGGAGTACAGGGGCAGTTGCTATGAGCTTTTTGGTTATTTTACTGACCACTGTACCCATATTCTCAGTCGAGAGTCAATTTTCCTCCACCAGGGTCCCGTGTCACAGATTCTGTTTGTGATTTTGATGGATAGGATTTGAAGCTGTAACTGGTGGGAGGAGAGTATCTAGTTTAGGGACCTTTAAGGGTGTTGTTCTTTGCCAGAAAATGGTGGATTGCTAGGAGCAGAGCCACTGCTCACATTGAAAGAAGCCAATGGAGGTGGTTCAGTCATCTGTGCAGGATGCTTCCGTTTGGGGTTTTCTGTATATGTAGAGCTGGGAGAAAACTAGGTGCATCCTCTGGAGAGATATACGTCTTGGGTATGGAAAGCAGTGGGATCCTCAAGAAGCGGGTTGAAAAACACTGCTGGGGAGAGAGACATCTGAACCACCTTGGTTAATCTGCTAGCATCATGACCCATCTTGCAGAGGTCTGTGTTTGTGCACCGATGCCAACGAAGGCCAATACAATTGTTTTGTTTCTCCTTGTGCCTGTGTGAGTTTCCTCCAGGTCCTCCAGCTTCATCTCAGTCCAACAACATCCAGGTTAGCTTAAATTGCAACTTTGGCTGGAGGTGTGAATGTGAGCATGGATGGTTATTCATCTCTAAAAGTCATGTGATAGACTGGTGACCTGTCGAGGGTAGACCCTGCCCCCTGCTCAGTATGAGTTGGGATTGGTTTCAGCCCCTGCCATCCTCCAAAGACAGCTAATGGATGCAGTAACACACTGTGCTGAGTGAGTAGAGACATGAGCATATACAGAAGGAATATATGTAGAGTGTTGACAGAATGTGTGTGTTTGTTACCTTTGACCTTCCCCTGTCAGACTTGCGGAAGTTTCTGTCAACCAAGATTTACGCCACTCTGCACTCTGGGCTCTCCCCTTCTTCCCCTTTCTACCTTTCTTTCTCCTCCCATTTTCTCCTTTCATGCCTGCCCCTTTTACTCTCCTTTTCTTCCCCCTTTTCGCACTACATTACTCTCTTCCTTTTCCTTGTTTCCCAGTTAATAATTCCACTTTTGTGCTCTTCTCCTACTTTTTGTTGCTCCCCTTTTCCTCTCCTGTCCTCCCCTCATCACCCTCCACCAAATTAGAGGTGACACTCTCACATAGTGACCTCCCGCTCACCTCTTACTGCTGTCTCTCCTACTCTACTGTCTAAATGGTGTAGGAGGATGGGCTGAAGAAAGAGAGACACAGATAGATAGACAGAGGAGGTGTTTATGTGTTAGGGGGTTGGAGGTTAACATGGTAATGAAAGACAGATGCATTAACTCCGTCTTGGAGTTCTTTAGGTCCTTCCCAACACACATACAGAATTAGAATAATATTGAACAGCATTTTTTGGTACAACTGTTGCTGTTGACACATGTTACTTGTTGTGACACTTTGCACAATATTAAGCTTTAAATGGTTCAATTTTGGTCAAACATCTCTAGTTGCCTTTCACAAGTTTCTCACAATACATTACTGAAACCTTGGTCTGTTCCTCCTGACAGAACTGGTGAAACTGGTGAGTCAAGGATGTATGCCTCCCTGCTTGCAAATCCCCTTTGGATTTATTGTATTTAAGCCATTCTTCTACACATTTGGAAGTCTTTTTGGGGTCATTGTCCATTTGGAAGACCCATTTGCAACCAAGCTTTAACTTCCTGTTTATTGGATTAAAATGTTGCTTCAATATATACAGTACTGTTCAAAGGTCTTAAGCTACCCTAAGATTTGTTGTTTTATCAATGCTATAATGATCATATATAATTATTTCTCAGTCTCTATTAGAATACAACCAGAAAATACAGGAAATATGTAGCAGCATTAAAAAACAGAAAAACCTCAGAACAAACAGCTTCTATAGGCTGAAGTATTCAGTGTGACCTCCTCTTACACTAGAGCAACAGCAGGAACCTGGCTCTTAAAGTTAAATGGAATGGAGCCATAATTAATGTCATTGTTAACACCTGTATTTGTATTTGACTATTTGATGTCAACATGATGCTGTGAAAAAGGTCCATTACACCAGGTTTGATCAGGACAAGCTTGAACATCACAGACACATGTTGGATGAGGTTAACTCATTGGAAGCTGCTGATATGTAGAAGAGCAACTTTCAGTCACATCATTCCTTTCAAAATAACAAAGATGACAAAATCTGGCATAAAATCATAATTTTGTATCAGCAAGGCCACTGCCAAAGGGAAATAGACCCTTTTCACACCATCATTTTGACATGAAATAGTAGGACAAATACAGTCCAAATACCAGTCCCTCCTATATTAAAGCACCCCCACAACATGAGGTTACTAGTCCAGTGCTTCACAGTTGGGATGGTCGTCTTCAGGTTGCTGGACTCATCCTTTTACCTCTGACATACAATGGTCATTATAGCCCAGGAAGCTGGAAGTTAGATGCATATCATCTCACTCCTCATGTTTCATCTCTCGACACTCAGGCAAAAGATGAAAAAATAATCTTAAAAAACAAAATAACGAACAACCAAAATAAAATAAAAATTACAAACTGATGTGGGAGTCCTGGAGTATGCAGGATGCTCTATGGTGTACAAAATTGGATTACTGAAAAAAAAAAATTACATTAATGTTTATAAATATTTGGTAATAATAGTGATAGTCTGCTGATTGATTTAGATCAGTGTTTTTCAAACCAAGGGCCACTTAACCACTAAAACAAAACTCAGGCACCACCCCAGAACCTCACCAAAACCTACTTGATACTACTGAGATTTATAGTTTATATGTTGCTGATTCAAACTAATCCCAGGCTACACTAACCATTAGCTTCCTCCACATTTCCTTTCAAATATCAGCGGATCATTTTGGACATAAATCTTGAAACAAACTGTAAACTATTGTAGCTATGTGAGTACACAGTGTCAAAGGATGGTCAATTACAATGACAACACTGTAAGACAGCCAATTCAAATCAGAATGTTTGAATTTACATATGAGTTGATTTATTATCAAAATCAACACATAAACACGATTTACTACCTCGGTCTGAGGTTACTCCCAGATGGTTTGACAAACACTTAATTCAAAACATGATATTTTGACAAATTTACTCTACACCCAGAATTTTATTTAGGTCACATATACCTATTTAACTCAGAGTGGCAGCATCTGTTATTGGTTGGATCACTGCAGTAGGGCCATAACCAACTGACTGATAACTTGGTGAGCCAAATGCTGAACTGGAGAATCTCCATTGGCCAATGTTCTTTCAAAATAAATCACTGCACTGTCATTTACACTCACTGCACTGACACACTACAGTGTTGTCAACTAAGCACATTTTTCACTTTATTTGTTTTCAAAAAAGCTCCCAGTGATGAAATCTAGTGACTTTTGGACAAACTATACAAACACATTATTTTGACTGTGCTAGGAAAAAAAGCTATGGTGAAAGAGACATTGCACACGAGCTGTCACGGGGAAAGTGACGGGAGTTTTTAAATAAGCACTGAGCTGCTCTTCTACTATTTTGCCAGCTGGGAGACTGGACGATTTAGGATAAACACAAGACTGCTTTTGTGACACTAATGGGCTTCTGGGAATTCAATAGGATGCCCCAAGGAGTGACCAATACCCCAAGTACCTTTCAGAGGGTTATGAAAAACGTGCACGAGTGACTTAAATCTCAAGGTAGTCCTAGTGTTTTTGGATGACTTCATAGTGTTCTCAGACACCTTTTAGAAACATAAGGAGAAGTGTAGAACTGTAGGTTCTGATCAAATTGAAGTAGTTCAGACTTAAGTTATCACCTAAGAAATCTAATTTTTTTCAGAAGTCTGCGAGATATTTGGGTTATGTAGTTTCAGTGGAGAGAGTGAAAACAGACCCTGACAAGCTTGCCACGCTCACCAAGTGGCCCAAGTCCACAGGCATTATCACAGGTTTGTTAAAGACTATTCCAAAATTGCCAAAATCATTGGTAGGCAGTGACCTGAAGCGACCATTCAAGGGGAAGTGGGCACACAAATTGTGAGAGGAAATTCAAAACTCTCATCAAAAAACTTGACATCTGCACTGATAATTGGGTTTGCAAATCCAAGGAAACCGTATGTTCTACACATTAATACCAGATCACATAGACAGCGCACAGCTTTGAGTTTTGAGCTGAGTTTTTCCTCAGTCGATGTGACGGTCTAAGGGCAGAGGATGTTGTTATGATGCCATGTAAAGCCCTTTGAGAAAAACTGTTTGTAAAAATGGGCTATACAAATAAAATTGCCTTGCCTTGCCTTGCCTTGCCTTTGGACCAGTAGGAAAAAGGTCGGTTGAAAGTCATTGCACACACCAGCAGAGGACTGTCAAACTGAACAAAGGTACCTTGCTCACAAACTTGAATCCTCGAGTTGAAGTAGTCATGACTGATAACCCATCAACATATGTGCTAACATCTGCTAAACTTGATGCCACTAGGCATCTCCGTCGATCTTCAGTTTCAATATTCAGTGTGCGGCTGAAAAAAGAGATTGGGATGCTGATGGGTTATCAAGATGCCCATACGCGCCTGTGGAAAGAGATGACGGTAAAACTGCTGAAGATGAAAGAGTCAAACAATGTATTGCAAAGTTTATGAAGGATGAAAACGGTGTCACATTTCCTAAAGAGGCTGTCAAAGCTGTATGTGAAAGACATCAAATACCCTCTGTAAAAAACTGTTATGGTCGATGTTTGGCAATGGATGCCAGATGAGTTTATTCAAGCTGACATGTTCACTGGATCCAGCACCCTTCCCAAAATATCACAGCAAGAGTGAGCTGCAGAGCAGCGAGGGAACCGGTGGTAGAATTCTCCTCTGCAACATGGGAGGCCTGGGTTCAATTCCTGGCCAATGCAAAGGACCTTTTCTGCAATTTCTCCACTGAGACAATTAAAGGAATTTGAATTTGAGACAGAAGGAAGAAAGAGATTTTCAAGATCAAATTTTTCTGATCCATAATGTCTTGTACCAGAAGCACATGAGCCAAGGTCAACCTTCATTCCAACTAGTTGTTTCTGAGAAGTGCAGACAATGTCACTTGAAAGTCTTTATGATGCATTAGACAATATGGTTTAGGCCAAATTGACCATTGACCTTGTACAATCATGGTTCTTTTGGCCTAGAATGTGTTTAGATGTTGAAAAGAAAATCAGAACATGTGACACATTGTCCGACACAAGGATAAAACAGAGAAAACTGCACCGCTCGTCAACATTAAAACCAGTCGACCACTTGAGCGCGTGTGTTTAGGTTATTTGTCAGTAGAACCGGATAGTTGAGGGTCAAAGAACAAGAATGTTCTTTGAACAAGAATGTTCTTTGACCCAAAGAATGTTCTTTGACCCTAAAAGACTGTTGCCATGGTCAGCAGTCATTAAAAATTTGTATCAGATGTAAGGCATAAAGAAAACAAGGATGACCCCATACCACCTACGTGGTAATCCAGAAGACCAGTTTAATTGCACGCTGTTAGGGATGCTCAAATCTCTTCAAGAGGAGGACAAGGCTAACTGACATGATCATGTTCAACCATTAGTGCATTCTTACAATTGCACTAAAATGACACTTTACTCTCCCTTATGTTTGGCAGGCAGTCTAACCTTCCAATTGATGTTGCATTTGGACTGAACATTAAAGGACTAAACAGGGTCACTCATAGCAAGTATGTGAGAAAACTCTTCGAAACACTTGAGGAGAGTTACGCTTGCTGTGGAATACAGTGAGAAAATTGCTCAGCACAATAAGATGAGATATGATCTGAAGGTCAGAGAGCATGTTCTTGTTAAGAATGTGGGGGTACAGGGAAAATATAAGCTTGCTGACAGATGGAGCCAAACAATGTACAAGGTTGTGAAACACATCAGCAATTCTCCTGTATATGTGGGGTACACTCCACTCTGATGGAACATGAAAGGACACTGCATTGGGACTTGATATTACTTTGTGGATTTCTGTCACTTCTCTGTGCCAGAGGAACCCAATTGCCTCACTAATTGTGAAAAACATATTGTATACTAATAACAAGATATATGAAGTGATCCACTTTGGCGAGCCAGGACCCAGACCAGGGCGCAGGGAGAGTATCCAGCCTTTTCTGTCATCCCAGCTTTCCCTGACATCACGTCTGAAGTGACACCCTTACTTTCAGCACAGATAAGCTTATGAGATCTCATCATAACACAGCAATGTAAAAGCATATCACACACCAGACATCTGAACTGAAATTTACCTTTGAACTGTAGAAGACTAAACAAAAGACTAAGTGAACAGCATATTGCTGTTGAGGACAAATTCAAATGTTCATTTCTTTTCTGGATGTTGTAATAAATTTTTATTTATTGTTCTCCAGACAGTGTCTGTGCTCTCTGTGAGAATTTAAATAAGAAAGATAGTCTGTTGCTAATAACTGTCTGAGTGATCATTTTATATATAAGCTATATACAGACAACTTTAAGATTATAAAAATCAGGATTTAGCAGCAGCTTGGAAATTATTTGGAAATTAACATTTTGGCCTCTACTTTAACGATCCAAAAATCACTGTCACAGTTGCAAGAAGCAACTGAGAGAAGCAAACAAATGACTAGCTAAGACCAGCTGATTCTGGAGTGAATAAAACTAAGGCATGAGGATGTCACTTCTTGACAGTGGTTCCGCAACAGTTTTCAACTACGTCCTTATTGCATATTGACCATATTTGTGCTGGTATTATTACTTTCAGCATCTGAAATTGCTGTATAGCTGAATTAATGAAATGGAATAGCTTTTCACTGGGAATAACTCTGGAGTTTTGAAATGTTCACTACAACAAAAAGAACTAGAATTGCTGAAAATGGAGCAACAATTGTAATAAATTTGAAATTCAGTGTATGAAATGGAAGGCAGTAATGGGGATAACATTACTATTAGTCAGTATGAAGCATTTTAAATGTGCTATGAGAATTTGTGCCAAGTGACTGAGATGTGTATATAAGTAGTGTTTTCTCACAGTAGCAGTTGCTCTAGCTACTCATTACAGAAACAAACTCACTTTTCATTATCTAGACCTAATGTCAGTGAATCGCTGTTTATTCTACCAAGAACAATTTCTTCATAATAGGCAAGTTGTCACAAAAACTGTGTATGGGCAGAATAGATGTGAAGAACTAGAAGTGTATTGGAGGAAAGATCTTGGGAAAAGTTTATTGTGGAGAATAACATTTCTTCGCTCTGTTTTCATACATTTCCACTCACTAAGCCTGAAATCGGAGGTCGTCACTCAGATGTCCAGGTTCCTTAATGTGACTGCAAAAGGCTTTGCTTGACAGCTGGCAAACATCCTCATGGACGTTCTCAGCGTATCTCTTGCCCAAGCAGGAGCTGTCTGAATGATCCCCCACAGAAATCACCCATATATATCATGTACTGCTGCAAAACTGGTCCTGCAACCCCTTCGGTTCAGGAAGTAATGCTGTTAATGCCAGCTCTGGCTAAGCCTAATTGGGAAGATACTAAGATGAATACACATTCCTTATTAAAATATTCGTTAATTAATGTATTCTTTTACTTTGACAAAATCGACTCTAACAAGGTATAATTTGTAGGTAGATGAAAAGTAGCACTTCCACCAACATAGAAGAATTTTACCTAGCACGGAAAGAAATTATTTAATTAATTAACGCTTCCATTTTACATTTGATCAGTTCGTCTTTATCAACGGGCTATGATACTGCGTGTTTGTAAGATTTCAGTACTTAAACCTGTACTCAAAAATCTTACCCTTGACCCAGATGTTTTTGCCTAAAATCCTTGAAAAAGCTGCCAATGATGTGATCATCTACATAGGAATGGTTTGTTTGAAGATTTTCAGTCAGAATTTAGAGAACATCATAGCAGAGAAACAGCAATGGGGAAAGTTACCAATGATCTACTAATGGCCTCAGACAATGAACTGGCCTCCATACTTGTCCTGTTGGATCTTAATGCTGCATTTGCAATCATATTACAGAGACTAGAACATCTAATTGGGGCATGTCCTTTGTCCCTCACATTAAACAAGTCTTTAGGACAGCCTTCTTCCACCTGTGCAATATTGTAAAAATCAGAACCATTCTGTCTTAAAAGGAGACAGAAAAACTAGTCAGCATTTGTTTTCTCCAGACTGGAAGACTGTAACTCACTATTATCAGGACGTCCCAATAACTCAGTGAAAAGCCTTCAGCTGATTCAAAATGCTGCTGTGTGAGGACGGACAGGAAGTAGAAAAAGAGACCACATTTGTCCTGTGTCAGCTTCTCTGCACTGGCTCCTGGTAAAATTCAGAATATAATTTAAAATCCTTCTCTTTACATACAAAGCCCTAAATAATCAAGCTCCATTATATTTTAAAGAGCTCATAGCTCCTTATTGTCCCAGTAGATCACTTCTCTCTCTAAATGGAGGTTTACTCTGTCTCCTGTAGTTTGTTCTTTTCCCATCTGTCCTCTCTCTCCCTGTCCTCATTCTGCAGCTGCTGTTCTTATTTACTAATGTAGTATCATTATTAGTATCAGTCATTGCCATTATTATTAATACCCCAATCTCTACATTGTGCTTGTATTATGCTGCGCTCTCTTCTTTCTCTCTCTCTCTCTCTCTCTCTCTCTCTCTCTCTCTCTCTCTCTCTCTCTCCCCCCCCCTCCCCCCTATCTCTCTCTCTCTCAACCCAACCCAAGGCAGATGGCCGCCAACCCAGAGTCTGGTACTGCTCCACGTTTCTGCCTCTTAAAAGGAAGTTTTTCCTGCCACTGTCACCAAGTGCTGCTCATAGTGGGATTTAATATTAATATTAATATTTAATAATTTAATAACTTTATAAAGCGTTTGGTCTAGACCTGCTCTATATGTAAAGTATCTTGAGGTAACTTTGTTATGATTTGGCGCTATATAAAAATAAAATTTGGTTTGATTTGGTTTGAAAATAGGGTCTCAGGCTCACAACCTGCTCTCTGTAATGCTGAAGGCAGTGGAAATGTACTGCATATATTTCATGTATATATTTTCAAGTATTTTCTATGTTGTTCATCTAACACAAGAATATTAACCATATTGTATCCTTTCTCTGTCTCAGGCTCTCCACCACACAGAACATAAACAGCTCATATTGTGTTGGCTCTCCTAAACAGTACCAGCTCTGTCCAAACCAGGTATAAGGCTGCACTCAAATTTGATATAAAGGTCACAGGTATAATGTGTAACTTTTCTGCATTAAAATGTCTAAAAGTCTGGGATTTTAGTCATTAAACTCTCCATTTCATTTGGTCACCTGTCAATGGTGTCATATTCCTTGCATATGTGTCACTATTGTGGTTGCCTGGTCAAAACAGCTTCACTGTGCACGTTTTAGATCAGTATAACTATATATATTAATCCGATTCTGTTATCAGAGAAACGAGCTGAGTAAATGTTAAAGGCAGCTGGGCTCTACATGACCTTATGTGTAACAACTACTTAATTTTGGTGTTTCTTTTCAATCCCATGGTCTGTTTGTTTTGAGAAGAAGAGGTCTGTGGATAATTCAGCTGTTTACGTTAATTGAAATACCTGAACAACAAACACTTAAGGAATCCTAACTGGACAAGCTGACTGTAGTGATGACAACTGCTATAAGCCTTATCTACTTCACTACGACCACCATCTTTGGTTATTGTTTTGATTGAAAGACCACTATTGGCAGAAATCTCATAACTGTGTGCGTGTGTCTGTGTTTGTATGTTGTTGTGCTTATCAGCCCTGTCCCAGCTCTAGTGTTAGCTTCAAACAGCACCAGTGTTCCCAATTTAACTCTAAAGCCTTTGGAAAAAGATACTACCAGTGGATACCTCTCTACCCAGGTACACTGTCTGTTTCTCTCTGTCTGTTTGTTTCTCTCTCTCTCTCTCTCTCTCTCTCTGTGTGGCTGTCTGTCTGTCTCACTCTCTTTCTCTCTTGTGCCTCTGTCTGTTTCTCTTTGTCTCAAATGCTTTCTGTCTTCTTTTGTGGCCTCTCTTCATACTCTCTACTAATTGTCTATACTGGGCAATTTAAATGAAAGTAAATTTTTCTAAAATTGTTATGTGGCACCTGTTGAAAAGCACTGACTTCTTACAGTTGGTGTTTACTCAAGTCATACTAACTCCAGCAGTTGTGAGTTTGTGAGTGTTCTAAGGTCAAGGTTAAAGCTTCACACACCAATTTTTAACTTGGGCAATCACAAATGATAACCAGATAACTAATTTAATTAACTTCATTACACACTGAAATTGTATATTGTAATGTATATATCTTTTAAAATATGTAATTTCCTGTGTAGCTGATTACATCAGCATCTCCAATAAGCCATGTGACCTGCAGTGCACAACCATCAATGGTGAGCGACAGCTTCTAGTTCCTGCACATGATGGTACATTCTGCCGTGACACTAAATACCATGGAGTCTGTATAGAGGGAATATGTCAGGTAATGCAACCAAAGACAAGTGGTGTTTTAATTTCATTTCTCATTTCTCAATCATTTCTCATCTCAATATAAAATGTATACAATACGATGCAAACTATATTTAGCTCTTACAATATTTAAAGAAAGAAAAATTGTTGTCACTGACTTTGAATAAATCACAATCTGACTATCTACCATTTTACTCCTCCTGCAGCCTGTAGGTTGTGAGGGGAAGTTGTACAGCAGGAAGACAGTGGACAGATGTGGAGTATGTGGAGGCAATGGGGTGTCATGCCAGCGCATCTCTGGATCATACAGGAAGGCACTCACACAGTTAGGTAACACACACACAAACACACATGTAGACAGATGTGCATAGAGGATTTATTACATAACATTATGATTTGAGTCAAGTTATCTGTTAATTGTGATGTGAAGTTGGTTACACCAGCACAACAATACTAAATCATAGATCCACATTCAAATTCAAACATTGCTTTCCCTTGTGGCATATCTTAATGCAAATCATTTAGCAAAGATAATTACCACAAGCTATTTCTACTGCATCAAAAAAGGACCTTTAATATTAAAAAAGTGAAATTGTTCATAGCAAGATGCTTTGTTTTGAGTTTTTCAAACATAATTAAGTCATACATACTAGGATGGATTACTATATCATTTTGACAGACAAGGCAACCAGACTACTGAGTTTGTTTTCTTCCCCTAACACCAACCACAGGTTACAGGTTTTTAAGTTTTTTATCTGGTGAAATATCTCTACATTTACTTGATGGATATGGTAAAAGAAATTGTAAAAACGTTTATGGTGCCTAGAAGATATATTCTAATAACCTTTAGTGCCACCATTAGGTGAAACCTTTATGTAATACTTTGGTATTGGTTTGTGACCAAATACCTTCAAAAGTACTGGCATTCCCTTCAGCCTTAGCTGTACAAATGTTAGCATGCTAACAAGCTAAACTAAGATTATGAAAAGTATACTTCTATTTATCATTCTGTGCATGTTAGCATGCTGACATTAGCATTTTAGCTCAGTGCAGCCTCAGCCACATGCATGGCTTCAGAATCCAAAAATGTTTGCATGCCTAGATTTGATCAGTTTAAGTTGGAAACTACTGAACTGACATTTTTCAGAAGCTGAGATTTATTAGTGCAGATGTGTCAAGCAAAGCTTTGAGCAAAGGTTGTGTTCCAGGGACATCATGTCTGTGTTTTGTTTCATTTGTACCCACTGATGACAGTTTGTTCACATCAGACAATCCTGCCTTTTTTTTTGCCAACAGGCTATGTGTTCATCACAAACATCCCAGCTGGAGCCACAGACATTCACATCATAGAGAGACATAAGACTGAGAACATCCTCGGTGAGAACCTACAACTTCTGTAAGGTCAATATGCTGAATGTGAAATCCCCAGATTTAAATAAACATTTAAAACACAGTAATATCATTGTAACAGTAAGATTTTTTTATTTATTATACTGTATATCTTTTAACATATACATATGAGATAAGACTGGCTAAACATAGTCTGGAATCTGTCTGTTGTTACATTTGGGGTGTTCAGACCCAGATCTGAATATCACTGTCCTAGTTTCACACCCTTATATTTTCCATCACATCTAGCCCTGTCAGATGAAGCTGGTCATTTTTTCTTCAACGGAAACACTGTGTTTGAAAATCCTCAAAATTTCCGAGTGGCAGGAACAGTGTTTAAGTACCGACGTCCAACCAACGTGTTCTCTGATGGGCTGGAGTATATGATTGCCCAGGGACCAACACTGCAGGGCCTCAACGTTATGGTACACACACACACACACACACACACACACACACACACACACACACACACACACACACACACACACACACACACACACACACACATTAATTTTATAAATGGGAGAAGTATCATATGACTAACCTTTACATATAAAATCAATGACAGTAGCATTTTATCTGTGTTTATTTAGTACTACAACTTGAATGGGAAGCTCCCCCACATCACCTACGAGTACACTGTCCCCCTCAAGTCTCATGACTTCACTACTGCAGAGGGTGCCACTACAAGCGTTGGCCACTCCCATCTTAACTTCACTTATAATGAGGTAAATAAGGACGCCAGAGGGAACCAGAATAGGTTGACCAACCACAGCAGAGGGAGTGTGACACCTCTGCACCACTACAACACAGAACTGGGAGCTGACGACCAATCAGATGTCCAGCTAGAGGAGGAAGAAGAGGAAGGAGAGGAGGAGAACGATGACGAAGAAGTTGTTTGGGAAATCCGGACACCCAGCCCTCCACCACCACCAGCGGCCATTTTGGTCTATAGACCTGCCGATATCACCAGTCATGTGTTCAACCACAATGATGTGGAAGAGCAGGGACTTCCTGCACCATCTGGCTACCGTGAGTCAGAGACTGAGCTGTCTTATAATATTCCTATAATAAAGCTTTTATTTTTTAAAGTAATGTGGAAGCTGTGTGACAGAGTACATTAATTAGTAATTCAGTAAATCAAACCATTTTTATAATTAAATAAACTGTGAGGTGAAAATGTAAAAAATTTAAAATAAAAATGAAACTGCTTTTCAAAATCAACTATTAGCTTGTTTCTATATATTTTATAACAATTATAGTGCATTCAGAAAGTATTCAGGCCCCCTCAGTTTTTTCCACATTTCATTATGTTGCAGTCTTATCAATCTACACTAAATATCCGATAATGAGAAATTGAAAACAGATGTTTTTGTATTAAAATGGAAAAACTGGAATATGACTGATTTATTCACACCGATGCTAGTCGGTGGTGTAAATGATAGAAATTCCTGATGCAATCCCCAGAAATGGTGTAACCAGACACTAATTAATGTTTGGACTTTCCAAACTGTATTTCTTTTGGAGAGCATAAAGGCCTTAACACTAGCAAAATGTTCAGTATGCTATTTCCTTCTGTTCAGCCCCTTAGTGTTGTTAATATCTGTCTCATTGTCTTTTCGTTTGTCTGGTTATTTAGGGAGTCCTTCCAATTTGATTGATGAGCCGTCTGCTGCCGATGACAACACTCTTGTGCTCTCTTTCCCAGGTAGGAAAGACAAATTAGGCTCCAGTGTTTAAGAGTGTTTAAATTTCTTTATTGAATAAACATATAAAGAGAGCTTTTTTTGTTTTTCATTTATAAAAAAAATATGATGTAATATGCTACACAGGAGGTATTTCGGGACATTAGAGATGAGCAATCTATCCAATACAATACAAACATACAAACACTTTTTCATAACATAATTTAACTTGAATCAGCGCCACAATCTAGCGTAAAGTGACTGGAAGAACATTATATCCTGCCTAAATATACAACTCACAGACCATATATCAGTTCATCCTTTTAAATAACATCCTTCTGTTTCCATATATTTTCCACAAAGCAAACAGTTAATGTCAAATATGTCTCATTTTATGTCCATTCACAGGTGGTCAAAGTGTTCATTCTGCAGCCATGCCTGAAGAGACTCCCTATCTCCTGCTAGAGGACCTGCAATACAATCAAACACACTCAAACACACACTTCCTCACAGAGCCAAACACATATTCTGTTAAACACACACTCACTGACACACAGTCACCAGCAGAAACAAATGTGGAGTCACGATCCCCCACAGACACAGAAACACACACAGATGCACAGTTGGAAATACACCGAGACATGCTCACGGTTACTGACACATACTCTGACACACGTATAGACACAGAACCTGGTGCACTCCCAGACACACACACTGCCATCTTGGTACAGCTGCAGCAGGTGTCAGCAGTTCAGGCAGCCAACACAGTGAGGTACAAGGAAACAGCTGCAGATAAGATATTTGCAGAGCACTGATGCTGCAAGATGCATTTATGCTTAATGATGTTCAACAGCCTGAATATTTAGGGCTTATTGTATTACACTCTCATAACACTGATCATCATTCATTTAGTCTGTGCTTCAAAGGGCGTTTACTTGCACTTAAGTAACCAGGTTACAGTCTGCATTTTCCAGAAAGCTCATTTCATAAATGTCACACACATGAGAAACCGGGTGTCTATAACTGGAGCAAGGGATTAAAGAAACTGTATTTTCCCAGGTAGATTTCTCAGGTGTATAACCAGTTGACCAGGTTTCTAAATGTGCCTAAGAAGGTAGATTGGGTCATCCATTAATAGCAAGATGAGTGCTTGCCAAAGGACACATGTTGAATTGTCCTTGGGCAAGACACTAAACTCCATATTGCCACCGATGCATCACAGATGCGTGTGTGTGTGACATAGAAAAAGTGTAGTGTGCCTACAAATGTACAATATGAATGTGTTCATGATTGGATCAATATGGCTTGTAGTGAAAAGCTAGATAAGTGCACCCCATTAATCACAAGAACAAAATAAGTGACAGTGAAATAGCTGGATGAAAGCAGTGATCATTATACAGACTGATTTGTCCTTATGTTCAATCCACGCAAGCTAAATTTTCAAAATAAGCTTGGGAATCGTGTGCTGCATGTATACACACATTTACAATAACTAGGTTACTACAGTGCATGTTATATTTTGCCATATTTCTCTTAGTGATCATATTGGTTCTTTATGTGCCTGCAAACACACTGAATGATTGTCAATGGATATTTCATGCTGAAAATCACTAAGATCAGCCTGTCCACTGTTTTAATGAATGTGCAGAAGCTTGATTGCAGCTTCCACCATTTTCTGTAGAACTTAATTAATATAAGCTCCCTCTTGTTGTGTAAGGACAAAAATTGTAACATTAGTTGGTTTTTGAAAAAATAAATGGGGAAAACAATCAGGTTTCAAGACTGTACTTATGTATTTCTGCCTTTGTTTCTCTTCAGCAATGACTTTGATGTGAGTCTGGATCCAGATATTAGTCTGGCAGACATGTATCGCTGGAAAGTATCTGCTTATGCTCCATGTAGCTCCACATGTACAACAGGTAAACTCAGATGTATATTCATTGTTATCCCTGTTCATCTTCCTCTAATACACACAAAGAGTAAATACACAGTAGTGCACATAGATTGAATGCTGTTGATCTCTGTGTGTACTCTTTGTTAACACTATCTCTATGTATCACCAGGTATCACCACCAGCTATGCCCTGTGTGTTCGGTATGATGGCACTGAAGTGGATGATAGTTACTGTGACTCTGTAACCAGGCCAGAGCCCACGCATGAGTTCTGCACTGGAAAGGAATGTCCTCCGAGGTACTAATTTAACTTACTAACTGACCAACAAAACTACACATAATGAGGTCTAAGTCTTCACAGTTTAGCAAAGTTTCACTCACAAATGTATAATGTCAAATTTAAAGAGTCAGGATGTATGCATTTTTAAGAAATACAAAATAATAATAACATTTTGTTTTCACCACTTTCAATATTTGAAATTTAGATTCAAAATGATCTGCTTGTCAAGAAGTTAAATGAGAAAAATGATCATGTTACATTTGGGACATTTTACCATTGGTTCTAGAGTTTCCCCAATGGGCTTTTGTATGGATTGGCACAAAGAGTTTCTATTAAGGAGCCTTTATAGCCTTTGAGCTACTTTCCGTAAAGGAGAGTCGCCAGCAGGGTTTAATTTGACCAGAACAATCTGGAATGTTTCCGGTGTGAGCAGCCAGGCTACTCGTCACTTGTGACATAGTTGGACTGGTAACTATTTCAAACTTGTTCAACAACAGAAACAGAAAAACATGTCAAAGAAAACAACTTTAGTGTATATTTAGCTGTATTAAAATACTCTAAATGGGAGCACAGAGAGGAGAGAAGCAAACAAGGTGAGCTGAAACCATCTGATAATAATCGGAATACTAATACTATGCTATTATGAGTTGTTAGCAGTGGTTTTCAACTACCTCCTCCTTAGACTATTAAGTTTCACTGGCTTTGTCTAATTTCTCTACAAACAAGTAGCTTTAAAATTTGAATGTGACTAATATGTTTTTACTCACTAAATAAACCTGAAATTTTCAACTACAACTTTACCAACTACAAAGTCTCACCACTGACACCTCAGGTGGGAGACCAGTGGTTGGAGTGAGTGCTCTCGAACCTGTGGGGAAGGTGTTCAGTACCGCACCGTGCGCTGCTGGAAGATGCTGTCTCCTGGTCTGGACTCCTCTGTGTATGACTCACTGTGTCTGTCACATGACTTGCACAAACCAGCCAACAGAAAGATCTGCCTGGGTCAGAGCTGTGGGCCACAGTGGGAGGTGTCAGAGTGGTCAGAGGTAATAAAGCAAGTATAATGTGCTTTTTCATTGAACTTGGGTCCATCTTAAAGTTGGACACCCTTAAATTAGATTAGTGTAGGACCAAAAATTACTGTGGTTCACATTAATTAATTCATTACTTCTTCAGTCACTGGGGAAGCAGAAAAGCCCAAATCTCTAAAGAGATTTTCCTGCTTCTTCTGGAGTATTCAAGTGCTCTCAGGCAGGGGATGTCTCTCCACATGTGTGGTCACTGAGAGGCATCCTCACCAGGTGTATAAACTCTATGTTAAGGGGCAGTAGCTGAAAGGCCTCAAATCTTCATATTGTGTGAACTCTACCACATACAATGCCAGTGTCTACTGCTAAGATACACAGCAGCTGTCATGACACTGATTCCTCTGTCTTACAGTTGAGTCCAGAAGTGGCCAGCTGACCTGCAGTTTTTAAATCAACTCAAGTCAAACTTTAACATTAGTCAAGATTCCATACAGTGTTTCTCCCTGGTTCACTAAATACCACAAACCCCTTCACTGTGGCACATTTGAGATTCAAAGAGAGAATTGCCCTGGCTGTGAAAAAGAGTTTTCTAAAGAGATTTCTAAATGGCCAAAGGAGAAATCAGGCTTGCAGACAGAATACCATAAAGTTGCATTGAAACACTGAAAATTAATTACAGCAGTATACACAAATGCGGAGGTTGGGTCACCAATATATGAAAATGAAAATTATCCTTCCCTGCAACATTCTGAATATAAGAGACACAGAATGTTTACTTCCTGCTTCTTTTTCATTTTCATGTGAACCAGCAACAGGAAATGCAACAGTTGTGTGTTGTTGATGAAATGTTCCTCAGTGCAGACAGCTGTCATATTAATATCAGCATTTTAAGTTTTTGGTGTGTGTGGTGTGTGTGTTTGTGTGTGTTAGTGCTCAGCACGTTGTGGCTCTCGGGGTGTTCGGACCCGGGAGGTTCGTTGCTCCATGGATTTGAGACTGTGCAACAAATCCTCTCAGCCTATAGAAAGTCAGGAATGTGAGGGCCCACCCTGTGACAGACGATGGACGGTGTCTGACTGGGGACCTGTGAGTTTAACAGCACACACGCACACACACATTTCAGAATACTCAACATACACTCATCTGCCACTTTATAAGGTACACCTGTTCAACTGCTCAACATTAGCCAATCACACTCAATGTACTCAACTCAATGCATTTAGGCATCTAGACATGGTCAAGACGATCTGCTGAAGTTTAAACCGAGCATCATGATTTAAGTGACTTTAAATGCCAGACAGGCTGGTCTCAGTATTTCAGAAATTGCTGATCTACTGGGATTTTTACACACAACCATCTTTAGGGTTTACAGAGAATGGTCAGAAAAAGAGAAAACATGAGTAAGCATGAGTCCTTTGGGCAAAAATTCCTTGTTGATTCCAGAGGTCAGAGGAGAATGGCCAGATTTGTGTAAGCTGATAGAAACCACTCGTTACACCTTATACAGAGGAGCATCTCGCACAACATATGCAACTTTGAAGCAGATGGGCTACAGCAGGAGAAGACCACACCGGATGTCACTCCTGTCTGAGGAGTCTCTAACTATGACATTCAGATGGTAGGGTCAGAATTTGGCAGAAACAACATGAAAGCAAGGATCCATCCACAGCCTAGAGTATTGTTGCTGACCATGTCCATCCCTTTGTGACCACAGTGTACCCATCTTCTGATGGCTATTTCCAGCAGAATAATGCTCCATGTCACAAAGCTCAAATTATCTCAAACTGGTTCCTTGAACATGAGGTGAGTTCACTGTACTCAAATATCACCACAGTCCACAGTGACCAGATCTCAATCCAATAGTGTGCCTTTGGGATGTAGTGGAATGGGAGATTCGCATCATGGATGTGCAACGGACAAAATTTCAGCAACTGCATAATGCTATCATATCAACATGGACCAAAATCTTTAGAGGAAAGTTTCCAGCACCTTGTTGAATCAATGCCACGAAGAATTAAGGCAACTCTGAAGGCAAAAAGGAGAGTCCAACCTGGTACTATTAAGTTGTACCTAATAAAGTGGCTGATGAGTGCACATACGCAACACTGAGCAGACCACATCTTAAAAATGTCTTTAAAATGTGCCAGTGCTCAGGTGTGTGTGGAGAGGGGAGGATGGTGCGTGCAGTGACATGTCGATCGTCAGGTGGAGTAGTCATGTCAGAGGAGCAGTGTGACCAATCACTGCGCCCGCTAGCCATCTATCCATGTGGTGACAGAAACTGTGCCCCCCACTGGGTTGAACAAGAATGGCAACAGGTGAACAAACACATGTCTCTGTAAGATCTGAGCCACACTGCCCTGAGTTTATATATTTATATGTATACATATCTCTATAAGTGTTTTTTGTTTGTTTGTTGTTTGTGGGTATGTCAGTGTAATGCTACGTGTGGCCGTGGTGTGCGACAGCGTCAGGTGGTGTGTGCTGGTCTGGAAAGTGGTGTGTTCAAAGAGTTTCCAGACAGTAGCTGTGTTCAAAGCAACAAACCAGAGACCAGCTCCTCCTGCTTCCAGAGACCATGCTCGAAATGGTTCACCACATCCTGGTCCCAGGTAACTCTGTCTGTATACGTGCCTATTGATGCATCAACTAGCCAGTTCACTACCATAGCGATCTAAAATCATTTGTATTAATGACTATGCTTTCATAAATCCTCTCAAACTGTCTGTCAACAATGTTTGCAGGTTTTTTATGTCACCTAAACATAATTTCTGCCATTAGGGGTCTCTCAATTAAAATAGCAACAAAGGACCATGATCGTGGGAGTTTTCACCACCATTGCCGACAACTTCTCTTTGTTTGGATTCCTGTGTCAGTGTTTCATGAACTTTTTACCTGATGCTGAATTATCTACAAAGGTCTACTCCTCTCCACATCACACATACCTGGTGATTATAACCATTAAAGCAGCAGTTTAAAGTCAGTGTTTCAACTCTGCAGACAAATTTGTTGGTGCACTTCCACAACAAAAAAGAACCTACAATTATCTCCATCCATCATTATTTATTCCAACACAAATCAGACTTTGCTTTTGATTTTTGATTCAACTAAATATTTAAAATAAAACACATAAAAATGGCATGGACAAAAATGATGGTACCCTTAACTTAATATTTTGTTGCACATCCTGCAGCAGCAATCACCGCTAACAAGTGATTCCTGTAGCTCTCAATGAGAATTCTTCATCTGCCAACAGGTGTTTTGGTCCTCTCTTCCTGAGCAAACTGCTCTGGCTGTCTCAGGTTTGAAAGGTGCCTTCTCCACGCTGCATTTTTCAGATCTTTCCATAGATGTTGAATAGGATTAAGATCAGGCCATTTAAGAATCATGGTTTTTTTTTATCACCATTCTCAGGTGCTTTTAGCTGTTTGTTTAGGGTCATTCTCCTGTTGGAGGACTCATGACCTGCGACTGAGGCTGAGCTTCCTGACATTGGGCCTGTTTCACTTCAGGATGCCTTGATAGTCTTGAGACTTCATTGTGCCCTGCACAGATTCAAGGCCCCTTGTGCCACTATCCTTCTGATCAGCCTGGGGTTGCATTTCCTCTTGCAGCCATGTCCTGCGAGGTTGGCTACAGTCCCATGGACCTTATATTTCTTGATGAGATTTGCAACTCTAGTTACAGGAACATGAAGATGATGCTTGGAGATGGTCTTATGGTCTAATGGCTGATAAAAACATTGAAGACACCCGTCATACTAATTAAGGTTAAAAAATCAGTTTGAAACATGATTATAATGTAATGAATTATAATAATTTTTGGAGGTACCAACAGATCTGTCCAGGCTTTTTTAGAATAGCTCTGTAAAATAAACAATAAATCCTTTTATTTTCATACTTTTATGAGTTTACTCTATCACATACTACTAATATCAGGAGGAATGAAGCATTGTTTCAATGAACTGTAAGAATACCAACAAATTTGTCCACATCTGTATGGCGACACCAGGGAAGGCTTGGGAGCTGAGATTAGTTTGAGGTTTTTACCAGCAGCTGAATTATCCACAGATGTGTTCTTCAGTGACTCCTTACCTTTGTCACTCTTTACTGTTCTATTAGCAGCAGAGGTGTCTTCTTCTCCATAACAAACAAACCAGTGAATGAAAACAAACAAGGAATAAACTGCCTCCTTTCAACATAGAAGCAGTGGCTCTATTCAAAGTCCCTTCCAAGTGTCTGTCTCAGTTGCTTGCATCTGCATTCTCATTCTTTCAGTTACTAGGTGAAGGTTGGAACAAAGATTGAGTAGTTAATCAAGAGTTTTGCTTCCCGGTTCAACTCTCTCTTTACCAGGACAGTCCAGTGCAACATCTACATTACTGTGGACACCGCACGATCTGCCACCCTGTTTAAGCTTTCTCTATTCCACAAAATACATGTAGACTGGCTGGTCAAACTTCCATGACCCCTTCAGTACACTCAGACTCCTTGAGTGTCCCTCAGGATGAACAAAATTCCCCCAGAAGTGTGAGTTGAAGACCTCCTAGACAGGGGCCTGCACCAGATATTCCAAATTCACCCACGCCACTTGTTAACACTTAGTAGGTCTGTCCAGCAATCTTCCCTGCCATCTGATCGACCACCACTCGTGTGATCAGATGATACAATCACAAGTACATCATTGATCTTTGCCCTAAGGTACTCTTGTACCTAGAGAGTTGACATTCCACAGCCCTAGAACTAGTCTATGAAACCTGGAGTTGGCATGTCTAGGCCCATTCCTTCATCTGCTGCCCAGTCTGCCTTGCACCTGACCCCAACATCCATCCCCATGGGTTGTGGGTTCACAAAGTGGTGGTTCCATGTAGTTTGTTTGGGTTGTTTGTGACGTTTGCCTGCGAGCTCCCCTCCCATGTCTGGCCCTAGGAGAGGGCCCTTTCCCTTTTCCAGACGAGGTGATCTCTTGGCTGGTCCCTCTTCCGGGACCAGATTGCCTTGGAAAACCCTACCAGGGGCTATTGCCCTTGACGACGCCCTCAAGGTCACCGGGACACACAAATTCATCATTGGCATGTGACCAAATGAAATGCACCATTACAATTGATAAGATCACCTATGTCTCTGGTTTGAGAATTGATGAAAACAAAAAGTGTATAACAGTTTTAGTCACATTTAGATGTTTTAATAAGGGAAAGTTACACATTATATCTTTAAATCTTGTTTTGTATAACTAGCTCTATTCAAACTGATGATATGCGGAGAAAAATGAAAAGTTCTGTTCCCTCGTACCCACTCAGTGCAGTAAGACCTGTGGAAGTGGTGTCCAGGTTCGAGAGGTCAAGTGTTACCAGGGGGAGGAGCTAGTAACCAGGGGCCACAGCTGTGACTCTGCTGTCAAACCAGAAGCCAGACAAAGCTGTGAAATCCAGAGCTGTCCTACAGAAGCACAAGGTACAAAAACAAAGACAGTGTGTTTCCTTGAGCTGATGCAACATTTCTGGACACTTTCAGCTCCATCAGTGGAGGATACATGAATTCTAGATGCATCATTGTGAAAAAGTGTTTCACTGTTCTGCAGTGCCCTAATGAATTAAATAGAACATGTTTTCCTTTTTCTACATATTTCAAAAATTTAATGGGTATTGTGTTTATCCAGCAGTGGCCCCAGCAGAATCAGTAGCAGTAGACGACTCCTGCCAAGATAAGCCAACAGCAAACTGTGCCTTAGTCCTAAAGGTGAAGCTGTGTTCCCATTGGTACTACAGAAAGGCCTGCTGCCAATCCTGTAAGGCGCCAAGGTCCTGAAGTCTCCACTGTAACCTCTCACCTCGACTCCTCAGCACCAATCACTGGTACCAACAGTCACACCAGATTCTTATCACAAAAAAGCCTGCTGCTAGCAATGTATGGCTTTGGGTCATCAATATGTGGCTTGCTACTGTTACCCTATCACTGATGTCAAAGGTCAACATGTGGTCACTGCTTTCTGCTTGTCAGTGTTATCAATTTACTCTTGGTCCCTCGTGCCATTTTTAAGAAAGTAGTATCATCACTACAAAAGATAATCTAATCATATTTACTCCTGGTGCAAAAACCAACAGACAGAGCCCATTTCCTGCTTTGTTGCAATATTTTCCAACTGGTCATTTATCTAAAGCACTGAAAACTTAGAAAGTAACCGAACATACAAGGCTTTAGTCTACTTCTTCTGACGGAGGCCCTGCCCATTTTGTGTGCTACAAAATCACTGACCTCCTCCTCCCCAGACAATGTGAAGATCAACTCACTGGGATGTCTGTTCATCTGCAAAACAGAAGATGAAAACCAATCTTTTGAAAAATATCAGTGTTTATTTCTTCTATATTTCCATTTATAAGGGATAAAACTCTAAATCTGTCCATTCCTGTATCCCTCACCCAAAGTAAACCTGGACCAGGACCAGTTGAACTAAACACAGCAATAGCTGTCAAAAGTCATCTAAATACTTATGTCTTTTTAATGCATACAAAGATAAGACTGAAAATGCCAGAGCAGTGGTCATGGATGCTAACACTAAATCAATGACAGACAACTGACAAGGCTGAAACATGCTTCTCTGAGCCTCCCACAGGGGAACATGCATAAGGGTCATCACCTCCTCTGCAGAGCACTTGTTGGTATCCCATACAACACTTCACTCTGTATTTCTGTCGGAGCACAAGTCTGGCTTTAGTCTACCAAACAATACACAGAACTTAACTCACTTAGTGTTTTCTCCGAAAGGTTACACTCTCTTGTTTACTGTCTCACTCTGAGTCATATGAGAAGATCAACATCAGTTTTATCCCTGTGTAGAGTAGTTATTTTAGCCCATCTTAGCACAAAGACTGGAAAGACTGGAAACTGCTACCATAGCTACGTCTGTCAAAAATGGGACAACCTATTTCACACATTTAACTTCTTCAACACATAGGAACAGAAGAAATTATGGATGTTTCTTGATCAACAGCTGCTGTGTGCTTATCTGAGTCTTTATCTTCTCACACCTCTTGGGTAAAGACTACTATACCCAAGAATACTGCAATTTTCCTTAAGAGCAATAAAAATCTTCAGATGGCATTTTGTTGAAGCATCTGTAGGTGCATTAACTCTTTAGAACCTGATTGTTGACACTTCAGATGCGATGGCCCAAGTAAGAACTAAATTAAAACGCGTCACTGGAGTTTCTGTGACATAAGAATAGGACACACAACACAGAAACAGCTGAGGATCAGGAATGTGGTGCTTTGGGTGCCAGGAAAGGTTGTTGGGGCCAAATGTATCTATTCAATACACTGTGTAAACATGACTGGCACTGTCAGTCAGTCCTAATGTGTTGTTTACCTGTTGTTATCTTGCCAACAGAGCTGCTGTTGTTTTTTTTGTTTTGTTTACTGTATCACACATAAAGAATTAAAGACCGACTGTTTGTGACAAGCACTTGTGTCTGACCTCTGGCTGCTGATCCTCACAGTGGACTGACCCTTGCATTTGTTAACTACTTCCTGGAGAAACCTTCAGTTTGTGGAGACTTGAATAACAATGTGAAAACCTGAAACTCAAGCATCCAAACTAAGTCTCAATAGTTATCAGCTTAACTGTGATAATTCTAGCATGGGAACCAAACATTGTGATGTAGGGGTGTGTGCTGGTTTGAATGAATAAGAGAGGGCAACTGTGTGCACTAAGCTGTCATAAGAAACATGACCTGCTTCTCACCTGTTTCCTCTTCTGTGTGTATGTGAGAGTCATAATTGACCATTGTGTTGCTCAGAACATTCACTCCTCTTACTCAAACTAGCATTGTCATGGTTACAAGAGATGGGATACCAATGGATGACGCCTTGGTGAAACCACATCACACACATGAATGCACACCAGTTACTGATCTGAACTGGTCTCGATAAGGCACTTTGGGTCTCTGGCTTACACACAGCTTACAAGAGGACGTCAAGGTGGTCACTTTACTTATTTTTCTGATTTTGGAAAGACTCAAACAGTTCAGCTGCCAGTCTGCTGTAGCTACACTGGATTCCTGACAAATCTTTGCATTTGTGTGCAGAAGAAGAAAAGCAGCTCCAGCGAGAAGGTGAGCACTAACACTAGGACTCATCAGCTGATGTTATATTACAGTATATATTTACAGTGAGAGTGGGTGAAACAGGATTAATTAGGTTGTAAGATCTCAAACAAAATATATGAAATTTCAATGATCGAGACAACTGGTAGTTAGGTCAACCTAGTCCAGTTTCTTTACAATCTAGGTTGTGGGATGAATGATGATGATGAATGAGTTCTGAAATGAATAAGACTTTGTTAACCCTAACCCTCTCTATGTGCCAAATGGATATTTCAATAAAAAAAACCTTCTGTAATTGACAGACATCTAAAAAGTGGCAAAACCCCAACTAGACTCAGTTTAAGAGGTCACAGACAAAAAAAGGCTGGGAGCCACACTTTAATCTAAAATGTTGTGGGTGATGTTTTCTGATGTAAAATCTTAACCTTAATGGTAACTAGTGATTGTACTGTCAAAGAAATGTAGCATTAAAGTAACATTAAATGTATATATATTATGTTACTATGCTATGTACATTCATTATTTGAGTAAGTCTATGTACTGGTACTCAGTTTGTTCCTTCATGTCCTCAGTGTCGAACTGCTGGGGATAACAATTAGAGAAGAGAAAAGTTTTTAAAAATGAATCTTGATATACATATATAAACGATTTACATCTCCAGTAGGAACCAATGGGCTGAAGATCGCAAACAGGTGTATGAAGGATTTGTTAACAAATGGAAAAATATAGAATAAAGTTGCCCATTATTATTATTTGTGACTATACTAAAGATTTAAGCATCGTTTAATGAGCTTTCATAGCCGGACTAAGAATTCTGGAACATTGATATTCCAGACTCTGGCAACACAACCATCGCCTGCTCAATAAAACCCAGATGGGGCAGCATGTCCATGAGCCTGTGTTTGTGCATTTCTGGGAGTTATTACATTCTTGGGAAATTCTTACATTATTGTTTTCTACATCAGTGCAGGTCCCCAAGAGTCTTGTTTCATTTGTGTCCTCCTCTTCCCGATGTAAGCCTGTTGCTCTGTGAAACTAACATCTGGCTCTTTTGTGTCCTGTTTTTTCCAGATGCCTCTTAAAGCCTCTCTTACACTGTTGGTACTGATGTGTGTGTGTTGTGTGGAAGAATCTGTGTGTTTCCCCAACGGTTCAGTGGCGTTCTCCTGTGGCAGCATGATGCCAGTACACCCGCCCTATATACCCTCCACCAGTAACCCACCATTCACACTGTCCACCTCCAGTGCCACTTACAGACCTGGTGGTGTCATTACAGGTACATCTGTGCTGCAATATCGCCATGTATATTTCCATGTAAATCATTATAGTATTCTTATTAGTTACTTTCTTTATGTTCATTTGCTTACTCTTAGGTCAATTGTCACTATCTGTACTGTAACTATCAGGAAATCTTCTGTCATGGAATTTTTCCATATACATGGAATAAAAATAATAAAAAAAACCCAGACATGAGACATGAAGACAGCCATGAGAACATTGTAAACTGTATAATTACTTTGTATAAGATACATACTATCAATACACATGACCAGCTATGTTTTTTTATTCCTTTAATCATACCTAATTTAAGGTTAGTAGAGTGGCATAAGTAGGTATAAGTCACAAATTTAGACTGTCCCTGTGCTAATACCAAACAAACACTTTTGTGTCTATATAGAACAAAAAGTTGCTGAGAGGGAGAGGGGTTAAAAGTCAATCAATGATCAATTCCCCTCTGAAGAAGTACATCATTGATCTTGGACTGATTCAGTTGCTCAGTGGCAGTTCTCAACTTGTACTCTGTCCTGTCAAAGTTCCTTTATGAAAGAGTCTGTATCCAGTGAATGTGACACCATACCTCTTCACTGCACTCCCACTGCTTTTGACTTCAAACTGTCCAAAACAGTCTCCTCTAACACAGGTAAATGGTGGTTCATCTGGAATTACTCTTTCAGTAGGGAAATCACCCATCTGCTGGGAAACTGCTGAGGATTTAGTCTTCTACAGATGACACATTTAGATAGAACTCTGTTTAGCTGTACTAGCATCAGTGATGCAATATCTCATAAATATAGTTACAGCCACTATGTTCCACTTCTTGATGAATATGCCTCAAAAAAGGTCTGATTTATGGAAATCATTAGCCAATATTATGGGATGCTTAGCCTGCACAGGCATAGGTGACCTGCTTAGTCAACCATCCTGACACCATCTTCTACCAGGGGGCAGAGTCTTAAATGTGATTATTCTCCTTCACACCTTGCACCATATTGCAGCCTAAAGATTTCCTCTGGAAAGCTCTTTCTTTGGCAAAACTTATTTATTTCCAGTTTGGCCCTGTTCTAGTTCCTTCACTGACAAACAACTTGGAATTGTGTCCCTGTTGAAGGTCCATATCCCTCTTCAAAGAAAATGTTCTCTGTTCCACATCTAAGTCGGACTGTGCAAGAGCCAGAATCAATTCTCCCCTGTTGGAACAATAAGACAAGTGCCAGCTCTTGAATGAGTAGCAGACTTTCTCAGACCAGTCCAAGAAGAGAAATAATTGATTATACCAGTCAAGCATCAACATTTTCTGTGGCCCCTAATACATTCAATGAAACAGCTCCAAACCAAATGTGTTTTTTTCTGCTTTAAAAAAAACCTAATATGGCTGAAATCCTAATTACAAACTCAAGGCTTTAAAACAGCAGCTCACAAATCAGTGGGTGACGTCACAGTGGGTTGCCACTCGAGCCAGATTTCTGAGGTGCGTTGGAGAATGTCATTACTTCTGACAAGACAAGAGACCAAAATGTTATGGTGACCAATTAATTGTGATGCTGAGCAAGAGCTGTGATTTTCTTTATTTTTCTTTATTCTTTATTATTAACAAAAAGTGCAATTTGTTATGTTAATGTGTGAAAATGAATTGATTAACCAGTTAATATAATCAGTTCTCCCGACATACTCACAACAACCCTCTGCATGTTAGTGTGGCTGCAGTAATTATTTCTTTAAATAAATAGGCTAATTACTAATATGTTGTCACTTGCAGTTTAAAATCTAAAACAATTAAATCTAAAGTATTTTACCACATACTGCCTGGCTTTGTTTGCAGGCTTCTTAATATTAGTCAGTGCAATTGGTTATTTTCAACAAATTCAAATTTGTGTTTAGATGTAAGATGTTGCTACATACATTTTTAATAGTTTTCTCCATAGATCTGTGACTTGAATGTGTCTCTGCAGTGAAGATAGAATTCACAGATTACATGATCTATTTCAGCCAATCAGAAAGCTCCAATCACCTGCCCAGACTTTACAGAAAAGCTTGTTATTAACAGAACATACTGACAATCAAATGCCTATATTATATCTAAAGTGGCAGCTTATTCGTCATGTTTCATTTTTCTGTCTCTCGCCTATCTCCACTCTCTTCTGTGTCTTCTTCTCTTCTTCCCCCAGCTTTACTCTCTACTCCCCTCTAATTCTCCTTGACCCTGTCCTCCGTCCCAGGAGTGCTCTTAAGTGGTCACAAGAGGAATTTACTTTGACCTCACTGTCATCCTCAGACTCCCTGCGTCTCCCTCCTTCCTCCTTCAGACGAGATGTCATGAACACATTCTGACTGAGCAACTTCGTTGCCATACTAGTTGCGATTCTTCGAGACTCAGACACAAAGAAACCTTCTCCTCTCATCCCTTTTCTTTCCACCAATGCAAACCACCCTCTTCCATATTACCCATTTACAAACCCATGTATCCTTGTAGCTTCTGCAGTGAGCTAATCTGATAAAACCACACACCTCTCTAATTGTCTCCCTGCAGTGATGGTGGAGGTGATGGAGAACAGTTCCACAGAGTTCCAAGGTTTCCTTTTACAAGCCAGGAGCAAAGACAGACAAGGTACATAGTGCTTTACTCTGAGAGAGTTTACATGCTTGTGAAGTTAAGGATACAAAGTTTCTATGGGGGTGAACTTCTTGTGTCTGTTTTCAGCTCTGCTGTCGCCTGTGGGAAAGTTCACGAACATCAACTCCACCCTGTTCACTGCACTCCACTGTGAAAACATGCAGGTATTTTTCACTGTTGTTTCTGTACTTAGTAAATATGACAACATACTGAGACCTGGATATTTGTTATAATTGACTTTGAATGGTCTGGGACCACAGCCCTCAGACCTGTGGACCTCACTGCATACACTGGCAAGAAAGAGTAAGTGAACCCTCTGGAAATGACCTGTATTTATGTATAAATGTATGAATAAATTATGGTCTGATCTTCAAGTTACAAGAACAAACACAATCTGTTTTAACTAATAACACACAAATTATTGTACTGCTTTTGTCCATATTGAATCCGTCAATCAACATTCAGGTTTGAAAAAGTATGTGAACCCTTTGTTTACTAACTTAATCAAAAGCTAATTGGAATCAGTCAGCTCACCTGGAATCCAGTGAATGAATGAATGGGTTAGAGCTACTTTAATATAATATAATAATAATAAAGCCCAACACAAAACAAAACAGCATTTGGTGAAAAGCAAAGCATCTGCTGATGTGAACCATCAAATTTTGTTGATTTGTGTAAAGCTAGAAAGAGTAACAAAGTCATCTGAAAGAGTTTAGACATTCATCAGCTTGTCTATAGATGAGGAAGATTTATTATGTGGCTAATCTCCTTAGAAGAGAACAATCTGCCAAGATGACTCCAAATTCACAACACAGAATCTCAATAAGGTAAAGAAGACTTCAAGAGTAACAGCAAAAACTGAACTGAGAAACATCTACTATACACAAAACATTCAATCAGTTAAAAAAAAAAAAAAAAACACTGCTGCCTACATTTTGTCAAAAAGCGCCTTGACCCTCCCTCCACAACACAACTGTGAAAATGTTTAGTGGACTGATGAAACCAAAGTTGAATTGTTCAGGAAGACCATGCAGCACTACATATGGTATTAAAGGGCACCGTACACCAAGGTGAAAACATCATCCCAACCTGCTTGTGCCATGGGAGAAGCATCACGATTTGAGGCTTTGATGCCTACAGGCCTGGGCAGCTTGACATCATCAAGGAGATGAATTGAGATGAATGAAGTTTATCAAGGAATCCTTCAGGATAATGTCAGTGTGTCTGTCCACCAGCTGAAGCTCAGTAGAAGCCACTGATGCCCCTAAACGTCCAAGTAAATCTGCTACAGAATGGCTTCAGCAATCCAAAATCCACCTATTGGAGTGGTCCAGTCAGAGTCCAGACCTTAACTCAACTGGGATGCTGTGAAATGACTGAGCTGTACACACCAGGTGTCCAAAGAATATGTCTGAGCTGAAGAAAAAACCCTTCTGAACGTTGCTCAGGTCTGATCAACAGCTACTGAAGAGCTTGGTTCTTGATGCAACAAGCACATTCTGTTTGACAAAACTTGAAGAACACATCACATTTTATCACCAATTCATGAAGAAAACCAAGTCATTCCAGAGGGTTCACATATTCTTTGCCACTGTATGTCCTGCTCATTTTCATAGTGGGTGTGAAAATTGGGTAGTTACAGATAATCTCACTGAGCTTTCAAACCAAATGATGCCTAAACCACTGTCCATTCTGCTTTATCGTTGTAGCCTGCTCATTAATAGGTTGAATTAGGAATAAACGCAGATTTACCATTAAAGTATATTTTCATGGACTTTATTAGTGATAAAGTCACAGATATGAAAATAGTTTTACTTACCTTGAACTTTCAGATATGTTGGCTTTGTGGCCTTCTTTCTGCCAACTCAGAGATGCTGTCAGACATCTTTGACTCCATATAACAAGTAGGAGGTGGGGGTGAAAGTTTTATCCCTTGGGCTGCTCATAATTATGATCTGAACGATGTGATGTGAATGTTCCAGTGTATGAGAGACTGCTTGACTCCTCTGCGGAGTGTACACTGCAGAAACAGATGTAGTTCGTAGACGTAAATGAAATAAACCACTGTGTTTTATTAATTGTATTTCTAGATTGATTGTGTGTGTGTGTGTGTGTGTGTGTGTGTGTGTATAGAACTCAACTGTTAGTCAGGCATCAGGAGCCAAGAAACAGAAGGTCCAGGTGACCTGGGAGGCACCTAGCAACAGTCACTATGGAGATATCTACTTCAGGTATACAGAGTCACGCACGCACGCACGCACGCAAAATCCTGTCTCACATCCATCACACTTTATATAAGTAATATATATATTACTTATTTATTAAGTGACCTCAAGGCTCTTTACATATAGAGCAGGTCCAGACCAAACTCTTTATAAAGTTATTTAAAGGGACCCAACAAATCCACCATGAGCAGAACTTGGTGACAGAGGCAGGAAAAACTTCCTCTAAGAGACAGAGAGAGAGAGAGAGAGAGAGAGAGAGAGAGAGAGAGAGTATCCCCTAGCAGTCTCCCAGATTGACGCCGGGAGCTAATAGTTCCTTATTGTCCCAGTAGTTTTCTTATCTCTATATATGGAGGTTTATTGTGGCCTAGAGTCTCCAAGAGTAGAACAGGAGGCAGAGCCTTCAGCTACCAGGCTCCTCTTCTGTGGAACCAGCTCCCAGTGTCGGTCCAGGAGTCAGACACTCTCTCTACATTTAAGATGAGGCTTCAAACTGTCCTCAATGACAGAGCTGATAGTTAGAGCTGGATCAGCAGAACCATCCCTTTGTTATGCTGCCTTAGACCTAGACTGCTGGGGGATGCACTGAGCATCCATCACACTGACTCACATCCTTCACAAATGAAGTCTGTTTATAGATTAATAATCTAATCTATAATCAGACTTCATTTTCACACTCTTGTTTTTTCCCTTGTTTTTGTTGTTGGCAGTGCCACTCTGGTCCAGGACTACAGAACATTCTGGGTTCAGCTGAACAGCAGCTCTCTGAGACTGGACAGCAGTGGAAACCCTGCAGCTGCAGTGAGTACTGACTGACTGATTCACTGACTGAATGACTGATTCACTGGATGACTAACTGTAGAGTTCATCAGAAAAGAAGACAAAACTCAGTGAGTTAGGACAATCAGTGATTTGTAGTTGTGTGAACCTGGACTAGACTCTGAGTCTAGTTTAGGTTCAACTGTTCAACTGCTTGTTTAGATCTGACCAGTCCACTGAGCCTCTGTCCCACTGAGCTCCTCAGAGTTGGATGAAGGCTCCCCAGCAACTTCATTGCTGTTTCTTCTGCTGATCTGGTTTCTCTGTTCATTCTCACAGTTTGTCAGGACTTCATCATCAGAATCAGAATACTTTAAATCCCCTGGGGAAATTGGTATCTGACTTTTCTTGAGTTTTCTTTCTATTCAGAAGTCACTAGTATACAAAAAACTTTGACTTCTCAACATTTTCTGTGCCATTTTGGTCTCATTTCCTCTGCAGCTGTCTGTTGGACGCTGGCTCAAAGCTTGTTTTCAGGTCCTCTGTTGAGTCCTCTTTTTTCTTTGCCACTTCTTTGCGCATTTACTTGCTTTGATGCTGCTAAATGTGTCTAGTTAAACTGTCTGGCCACAACCTTTAGAACAACACATAGCCCTACTAGTGGACCCGGGATGCTGTGGGTGCAGAGGTGCTTTGTCTAAATGCTGATGTCAGCATGCAATATACAATAAAGATGGGACAGATTCCAATGGTGATGGTACTAGAGGAAGTCAGATATTTCAGTAGATGACTGAAAATGTATTCAGCTGGTTTTGGACTTCCTAACTTAACCTGGGCTTAAGGGAACCAGGGCTCAGCCAGCTGAGACAATGATTGATCTATCAGAGCCAGTGACATAACAAAGGTCCAACAGAGATGAAATAGTTACAACCTAATGTTGTTTTAAGTCATTTGATCTTGCTGTAAGGATCCTGAAAATGGTTCCCTCTCCTGGAAGCCATATTTGTTGTTTCACTGAACTGCTTCCTAAGCTCTGCTGTCACGCTCACATGTTTCTTTGTCTTTTCCTTTTCAGGTTTTCTCCTCTTCAGCTCTACTCTTCATCAGTCTGCTGAGTCTCTCTGCCTACTTCTGACACACACACACACACACACACACACACACACACACACACACTTCATCAAGAAGAAGTCACAATATAACCGACTAGTCTGACTGGAATAAAACAGAAGAGATCATTCAAAATAATTGAGTGAACTGTAAACTGTAACAAAATATGATTTTCTGTTGTTTGACTCTTTTTATTTGATATCAATAATTTAAACAAGTTCAACTTAAAACAATAATGTAAATATTTTATTCTAAGTGTTTATAGTTATTATTGTATCTTCATAATCACGTGATGGGGAGAAACGTATAGACTGTTTATAAAAGTGAACGTTGGTTCAGGGGCTATAAAGTGAGGCCAGTGCTGAAGAGCCTTAACCCTTCATTCTCTCTAATGACCACCAGGGGGCGACTCCACTGGTTGTTAAAGAAGTCAGATTGTATTGAAGTCTATGGGAAAATGTCCCTACTTCTCCCTTGATTTATTAGCTCAGTAAACGTTTTCCTAATGAGTTTATGGTCTCAGTCTCTAGTTTCAAGTCTTCAATACAACATGATGTTCATTTTTTAAATGATGGTCCATTTAGAGGAAAATAGACCAGAAAGCAGGGGATGTCAGGTTTTTGTTTGCCAAGGAGTTGATGACACTTCTTTTTATGATCAACAATTCAGAGGCTCATGCATTCTGTTTAACAATGTGGATCTAGGCGGGAAATGACAACTGCAAAAAACACTGGGGCGTTTTTTCTTGGTGCCGCTTGGCTCTAAGGATGCGGGTTAATAAGGTGCCAGGTCTGGGAGTTCTGCAGGTAAATCTTGAACTTTTGAGGCGGTTTGATAAGAAAGGCAAGGCAAGGCAATTTTATTTGTATAGCCCATTTTTACAAACAGTTTGTCTCAAAGTTCTTTACATAGCATCATAACAACATCCTCTGCCCTTAGACCCTCACATCGACTGAGGAAAAACTCAAAACAAAAAACCCTTTTAACAGGGAAAAAAAAGAGAAACCTCATGGTGAGCAACAGAGGAGGGATCCCTCACCCAGGACGGGCAGATGTGCAATAGATGTTGTATACAGACAAGAAAACGGGTAACAATACAGAATATACACAGATGGAAATGGTGTGCAGGAGTTAATGAAGGCAGTTTTTGGTGGAAGGGAAGGCAGGGAGAGTCAGGCAGCTTAATGGGAGTAATGGGTGGTAGACTGGTTCCTGGGAGGGAAGGGCAGGTCGGTTTAAGAGCAGAGGGTAAAAGGGAAAGGGGGTGATGCAGGGGGCGGTTGGTGGAGATAGATGGAGCTTCAGTGGATCTGTGGAAACACAAATAGAGAGAGAGCGAGACACCAAGGCCAAACTACAAGGTGCAGTAGATAAGGAAGAAAGAAGAGGAGAGGAGAGGAGAGGAGAGGAGAGGAGAGGAGATGAGAGGAGATGAGAGGAGAGGAGAGAGCTCCATGTAACCTGATGTGTCCCCCAGCAGTCTAAGCCTATAGCAGCATAAAAATGGTTCAGAGCTACCTGAACCAGCCCGAACTAAACGCTCTGTCGTAGAGGAAGGTTTTAAGCCTCGTCTTAAATGCAGTGAGAGTGTCTGCCTCTCTGACCCATGGAGAGAGTTGGTTCCATAGTAAAGGAGCCCGATAACTGAAGGCTCTACCTCCCAGTCTGTTTTTGAAGATACTGGGAGTCACTAACAGACCAGAAAGCAGTGGATGCGCTGGCTGCGTGTCTGCTGCTGCCAGCTCTGTCTGTTCAGAGTTTGCAGGATACCTGAATGTTCGATTTGTCTTCATTTTAAATTTAATTCAAATTTTTTAAATGTCTCCACATCATGTGCTGAAAGATTGAAAGAATATATTTATATTTTTCATGTCTGTCACATATATCAGATTCAGCCTGGACACAGAGACTAATGGAAGGGGTCAGTTTAGTGTAATATTGCTGGTATGATGTCAAAATGACGTCAGCAGGCCTTTTCTCTGTTTTTTTGCGGCTAGATGCGCAAAAATACGCGAGACACTGACTCTAGATCTCGCGACGCAAGACGCAGGCGTGTCCGCTCAGACACGACGAGGTTTGGACAGAGAAGCTACTCAGATGCTGCACAGTCAGTTTGACATAAACATCATTACACACTTTGTTTCCGACAGTCTGCACCGCATCACTTCATCTTTCACACATGTCCCAGTCTGTTCACTCTGTTTGTAAGTGCTTGATGTGAAATGATGTAATGTCTATGTTAAATCACTCTTCATGTGTTTACTTCAACAAGAAAAATAAAACAAATAAACAATAATAATAAAAAAGTAGGAAGAATTCACAGAGACCAGGTGATCAAGTCAAGAGGATTTTAAAACACAGGACAGTTAAACACCAGTGACACATTTCTGTCTGTTTAAAGACACACTGATTTCTCTCTTCAAACTGTTCGTGGCAGGTTTTACAGAAATGTTGATGTTTCATGTTAAAATTCACCAAATCTTATACATCTACGGCAACAAGACAGGAGACATCTATAGCAACAGTTACACACATGAGAAAAACAGCTACATTCATGCACAGTGTGTTTGTTTCACATTAAGACACGGCTGGATGACGACAATACATCACATTATACAAATGTTAAACAGCTGGAAGATCAAGACTGAGGGATATTTACTTTCTGTGTGAAAAGGCACCAGAAGGTGGGTGCAGGGAACAGAACTCAACATCCCTGGTGCTACAGTTGCTCATCAGTCACCTAAAGGTGCCTTCAAGTGTTCAGACTGAAGGTAGATGTGGACAGGCTGAGCTGTGACAGTCAGGAGGTAGAACTCTGGGTGTATATACACACTGATGGGTTGTAGGGTCAAAATGCTTTAATGTGAATGGCGACATTATTATCATATCACATATCTTAGTAAAGTAGGTTATAGTATTGTTTTTTTTTTAGACTTTGGACACAAACAAAAATGTTTCTATTAAATTATTAAATTCCACTTGGGTGAATAAAGTCAGATATCTGAGTTAACTCTGGTTTGGAGGGAAAGCTACACGTGTCAGTGATAATCTAACAGTTGTTAATCAACTTCCTGCTCCTCAGCTTCTTTCTGTCAATTTGGAAAAATGTGACTTGATCATTGTCTCTTCTTGGGAAATGTAGATCTTAAGCAAAGGAGTTTGGACAGAATGCAAAGAGAAACCGTCCTGTCAAACAAAACATACTGTGTTCATGTGTTTCCAGCTCTACAGGAGCAGCTCTGTCAGCTTCAGGTTCACATTCTGTTTGATTTAAAAATGACTAAACTAGAAACAACTCCAAACAAACTCAAACAGGTCCTCACTCAGGTGTGCTAAAGTTAAGCAGAAGTCAAAATAACATCTATCAAATGTAAAACAGGTTTGAGCAGTTTTTACCACTACACACAAATGCAGCATGTACACCACTCTGATAACCAAGCACAACTGAACCTGGTGATTCACAGACTGAGCCGGCATCGCGTCTCAGAGACTTCTGCTGCTTTTCAGCGACAACAGGAAGTGAGACCAGGGCACAGATTGGCTGCTATTCTAAGGTCATCTAGAGGTCATAGAGGACCTCCAGAATAGTGGCCAGAGACCAGGCCTGGGTCTCACAACTGAATGGGCAGTACTGGCCGTTCTCATTGGTCAGTTCTGGCAGACCCTTCCATGGAGACCTGAGGAAGCAGAGAGTGGGATGATGAGAGTACGATAGATATGTACACAACTCCATAACTTGGGGGTTGGGGGTGTGTGGGGGAAGAGTTGATGAAAAAACAAGCGTACTTCTCGAGGTGGGTATAATGTTGTGACAGAACATTTTTAACCAGCGTGACTGTTCTGGTGTAGGTTTTCTCTCCCAGCTTCTTGGCAAAGTAGAGTTTGGCACGCAGGAAGTAGCCTACTGGCCACAGCCACTCCTGAACACACACAGATAGAGACAGTCAGTTCTCTCTGAATCATGTGACACTCATGTTATCAACCTGCATGGACTGACTGCCTCCACTCACCGGTCCCTGGTGGTAGTTGAAACCTTTTGCCAGGTTGTAGTTGTCGTTGTCCAGTGCATTGTCATAGACACCACAGTATACCATATCACTAGGACAACACAAAGACTTGGTCAGTATGGGCTGACTGTAACATGCACAGGTCATATCATCAGAATACACACCAGTTATGGAGCATGTGTGGGTACATGACGAACAATAAACACACAGATGCCTCGCTCACTGCAGAGCTACAGGTCTCACTCAAAGGTTCACCTCATCAATAGTCTGTCAGGCTCTGATGTAGTAAGGTGAAAACTGGACATCTGCTACCAGAGAAAACCAACAGCTGCTGAACACTGAGACTACTGGTCCACTACAAATACTATCAAACCCGTTGACTTGAAGTTGTGAGTTATGGTTTGATCAACATGCAGCGATACAGAGAGTAGTTTGGCTGCATATGTGTGCGTGTATGTGTTTTAAAGATGTATTACTCTGGGTCGAGTGTCTTCATTCCCAGCGGTCCCAGCAGTTTCTTCTCAGCCATGTCCAGAGCGTGCCAGGCTCTGTCCACTGTGAACAGCTCCGGAGCCTTTAACAACATCATGCCAAATCAATTAACCAGGAGAATCAAGTATTTATTCTGAATTATTACGAAATCAGATGTTTACACCTACCACCACCATGGCGATCGTGAAGTTGGGTCGCAGCTGATAGTCACACCAGGGGCTAGAGGCCCCAAAGCTGTCTTTGTAGATGCCCCTTTTATGCACCAGATCAGGGTGTTTCTCATTGGGGTCCTTTGGGTCCTCTGATACCCAGAAACCATTTTCAAATGAGTTCCCGAGCTGCTGGTTCCACTGGGAGTACAAAATAAACACTTCTTTACCTGCAACACAGAGGAAACGGCTGCTGTAATTCAAAGTGAACACACAAGACATTTTGCTGTGTGTATGTACTACCGTCTCTGTGGACTTTAGCTCCATCATAAGGGAACAGTCCTTTGGCATGAAGCTCCACCACCCAGCGAACAGTAGATTTACTGAGACCAACAATCTCCACCGCTGCTCCATCTCTGGACACAGTCAAACAGAAAACATGAGGCTGTATCATCTCCATCACTGATTCACCTCATTATGCTTTCATTAAAAACATTAAGAAAGTTGAATTTTGTCAAATAATGAATGTGAAATGACGCATGAATGAAATGAATAAAATAGGTGAATGTGTGTGATGAATGTGTGTGTGTTACCTCGGAGTAGCGGGCATGCCTTTGTTCCTCGCTCTCTCACTCTCTCCCATTTTGTCCATCCATGTGCCGCAGTTGAAGCGGTTCCCTCCAGTAACAAAGCCTGTGGCAGGATCCACTTTAGCAAACACGTTGAAGCCTGGAAGAGACGGGAAGAGCTCAGGACCACAAAAGATGGTGTTACAGCATAGTTTCCTCTCTGCTGTACTGAAATAGAAAATTATTGTGATGCTTGTTTGAGTAAAACCTAATTTTTAAGAAGAAAACAACAACAAACCAACACAGATTCTCATACTGGGAGCATTTTTCCATTATACTGTATTCAACATGTCCACACACACACACACACACACACACACACACACACACACACAAAACCGTTACCTTCATCTCTCATGTTCATGTCTATCTTGGGTCCAGCATTTCTCTCTCTGAAGGAAATTCCCTCCAGGTGGCGCTGCAGAGCCTCCTGGATTACATCATACAGAGGCTGCTCCTACACACATATTAATTCACATGCCCAATACATAAACATACATACATACATATTGTGTGTGTGTGTGTGTGTAAACATACCACCTCTCCAGGTTTGCAGGGCTCACAGTCATCAGTGGGGTACATGCGTGTAACTGGGCAGCGGAGGATTTCATGACCTTGGGGAACGTGGGTAGCGTAGTCCTGTGCAGCATCAAGGATAACATTAAAACATGACATTACTTACTTATTATTATATTTATACACCTTTCAATGGAACTTTTCAGATTATGTCACAAATTAATACATTAAAGAAAAAAAAAAACACAATGAATGTGCAGCTCAAAACTATCAGTCATAGTCTTAGTCAGGGTCTGACCAACCCTGGTTATGATACTGCAGTCATAGCTCTCCACAGGCTCTGCTGGAGTTCACAGTTTTAAACTTCATCGTTTCACCTCTTAAACATGAGTCAAGAATCAAATCCAATCAGACAAATGTTACTGGAGACCAGATTCAGTCTGACCCAACAACAACAGACTTTATCACTTACACCAGATACTGATGTTCAAGGACTTCAGTGGCAAATCCTGTTTCAGGGATTTTAAAGTTCCTCTTGTGTGTGTGTGTGTGTGTGCGCGTGTGTGTGTGTGTGCGTGCGTGTGTGTGTATGTCTGCATACCTGGATGCACTGCAGCCACCACCACACGGCATCCCGGCAGTTGTATCTGGCACAGCGACCCTCACCCAGCAGATTGGGGATGAAACCATGGCGTAAAGTCCCTGCAAAGGCCAGTATGATGTTGCTATGGAGACCAGGAGACAAAACTATTATTTTTTTCTAGTTTTGATAAGCCAGTTGAAAAAATAGACTTTCAAAATAAAGCCTCTATAATGAGGAAAATAAAACATATCAAACAGAAACAAAAAGAAAACAGTTTGCGCACACACCGAGCCTCGGTGTGTCTCCCTGTGAGCAGCATCAGCCCTCTGAGAGCGATGAAAGTGTCTCTGCCCCAGCAGCGGAAAATCCCAGAGGAGAAGTGAGGAAGTCCTGAAGAACCAAACCATTAATCAGTCAGATCAACACTGTAAATAAGCTTGGCACAATAGTTTTTCATTTCAATTTCTTAAGTGTTTTTTTTTTTCTATTTCTTTCCTTCTAGTTAAAACAGCAGAAACAACATCAAGTGTGCGGTTCTACCTGCAGCCAGTGAGACACAGCACTGCTCCTTCTGGCCTGTGATTGGACTGATGCGATAGGGAACACCCTCTATCTTCACAGAAAGGGGAGGGAGGGCAGAGAAACGTCCAACTCCACACATCTGAAGTGAACCCAGCGCCAGGTGACGGACAAAGGTGGAGCCATTCTGAACGAAACTTTGTACAAAACAGCAAAATGTCAGTGAACTACCACACATCAGTCTCAGATTTTAATTTCAGATCTCATCTTTTGTCCTACCTTGACATTTGTTTGTAGGCTGCATCCAGGGCTGTGGTGTAGGTTGACACCAGGATAGCATCAAAGTAACATGGAATGAGGTAGCGTGGGATGTGCTTCAGGTAATTAAACATGGCTGCCAACCACTGACCCACCTGTAGCAAAGACACAGAGACAGCACAGAGACAATCCAAAATCTGTGTAGCTAAATAAAAAAGATATTTGACCCGTGAAGGCTGTAAAGTCCTCACCTGTGACAGTGGTCCCTCTCTGTGAATCAGTCTGTTGGAGACAAAGTCTATTAGCCAGTCTCCTTGTCTGAGGTTTGAGCACAGGGGGTGGCCCAGGTCATTGTTTGGACGAATATCAGCCAGCACTGACATCAGACCTGCAGAGAGACGACAACTACAATTACACACTGTTACTATTACAAGCAGGAAGACATATCACAATCAATGTCACCAGTGTGAAAACAAAACAACCTTCCACACAGCAGGTGTCTATGCTGAGTGAAGTGAGTCCACTTGTTAGAAAGGCTTCAGTTCTCAGCAGCTGTTTATCGTCATTTTAATGTTTGCATTTGTGTGTGTGTGTGTGTTTGTAGAAGGGTTAAATTATCAGGAGCTTTCGTTCTATGGCCTACTACTACTAACTATTAGATATTTAGATTTTCTGGTTATAGCACCAGCTCATGTTTGGTGATAGTTCTAGTTTTAGCTGTGTGTGGAACTGGTTTCAGCTATGATTCCACATCTACCTTGTAGTCCAGCATATTTGAGGCTCTCCCATCCTGGGATGCTGTAACAGCCTCCTCCGTCCTCCTGCTCCTCTGAGTCACAGCGAAACAGGAGGACATTCAGGTCTGCCAACGTCAGCTGGGACATCAGCCTGTGAGACACACACAACTTCAAAATAATAGTTCATATTTGCAGCTTTACAAAGTGAAATACTTCCTTCTTCCATACTCTAGATATTTTCATGATGTTCAAGATCTCTGCACTGATTCAGCAAAAGGGATGTGACAAGAAGTTGATGCCAAACATCTGAATGTGTAATTGTTCATGTTTTTCTACAGTACTGTACTGAAGGTACTGGAGATGTGGTAGGCACTGATGAGAGCAGTAAAATAACACTTTCAGTCTGACTAGTCTGGTCTTAGTCTGACACTGAGAGACGAGGCAGGTAACAATAACAATACCAGCAATGACAGCATGCAACAGCTCCACACACACACAAAAAAACATGACTGGTAGGCAATATGAGTATATTTTGTACCTGACACAGGTGGTCAATTTAAATTACTGCATGCACACTAACTATATAGAGATGTGTGCACATGTGCATGTATGCCTCTGTTGTTTTTTGTTTTTTGCTGTGGTATTGAATTTGGTATCAATAGTATAATTTAAATTTTTTGGTACTGGTGCCAAATTCTGGTCTTGCATTTGACAAACGTCCACATTACCCACAATGCAAATAAATCAAAATTTAGTTCTGATATAGCAGTGTCACTTAATGAGCCACTGGCCCTAGACAGAGACGAGTAGGGGGCTTCCAGACCAGCTCTCATTGTGTGTACTCACTGTGCCAGAGGCTTCTGCATCACTTCTGGTGGGGTTTCCTCTACTATGCTCCCTCTCTTGTACTTTGGGCTGAACTGGGAGAGATAATACCTCAGCACCCCAACCAACTTCTGGGCCTTGGGATCCAAACTGACCCTGAGAGGAGGAAAGACAGGGGTAGAAAAGTGTTCTGAATAACAGCTATCAAGAATGTACAATGTCAATCAATTTATTTTCAATAAAGCATGGATGGAAAGATGTTACACTTTATACTGACGTCATGCTAACCATACCAGTTTGTGTGTGTGTGTGTTAGTGGTTTACCTGAAGGCGATGACACTACCAGGAGTCAACTTCTGAAAAGTGATTTCCTGCACAAACTCTGACCGACCTTTAGATGTCACTCCAGCCTGCTTCACCACTGTACTCTCCTGTAACTATATTCATATTATAATTACATTATTGATGTGTACCCTCATTTAAATAACACTGGATTAAAACCACCCTAAAAATCATGATATAACGGCTAATCAGAGTGATATTTACTGATATATGCTCTTTTATTTCCACATTGTACTCTGGCATGCCATTGATGTAGTTGTTATCTTTATTATAGCTCCCAGCATGCCTTTCCACTGTCCTCGCTTCCAGGACAACTTCCTCTATCTTCCCTAGAGAGGAGAGAAACATTTTCAGTGTTGGTTAAACTCAGTTGGGAAACATGGTTAATATATAACTTGGTAATAACCTGCAAGTTTAATATGTGATACAATGTTCAGAAAAGCTCAAGAAACATGTGAACACTGCAAAGATACTCATAGTAAAATATTTGATGTTACATGTTTCATTTATAACATAGACGTGAACATATTATGGTCATACCAGGTATGAACATGGGTGGGACATTAGTGTTGTACTGGTGGGTTTTGGGGTTCCAGAAGGCGGTCCTGCACACGGACACCACAGACTGGTGGGTGCTGGGACAGTGACGAGTAACTGCAACAATGTCTGCATCAACCTGGTCAACATATACCTGACAGGGAAAACACTCAGAGATTAAACTTGGACACCATGTCATTGACCAGAACTCTGAAAAAAGTAGTCCAGAAATACGAAGATAAACTTCATGGCCAGGCTGCTTTCAGTTTTATGGTAAAAACTGAAAACAGAAAGTGGAATGACTTTAGTGTGAGGTGAGGTTTTATGTGCAGTGTGTGCCTATACACAATACAATTCTGTACCTGTATGAATCCCTGTGCAGCCAATTCCTGGTGCAGATTGTTGAGTGCCAATTTCCCAGCTATGATACCAGTCTGGAATCCAACCTCACCAGGGGATGTGGGGAGTGCTGAGGGGTTCCACTTGGGATAAAAACGCTCCTCCTTCACCACAGAGATCTACACACACACACACACACACACACACGCACACACACACATACACACACACACACACACAAAAAGTCAAGACTGCCTGTTAATCTACTAATTCTATTGTTGCTGTAGAAAAATAAACAGTTGAGCAGGTGTGTGCTATATAGTACCAGGTATGTAGATGAGCGCTGCATTGATTGGACTACTGACTATTATTCATTTGGTCAAAATTTTGATAATTGATTAATTAATTATCCTCACATTTACTGCTTCCCTCTATCTGTAATGCCCCAATATCCATTATTTTTTAGACTCAAAGATGCATCTGTTTCATGTACTTATTTCCAATATTAGAACTGACACGTAGGTCTGATCAAGAGGCCCATGTGGAATAATTTAGAATTACAATTAGTAAAAATAAAGATTGGATTTAAGAAATACAAAAAGTAAGTCAAAAAAATACAAATTTCTATGCGTATAAAAATGTGCATATTTCATTTATGAGTTTCCACACTCCTGTCCTGTAGAATCAATGTTTTGAGTTTGGATCAACATTATTTCAGTTATAGAAAATAATTTCTAAAGCTTAAATAAGTAGAAAAGCACAGGACGAGTCTAAATCCAAACCTGAATACAAACAATGAGCCAGGATGGACATTCAAAATTAATATGTCAATCATGTAGCATCTTTGATAGCATAAACAGTTGATTTTCATTTAACCTGCTGTAAAAATGCTTAGAACTAGTCAGCTCGCTCTTTATTGTAATACTATGGCTCTTCATTTAGATTTTCCAACTATACAAGTCACAAGTTTGGGTAAAAGACACTTGCATTGTCATAAATTAACACTCGAAACAAACCATATTTTGGCTGACTGTTGAGCCAAAATGATATGTGTATGTATTTGTGTGTGTGTGTGAGATTAACCTGATGTGGGACAAATTCATCATATCCTCTGGTGGAGCCTGTAGCGCAGCAGGCCATAGACACAATAGCAGAGCTGGGCAGAGAGTCCAGCGCTGAGCGCAGCTGTAAAAGTCAAACAGCAGCAGTTGCTAAATCACTGTTACAGCTCAACAGTGATGTTGTCATGGCTTCTTCTTAAACTTCCTAAAGTTACTACAATTGGTTATCAGCATCTTGAGTCCTCACTCTAATCTCACCTAACAGGGACCCACCTGTATGGGACACTCGTTGTCATGGGTCACATCGAGGAACATGGCATGTGCGATGGAGGGCATAAGTGGGCGGAGACTGGGCTGAACAAAAGCTCCCACTGGCTCGCCTCCGTAACGATAGACTAATCTACCCTCTTCATGGCTGTCACCAGCTGACATGGCCTCTACAAAGGCAAGACAGGGAAGGATAGTTATTACAACACAAGGCATGCTAGCAAAGTCAGCAATGTGAGTCTCATATTCACTTTCAAGCTTAATGCAGTTCTGGCCACATCCTAATCTGGCAATGAAGTTGTTTTGCATTTCAAGCTGGTGGACAACACAAGCTTGCTTGTAGTAAGTATACTGATGCTTTAAACCTCAAACTTGTTACGTGCAGTGGATCAAAAACTGTCAAGTACTTAACAGTTAGTTGTGGTTAGTCCAGTAAATCTCAAACCTTTTTTGGGCCACTTGTTAATTCTCCCTTACAATAATCAGCACTGGTTTGTTTAGCAGTGGTAAAGGTGATCACTTTACTCGGGTCATCTGGTGAGTACACTTCTTCAGTAGTATTTCATTGATTGAGCCCACAACACCTCCAGAGGACTCAACACCAACATGTGTTTCCCCATTCAAGTTTCACAGTTTCCCCTTAATTATAAGTTTGCCAATAATTCATCTCAGAAAAATACATTTTTACATGGGACTGCTGATTTTATATATAAGATTAATATATTTTTAGATGTCATAATAAATTAAGTTCTCGACCAAACTACCAGCGCTATGTGGGTCCATATATATACTTTTGGGAGTTGTGTTGAAGGTGACAAATTACCAAAAAACTCGAATAAATGAGATTACAAACAAAACCAATTCAAGATACTTCCATACAGGTCACAGGGCTCACTGAATAGTTATATAAATGAAAATGTATTTAGAATGCTGTTCTTCCCTCCAATAAAGCTCCACACGCTTTAAGAATCTATGACTTTTGGCTTTAATTTTTAGTCCATATGCCACTGTATGTACTTACAGTAAAGAAAATATTCAACGACTTTGTCAGTCTATATGAATATACTATACATTTAAGTGTATGTAATATGCATGCATTTTGAACTCATACAATACTGTACCTCGAATCAGGGATGTGATCCCTAGGTTGGTAACGAAGATATTATCCAGTTCCTCACTACCGGTGAACAGTTCAGCCACTACATACAGGTTAGGACACACTGTTCTGGCCACATCCAGCATGAACTGGTCAACCACAGCAAGGCAACACACCGAAACCAAGAGGTCAGTGTGGGGAGGGAGGGAAGAGTGGGGTAGAGTACAAAAAATTATGGAAAAAGGAGGAAGAGGAGGAGGAGGGGGGAGGTAATATGAAGGGGTCAGACAGTGATGACACACCATGCAGTCATATGCAGTCATACAGTTCACCAACAGAAGGTGAGTAGATATACATAGAAAAGGGATGTTTGAAGAGGCAGAATGCAGAATGATACAATAAGGAGAGAAGAAAGAGACAAAAACATACAGTTAGATCGTGCAACAGTTTTGTACCTCTTATAAGGCTGCTAATTCCCAGCCGGTTAACAAACACATTGTCAATGAGCTCACTTCCTGTAAACAGTTCAGCTATCACATACAGATTGGGTCTGACCGCTCTGGCAGCATCTAGCATTGCCTGGATAAGACAGTACACCAGCAGCACAGACAGGGAGAGAAGAAGGGTCTACTGTTAGCAGGGTTACACTGGCAAACAATATGTATCTACCTTTATACATACAGGAAGTCTGCAGAGAAAATAGACTTTCTCTCATAGACTGTATATAAAAACTCTGGGGTTGGAAAGTGAAACCAATGCTAAAGTGACTGAACATCAGTTTTGTTTCGTTTTTAGGCTTTTGCTCGTAGCGCTGCTAGTTCATCCTCAGTCTAGACTCCACTTTAGGGGAGACAAGTATCACTAATATTCCTGAGCATGAGGCAGGTGTGGCTGACTGTGATTTTCATTGGTAGTTTTCAATGCTGTTATATTCAGCTAAGTTTTAGCACTGATAACTGCAACTAAAAATTGCATAATTATACTAATAGCTGGACACATTTTGATGAAGTGGTGTTACCTGGTGCATCACCAGAGAAGCTGGCACATTTCACATGGAGCTGATTATTTTATATCCGTTAAAACTGTATTTGTGTGTTGATTCAACTCTATGATAATTTCTATGACCATACTTTGTGCCAATGTTTCATGGAACTTCATTTGACTGAAATGTGTTGACAGGGACTAGTTCTACTAGTTGTTTGTTTTTGAGTGTTATCCTGGTTTTGATCTGTCATTTAATGAATTTTACAGGAAACGTGAGAAACCTGCTTTTGCATTTGCCTGCAGGGTAACAACATGTGAGCCACTCATTTAAGTTTAGTACGAGTCCAGTTTAGTTACTAATTGTGCTATGTGTGACGTGTCATTTAATTTTCAACACAATCTTCAAAGGAAAGGAAAAGTGGAAAGAACAATACAATCTAAGATCTGCATCATCGAACATAGACTGTTCACAATATGCCTTGGTGTAACCTGATTTCAGGATACAGAAACCTGGATTAGGTGTTTGCATTCCAGAATATGCTGCTTTCTATTGGAGTACTCCAGATACCATTTTTAGAATCCAGATATGTACAGGATGAGGTATAATGATAAATAATAATACCTCAGCTACATGTAATGGCGTAGAGTGGCAGTTATCCAGTCTGACTCCATGGAAATATTTTGCTGTGATTTCAGTGTACTTCTGCATGTGGGCCCACAAGTATGGGCAGTCCTCGGGGCCGTTGCCATAGCGCAGTTTGACACTGTCACCCCAGCAAATCAACTCTCGGCGCAGGTACACATTAGAGCCTACACAGAGAGAAAGACATGTCATTACTGATACAATAATTTATAGTTTCAAGGACAGAGAGATTAATACATATTCTGAAATCATCACATATTGCATGAGATTGTTGTGTTATTGATAGGTTAGATATACAAATTTAACTGTGTTTTAGAATGTGTATTTTTATTCAAAATGTGTGTGATTGGTGAAAGCTGCTGCTAAAGCTGGCGGCAATCACTGCGCATAAATTCTTTGTAATGGAATAAGGTTTATGTCAGGGAAAAAAATGAAGCTACCCTTCCCACAAAAATTACAATATGTTTTTATGTCTCTATATATTTATTCCCAACTCTTGTTGTTGCACCTGGTTGTTTTTCTACCTGGCTCAGCAAAGTTGCGCAGTGGATCATCACCCATCACCCAACCATTGTGAGCCAGGAAGTGACAAATCTTGTCTGGCTGGTCCAACATCTGCATCTCCTGCTCCAGAGTCAGGTCCTGATATGGGTAAGTGAAATACCTGAGGGAGACAGATGAAAACACTGAGGGCTCTATTATAACTGTTCAAACCACATGGTCTAAAGCGTCGCTATCATAATGGTGCAGTTGACAGAGAGCCAGAGTACACTTGTGGTGAGTTGATCACATATTGTGACCAGTGAGTCCAGTCTTGCAGCTCTGTGAGCCCTCGAGAGGAAATGCTGAATTGATCAATGAGCTGCACACATTCTTTACAAAGAGGCCATGGTAAAATTCACAGTGAGTAAATACATTTTCAGTTCGTTATGAAAATGTGGTGGTACAAATTCAGTCCAGCTCATGAATGGGAAACATGGTGGTACATCCTGCTTGTGCATCTGCCTATTTATATGCATCCATACTTCCTTTGTCCTTAAAATAACACTGAAATACTGCACTACTGAATTACTGTGAATATATACATGCTCCTACGCGGATGAATCCTCTCTATTGATGCCATAAGACCACATCCACACACTTCACGATCTCATATTTATGGTTGATATGATCTGAATTGAATGAAAAACCTTTATTATGCATCTTTCCAGACCTTCTGTGCCTTTTGGCACCTGTTCAATTCTTTTTTATTTCTCTCCAAATTCACCTCTTTAATTCCATTACCTGGTAACCAGAGGGTTCTTCCTGGTAACAGGGCCCAATTTTGGACCGTGGTTGGCCAGACGCTCGTACACTACGTTTCCCACTACACAGTTGGCAGCCTTAAGGGGAAAGAAAAGATGATAAAAAATGATCACCCTTAATGTGCGAATACCTGTCTAAATGCTATGTATCTATGTATTATGTCTGCAATGCAGTACTCTGGGGTGGTTTTAATTTAAGATAAATGAATGAACCTCTGGTACAGATGACAAGGTATTTTTTCCTCCATGACAGGTGTCAGCTTGAGTCACACATAGCTGCTCAAATATGTCTGACTTTCCTTTAGTAGAACACTGCTGTACTACAATCTAATTATCTATATTGGTGCTGTTAACAGTAATCCTGTCTGAAGCCACATCTCAAATAACCTCACCTGTTCCTGATGCTGCTGTACGATGTGGTGCTGTTCGTCATTCAGTTCGTTCAGCTTCTGTCTCAGCCAACCACAGCACTCCTCAATGTTCTGAGGGGAGGAGCTAAAGAGAGACAGAGGAAACATGAAACGAAAAATAACAATACTAGTTCTACATACACAGAAAAAAATACATAACACATAAATACCAAATGTATGTAATATGTATAAGTACCACATTTCCCCTGGGATTAATAAAGTATTCTGATTCTGATGATGATTCTGATTAAATTCTTGAAAACTTTCCCTATTATGTTATTGTTAGACAATGTTCTTATCTTATCAAACATTTCATCAGTTTGACATGAATTTATGACATAACTCAAAAAGACATTAAAAGTGTCACTATAAAAATAAAATAAAATAAATACAATAAGACAGCTAGTGGTTGTGACTAAGACCTGTGAGGGACAAATGTCTCCAGAGCAGAGTCCATGTCCACTGTGTTGCCATAACGACGGTACTGTGGGTCCTGGATGATCTTTAGACCCTTCTTAGCGCCAGTCTTACTATGGTCTGGCTTGGCACCTAAAGACAAACATGCAAAGTGTGTGTTAAATTTCTTAAATAGCATTTGAAGTAAATGTCTCTTTGTTAAGACATTATCAGCTCTGTCACTATTAAACCAGCCACAGTGACCTGCTACTAGACACACATTTAACAAAGTGTTCATTACCATTATATCTAGGGTTTGTAATTATTTGACATTATGGCAACAAATGTGTCTGTCAGACAAGTACAGTTCACTAGAAATTCTTCAGATGCACAATCTCAATGAATGAATATTGTAGAGCTCTGAGTTGGAATTCTGCCCAGAGCTGTAGCACTTTAGTCTACATTAGGTTTCAGTTGCTTTTTTCAGTCTTCTGTCTCGTCTGTCTGACAGAACAGACACACTTCTATATTAATCAACATTTATTGAGGATTTAATACATGTAATCTCGGGGTTGTGTGTTTGGCTCAGAGAGCTGTCAAATACACAGACCTAGGCAACAGGCCCAATGACTGACAATGAAGCTTCTGTTGTTCTGTTGACAAACTGACACTGTTTTTGAATATTAACCATTACTGATCAACATACCATTTTGCAATAGGATTCTGAACTGCTCCACAGCACTGTTTACATTGATCTGAAAGAACTCCCACAATTTGATCTGGGGATACACGTCCTGCCATAGCACACTGCGGATGGCCTGATACATAAAAATTAACATACAGAGAAAGACAAACACATAAATAACCATATATAACTTTGTTATATTATAGGTGTCATGGGTTTCAAAATGCTCTTGAAAAAAAATGATACTTTGAATTAGCACTACATCCTAAGAGTATGGCAAACATGAGGTCTCCTACAAACTTTCCACATGCCATTTTTTATACCTTTGTTTAACTCCATGTTACATTTTGTCAAAGGTTTGTGTAATACAATGTATCATTAAAGTCTCATGTGAGGTGAGGTGTGATGTTAACACTAATTAATGTGGTTGTCACATGTGTATCCTCTACATCGTAGTAGAGAAATGTATGTTACAAAGTGTTGTATAATTGAGCATTGCTTGACTGCCTGAATTGTGTGCGCTCACGTTCAGATGGTTGTCATTAGTGATATCAGGAGGAAGTCCTTTAACTGTGTAGCGTCCATCAGCTACTCTGGTGGTTAAATGCCAGATAGCTCTGTCTAAGACCCAGGCTGGACGCAGGTGGGGAGAGTTGAGTAGGTTGTACCCACACTCTGGATGTTCTCTTATCCACACACTATTGGCAGCTGTAAATAAAAGGAGAAACAAAGAATTAAAACCAACACCAATATGGTAGTTTAATAACGTGATTTAAATGTTGTAGGTATGATGAATGTGTTGTTGGCAATTATGGTGGCATTGAGTAATGAATGAATTATGTAGTGAAGTTTATGTATTGCAGGCAGAGTTGCCTTTAATTAATCCACTGAAAAAAGATATAGCAACATTTAAAAAAGTTTTAAAAATTCATGTTGCATCTGCATCACTGAGATTACACCATTTGCTACATTTGAAAAAAATGCAATGGTTATGTTTTTGTGGAGGTTTAAACCATGGGATAAAAACAAACATTCAGTATTGTAATGAGTCATATGCTACATGGTCTAATTTTTATTTGCAGGGACCTATCTGCAGACCCTATTAAAAGTCCTTATTCTTCTTAACAAAAATAAAACACATTTTTTTACCTTTTCAGATATATTGGGAATTCACACTTTATGGGACTTGTGTGTAGGTGTGGCAAAAGGCTTTGATAGTGCCCCTTCGAAAGTTTTAGTGAGGTAGATGTCGTGTTATGCTTCACATATATACATGCATATATGACATGTAACACCCAAAATCCTGTTGGAGACATATCTAAAACCCAACATCAAGATGGCCATTTTGAATTTACTCTGCAATTTGGTGCAATTTTTGCCCCCCACAGGCATTGAACATTAACAAACTCCTCCAAGACATTTGATCTAAAGACCTTTACAATGCTAAATGGTTTGTCTGTGGAGGTATGGCAAAATTCACTGTATCTCCATGAAACAGGAAGTGGTTGGAGCTGAAATAAACATTGCTCAATCTACCCCAAACTTAACATGTTTGTATAAAAGGATATACATTACACAAAATTTCTACATTACTAGAAACCTGAGGCTGCAGTGGACACAGGCTCACCAACAGTGGACAGTTGAAGACCTGGTCTGATGAATCTGGATTTCTGCTGTGGTAGCAGATGGTAGAGTCAGTTTGAATCCATGGACCCAATCTGCCTTGTCAACAGTCCAAGGTAGTGGTAGTTGTGTAATGGTGTGCCACAACCAGGGTGTTTTCTTGACTCACTTTGGGCTTAAATCCCATAAATAATGGTTTGAATGACACAACTGAGTATTGTTGCTCACCATGTTCATTCCTTGTCACAACTATCTTGTCCAAAAATAAGCCACACTGCTGGGTGTGGGAAAAGATCCTGTTTTTAACATGCTTCAGTGAATGGATGTCCATTCAATTTAAGCTCACAGTAGGTAACTTTCATATTGCAGACAATGTAGTATGATCGTTGCTTAGCCTTTGTCTTGAACAACAGTAAGTTAAAGTAATAAAGGAAGCAATAAGTAGTGTTAGTATTGACATTAAAAATAATAATCACGAATAATCATTATTGCAACAGCAGTTAAAAAAGTCAAAGTCACTACAAAATATGACTGTGCATTCATGCTGCCAATCTGCTGTTCCACCACATCCCAAACATGAACCAGGAGACTAGGCGGGGCACTGCAGTTCACTGAACGCACCTTCATGTTAGTGAAACCAGTTTGTGACATGGAGCATTATCCTTCTGGGAGTAGCATTTAGATTATGGTAAACTGTGGCCATGATGGGATGTATACTATATTATATTTGTGTATGTTTAGTCTACTGCAGCCCATATGAGTGGTATTGTAATGAGAGGTGGAGGCTATATTTCACACAAGTGCAACAGACCTGCCAATTACAGTGGCTTGCAAAAGTATTCATACCCCTTGAACTTTTCCACATTTTGTCACGTTACGACCACAAACATAAATATATTTTATTGGAATTTTATGTGAATCACCAACACAAAGTGGCACACAATTGTGAAATACAAAGAAAATTATACATGATTTTAAATTTTTTACAAATAAAAAATGAAAAGTGCAGTGTGCAAAAGTATTCAGCCCCCCTAAATCAGTCCTTTGTTGAACTGCCTTTTGCTGCAATTACAGCTGCAAGTCTTTTGGGGTATGTCTCTACCAGCCTTGAACATCTAGAGACTGAAATTATTGCTCTTCTTCTTTTCAAAACAGCTCAAGCTCAGTCAGATTAGATGGAGAGCCTTTGTTAACAGCAGTTTTCAGATCTTGCCACAGATTCTCGATTGGATTCAGGTCTGGACTTTGACTGGGCCACTCTAACACATGAATATGTTTAGTTTTAAACCATTCCATTGTAGCCCTGGCTTTATGTTTAAGGTCGTTGTCCTGCTGGAAGGTGAACCTCCGCCCCAGTCTCAAGTCTTTTGCAGACTCCAACAGGTTTTCTTCCAAGATTGCCCTGTATTTGGCTCCATCCATCTTCCCATCAATCTGACCATCTTCCCTGTCCTTGCTGTCCCAGATCATGATGCTGCACCACCATGTTAGACAGTGGGGATGGTGTGTTCAGAGTGATGTGCAGTGTTAGTTTTCTGCCACACATAGCGTTTGGTCTCATCTGACCAGAGCACCTTCTTCCAAGGTATGGTATGTTGTGTTTCAGTTCATTCTTCCACATGTTAGCTGTGTCCCCCACATGGCTTCTGGCAAACTGCAAACAGGACTTCTTATGGTTTTCTTTTACCAATGGCTTTCTTCTTGCCACTCTTCCATAAAGGCCAGATTTGTGCAGTCGACCAATAGTTCTCCTGTGGACAGATTCCCCCACCTGAGCTGTGGATCTCTGCAGTTCATCCAGAGTCACCATGGGCTTCTTGGCTGCATCTCTGATCAGTGCTCTCCTTGTTTGGCCAGTGAGTTTAGGTGGACGGCCGTGTCTTGGCAGGTTTGCAGTTGGGCCATACTCTTTCCATTTCCAGATGATGGATTGAACAGTGCTCTATGAGATGTTCAAAGCTTGGAAAATCTTTTTATAGCCTGACCCTGCTTTAAACTTCTCCATAACTTTATCCCTGACCTGTCTGATGTGTTCCTTGGACTTCATGATGCTGTTTGCTCCCCAATATTCTCTTAACAAACATCTGAGGCCGTCACAGAACAGCTGTATTTGTACTGAGATTAGATTACACACAGGGTTGACTCTATTTAGTCATTAGGTCAACATTCAATCATTCAGCGATCATCAGGCAACTTCTGAAGGCAACTGGTTGACTCAGAGAAAAGGAGGCTGAACACTTTTGCACACAGGGCAATCTAGGAAGAAAACCTGTTGGAGTCTGCAAAAGACTTGAGACTGGGGCAGAGGTTCACCTTCCAGCAGGACAACGACCCTAAACATAAAGCCAGGGCTACAATGGAATGGTTTAAAACTAAACATATTCATGTGTTAGAGTGGCCCAGTCAAAGTCCAGACCTGAATCCAATCAAGAATCTGTGGCAAGATCTGAAAACTGCTGTTAACAAAGGCTCTCCATCTAATCTGACTGAGCTTGAGCTGTTTTGCAAAGAAGAATGGGCAAAAATCTCAGTCTCTAGATGTTCAAGGCTGGTAGAGACATACCCCAAAAGACTTGCAGCTGTAATTGCAGCAAAAGGCAGTTCAACAAAGGACTGATTTAGGGGGGCTGAATACTTTTGCACACTGCACTTTTCATTTTTTATTTGTAAAAAAATTTGTGGTCGTAACGTGACAAAATGTGGAAAAGTTCAAGGGGTATGAATACTTTTGCAAGCCACTGTAATTGGCAGGTCTGTTGCACTTGTGTGAAATATAGCCTCCACCTCTCATTACAATACCACTCATATGGGCTGCAGTAGACTAAACATACACAAATATAATATAGTATACATCCCATCATGGCCACAGTTTACCATAATCTAAAGGCTACTCCCAGAAGCATAATGCTCCATGTCACAAACTGGTTTCACTAACATGAAGGTGCGTTCAGTGAACTGCAGTGCCCCGCCTAGTCTCCTGGTTCATGTTTGGGATGTGGTGGAACAGCAGATTGGCAGCATGAATGCACAGTCATATTTTGTAGTGACTTTGACTTTTTTAACTGCTGTTGCAATAATGATTATTAGTGATTATTATTTTTAATGTCAATACTAACACTACTATTATTGCTTCCTTTATTACTTTAACTTACTGTTGTTATTTACTAATATACTACTATTATTAGTATCAGTCACTGCCATCATCATTAATACCCTTTATATCTCTATGTTTTGCTTGTATTCCATTGCGTCTTTTCAGTGCTGATTGTAGCCTTTCCCATTAATATGAGTGAGAGTTACGTTCAATTACTGTGAGCTATTGGATTACTATTTTGCTTGTATTCATTTGTGTTCTCGTTTCTCCTGTTCTCTCTCTCTCTCGCTCTTGCCCCTCTCTTTCTTCCTCTCTCTCAACCCAACTGGTCGAGGCTCCAGGTTTCTGCCTCTTAAAGGAAGTTTTTCCTGCCTCTGTCACCAAGTGCTGCTCATGGTGGATTTGTTGGTCCCTTTAAATAACTTTATAAAGAGTTTGGTCTGGACCTGCTCTGTATGTAAAGAGCCTGGAGGTAACTTTGTTATGATTTGGTGCTATAGGAATAAAATTTGTTTTGATTTGATAGTTTGATACTAAGAGGAACTCTATTCGGTTACTCTAACCTTTTAAACAGGCTCATTTTACTGCTTGACCTTTTCAGAGAGAGGGGATGAGGTCATTGGGGTAGATGGGTACACAAGAAGCACACAGTCCTAATATAGGAGTACACGTGCAATACAGTGATTCAGTGTCCTTTCATTCAACCTACATATTAGTTTTTTAGATTTTATTCATAGCCATGCCTGATAACTTGTGGCACAGGCAGTGACTTTGTATGCAAAACTATGGACTTAAGGGAGTGTCTTCATGCATTTACGGCTTATTATGGGAATGGAAATGAGGCTCATTAATGGGCTCCAAACTTCTTAATGAGTGAGATTTATAAAAGAGAATTGCATGTAACTATGATGAAAAGAATGCATATGCATATTTCTGGTTTTGTGCGCATACAGCTTTAGTCAGTTTAGTTTTAAGCAGCTTGCCCCTGGAGTCCAGTCAATGAAACCAGCAGAGACACTAACCTGCAAAACACACTCAACATTTTGAGTTTGCTGCTTACAAGAAACATCTGCTGATGTTAACCATCTCAGAAGGCTGAGGAGCAGAGCTGGTCCACCATATGCAAATCTTCATGCTTTATGCCTATGGCAGGACACCACAGTGGAAGCCACTCCTCCCATTGTGCAGCTGAAGTTTGACTTCAGCTTGACTTTCCACAAGACTACCATCTGATATTTTGATGTAACTTGAACATGCATGTCTGATATTAGCTGTTTGTTTACACTTGTGACTTACATGTAGAACAGGTCACATTTTATGAAGAATGCAGAAAACCAGGTCATTTCAAAGGGTTTGTATGTGTGCACACACTGAACATCTACTAGTCTTCTAGTTTGATGGTGGTAAACTGGTACACTTGTTACATTTACTTACACACTTACACACATGCACAAACTATATAAACATACATTAACATACTCACCAGTATGATTATACACCACATCAGTAATACACAGCATGTTCCATTCTTTCTGCAACATCTCTACCAGCGCCCCCACATTGGCCCAGCTGTAGCTGCGACCCGCTGGGCTGAACTCAGGGCTAAAGGTCAGCTGGTCAGCTAAAGAGTAACAGGACCTGGACTCTCCTAGAGTCTGCAGAGGCGTGAAGTGGATCATGGTGTATCCTGGAAGAAGGCAACAAGGAAAGTTACTGAAACACAACATACCATACCTTGTAACACTAAAATGAAGAATAATTTGCATTTTAATGCACTCTCTATGGTGGGAAACATTTCATGCCCATGGGACCTTGGGTCCTGCCATCCATGTGGATTGTTGCAGACCAAGTCCCCCCCTTCATGTCTTCCCTAATGGCAGTGGCCTCTTTCAGCAGGATAATGCTCCCTGTCACTGCAACAATGGTTCAGGAGCTTTGAGGAATAACAACCAGTTCAAGGTGTTGACTTGGCTCCAAATTCCCCAGATCAATCCAGCATCTGTGGGATGAGCTGGACAAAAAAACAAAGATCCATGGAGGCCCCATCTCCATTTCACCAATCCTAAGTCTCAGGGCATGTCCATATTACTTTTGCTATGTGGAAAAAAAAAAAACAGTCACTCCTCCAGGCTCAAGGTTGTACTGAGGTCTTAATCAATCATAGAAGTGCAATAAACTTGCAGTTTAGTGCAATAAACATCTCCCATTCTGTTGGTTGCTAAAAGCATGTCTCGAGATAGTAAAGTTCCAACAATGCACCTGACCACACCTTATTTTAAGACTGATAAATTGTAATAACTTAAACATTGTCTTAAAAACAGAAAAATACATAGTTCTTATATTTTTAGCTAGGCCATTCTAGGAAGTGTTTAGCTGATTTATTTACTTTCTCCACCTCACATCTACTGACTGTCATCTGTCAACTGACTGTGATAGAAGGAGATAGATGTATGCTCCACTCTGGAGGTGCAGCCTTATTTGAGGTTGAGGTACAGAGAGAATTAAAGTGCTGCACCAGACTATCAACATGTGAAAACGTGCCATCTGTGGTTGACTTACTGACCCACTCTGAAGGACACTATCAAATGCAATGCATGTGGTCAGATTCATTAAAGTCAAATGACACAAATTCTAACACCAGATGCAAATTTAGCCATGATTGTGTTGGTCTTTTAATATGCTTTATTAGATCAAAATTAACTTATCAACTAATTAACTAATATTAATAATAATATGAATATAAATTCAGTGGCAAAAGGGTCTATGGGTTACTTGTACGTAAACATAATGGAAGATGGAAATGGTGGGTTATGAGGTGGAGGACCATAGATAACACATAGGGTACAGGTTTCAGTTTTAATTTGAATGGCTATGACCTCAAAACTAGTAGTATCAGACACTGTTATCAGAGAACATTTGAAATAGTGGTGAAAAACTTTGACTACTCCACCACCACAACCATTTGAACTAAGCTGATTAAAACGATGATGAGAAAGGTGTCTCTCTTGCAAACATTATAGTGATGTTAATTTAAGTAATAACATCATTCAAAACAAATGTTGCGTTTGAAACTGATCTTGCATTAAAAAACCTAGTTTTACTGATGTACTACAACAATATTAATCAAGCTATTTACATATTTCTTGACACTCGATTTAGGTAATAGGTACAGCACAGGCTGTTATTGAAGAGGTTAGGGCTCAATGAAACTACTAACTGAAAGCTTTGCAGTGGTGAGATGCCAGGTGGTGAAGATCATCTATTATTGGTGAATTAGTAAGTTTGCAGTCCACACACACAGCAACAGTGACAACTAGTTTTTAGTCCAGGGGTAACTCACAAAGCAGTAAGATAAAAGCAATCCAATGATTGGTAGAAGAATAGTGCAAAGTTGCACAGTAGGTCTGGGTGGGCTGTGTTGGAGGTGTGGCTGAGGACAGTGACTGTATAGTTGTGACATCACAAAGATAAAGAAGAAGAAGTCCTGATGGCTCATTTTAAGGCTCAGTTTTTGTGAATAGAGACTTTGACACTAGACGACTGATAATGAAAATATAAATCTCCCAAAAATAACTTAACTCTCTGTAAGATTAGCTGATGTGTTTAATGTTAAGCTTTACTAATTGTTTTATTACCTAGACACTACCAGGCTACTATCAGCTCCAGGACTCTGCTAACTTGTATAGCACTAAACCATTTCTACAAGAATAAAACATAAAACATAAAACACACACACACACACACACACACACACACACACACACACACACACACACACACACACACACACACGCACACACACACGCACACGCACACGCACACAAACGCACACACCTGACTCCTTGGCTACCCTCAGTCTATCGGTCCAGTCATCTAAGTGTCCCAAACATTTGGACAGGTAGGTCTGGATGGTGATGCAGTCTAATGGTAGTATGTGGTTGTCTGCTCCAACACGAAGAACAGGATCAACCACAATGTATCCTCCTCCTGACTTCTCTCTGTCTCTGCAAGAGACAAAACAAAGCAACAATACATGATGGTTGGAGGTGGGGTGAAAGTGTTTTATAGTATTTGTATTAATATAAGGAGCAGAAGTAACAACCTATGTCATAAGACTCTTTAAGGATGAACTGACCAACATGGTCTGGATCAATGCAAATATATTTTTATCATGTTCAGTTATAACATCACAAAGCCTCAAGATTGTGCTGATGTGAACTGTGTCAGACAGCAGCTATAACTGGGTCATATGTACAGTATTTATATAAAGAAAATCTATCAAATTACAATCAATGGACAGAAATGCCTCAAAACCTACTTTGTCTATATTATGTACCCAGTGGTTCGCACAATTAATGTAAACATATATTAATTAATGTTATGTCCTGTTATTCCCCTCACCTCTCACCTTTGTACAATTCTCCTTTGGGAGAGGTGAGATACATTTTAATTAATTTATTATCATAATCTATCCTGTTATTTGTCTTTGCTGATTCTATTTGTTTTTGTTCTCAACAATATTAACAAGTTATTTTTGACAGTTAAGTGCTGCTAGCCTAAAGTTGAGACAAACTGAGCTAACTCCAGTTTGTCATCAGATTTTTTTCATTTCTTTAGGAGCTGGGTGGGATATATTATTTACATGGTTTACATGGTTTACTATATATGTGTTAATATAACACATTTAATTAGTTGCCATTACCACTATGCACAATTCTCCTGCTGGAACGACAATATTAATGAAGTGGGGATTCTTCAACATTGTTTTCACTCTAAAGAGATCCAAGTGTCAATTTCATTTCTAACCAACATAACTCAGAAACCCACTGTATGTACAGCCGTCAGTCATATGCTTATGTGACCTTTACCTTGACCTTTGACCTTCACTTATATGTGACCTTTAACTTTGACCTTCTCCCACCGAATTCTGATCAGTTCATCTTTGAGTCCAAGTGAATGTTTGTGCCAAAGCAAGTTAACTCATATTGTTATTTTCTTGAAATTTAATTGAAATCGATCTTTTGCAATATTAATATTGTGCATGTTCATATCTCTGTTCATATCTAGATAAGGATATGATAACAATATTTTGTTCAACAGGCAGTACATTGTATCAGTCGTATATGATGGATGGGTGGATTCAGTTTCAACAGAAAATAATGAGTACCAAACAATTTTCAGAAATATTCTGATGAGTTCCCCTCTATTTGGCCAATAGCTCAGTCTTAAAGGGCAATATAATGCTGATGTATAAATGTCGTTCATTATCAGGAGGGTCTTACCCCTGTCCAAAGTAGTACTGATAGGAGCCAGCTATTTTGAGGTCCAGAGAGCAGAATTTATCTGAGTCATCCTCCTTCCCTGTTGGATAGTTCCACGGTAAAACACGGAACTTGTTTCGTTCAAACCGCTGTCCTTCGGCAGGGTAGTTGGTGTGAACTGTAACCCTCCTGCCCTGAAGACTTGGACCCAGACGGAACTGCAGCTCAAAACCTGAGGAGACAGAGAGGCTTTGACCATGGCATACACAAAGAATATTTATTTAATGTTGTTTGTTGTGATGCAACGCAACAAATAAAAGACAAGATGGAGCTGAACACTGGTGGACATGTCAGAAGGTACAGACAATTCATGATATTGAACATGTAGTGACGGTGTGGAAGGCTACATTTACTTCAATGTACTTTACCATCACATGCAAGATAAATTGGACTGACTGAATTGATTTGACACTATAGAGTATTGAGTTTGTAAAGTGTGTGTAAAGAAACTGAGCTCAAAAATAAAAAATAAAGTACAACTTGTACTGTAATGTGTATTGTAATTGTTTTTTGTTAAACTGGATGCAATAAAATTAATATTGAAAAAAATATTACAATGAATCGGTGTCAAAGCCAAGGTATTGGTATCAATACTCATATCAAATTATTTTGAATGATAGAGATTCATTTCACGCATCAGAGTGTAAAGAGTCAAACTCTAACTGACAGTTTCTCTGCTTCCTCTCTATGAGCAACACAACTGCAGGGCAATTCCACTCTAAACGCACTGACACCAAGACATAGCTCTGCTACTTTGCAATAAACAAAAAGAATACCTCGCATCCCCCTCGGCACGCACAGTGAGTCATAGTGGGGTCTAGGAGAAATGTCAGACTTCCAGGTCTTGCAGAGTTGGTTATATATAGTCCGGTTTAATACGCAGCCCACAAAATCCCTATCAGGTTCAGAGTGCTGTAAATGTCAAGTGGTACACTTCTCTCAACACAACTAGCTACTCATTCTTCAGCCAATACACACACAAATAGAGCAACATTGGGCCACAGACTTTATATTGAAATGTATTCATACTGACACATAGAACTGTCTACATCAGGATGGTTTTAGAAAACCAACCATGCCTCCAGTTTGATGGTGGTGTATGAACTTGTGACAGATACAATAAAACCACCAGTGACAGACTGAAAATGGAATTGGAAATTCACAAATATTAAATTTAACACTTAACTGCTCTAAAACACCTGTGGTCATAAGACTGGTGCTCCTCCTCCTACAGCGGATCCTGTGTGTGATACAGCTGTATTGTGATTTTTTTTATTCGGGTGGGTTGGCACATTAAATCCTGCTTTATAGACACTGTCAATCCTGTGTTCCTGTTAATTGTGCATTTTATGAAGGGGCACAGGGTGTGGCTGTTCGACAGTCTGCATTCATCAGGGGACTCAGAAATAGTCCACATTCACTCCCTACTTTTAGTCTCCTCTAAATGTCACTGTATATGTAAACATTGTTGAATCATCAGCTATAGTCTGACCTACAGTGTCTGACTACAGTCTGTCCTCAGTCGATGTGAGGGTCTAAGGGCAGAGGATGTTGTTATGATGCTATGTAAAGCCCTTTGAGGCAAACTGTTGCAAAAATGGGCTATACAAATAAAATTGCCTTGCCTTGCCTTGCCTTGTTAACCTTGAACTGGGTCTGTCTGTGATTGGCTAAAAACAATAATAAACACATGATTATTTGCTTATAGAGCAGCAAAATGAGATCTGATCACAAGTGGTCACTAAAGACACATCTGGAAACATTATAAAGCCAGGTGTGAACTGAGTTTCTCGGAGCTGTCCTATCGTTGATCAAATTATGTTAATACCAGGGCTCTTTCCCAGACAAAGCGAAATCCGGCTTATTATGGTCCCACTAACCATTTTCCACCAAAATGGGCAGGTATACCTGGGTTTTTTTAAACCTAGGTAAAACCGCTTTTCCTCTGACAGTTTTTTGGAGTTGACTGGTGTCAGGCAAACAGATCTGTCCTGTCTCATCTCTGTATTAGTGCTCCTGTTAAAGTACTGGACTCTCCATGAGACGCTTCGATCAGTAATTGTGTGTTTTGGAGCTTTAGTTCACTCCCAGAGGAAGTTGAAACCAGGGTGATATGTTTTGTGCTCTAGAGACATTACAGCAGAAAAAGAGATGAAAACTAGCAGGACCACCAGGCTGTTCAGTGCTGATTGTAGCCTTTCCCATTAATATAAATGAGATTTATTTTGCTTGTATTCTATAGTGTACTTGTTTCTCCTGCTCTCTCTCGCTCTCTAGTAAGTGCTGAGTTTTGTCTAGATCTGTTGCCTTAAAGTAACTAAAATAAATAAATAAAATAAACAAATTCGAATGCAAAATCTCTTGGTTGCCGTGGTTTGAATTAACAATGACTAGGCACTTTATGACTTAATAAATAACAAATTCAGCCTGAAGTAAAAGTCAACATTAAATCAAACAGGGCTTTTTCAAGTGAGTGGAACATACAGCAAACACATCTCAACAGGGCTTTTGATGCAATGGAAACAGCAAAACAGGTAGCCAGGGATTGCTTTAAAGTTAAAGTTAAACTAGCACTACATTCTTCTCATTTATGAATTTCTGAGCAGTTTTGGAATCATTTCACAGATTTCAGGAAGACGGCTTCAGTGTTTTCTGTGTTCAATCAAACATGTTTCAACCTGCCCTCACTGGAGAGAAAATGCTTTATCTTGCACAGTTTTATTCTGAGCATATCTGCGATCCACAGGAGGTAGAGGCGTTCTCTTCTCTCACACAATGTACCTGGGATGCCTATGGATCTTAACACTGACACTGTCCTGTCATTTCTCATTTTTAATGACATGCATCGTTCAGTGCAGCACAGAGTATACAAGACAATTCCTGTCACCAGCATCCTTCAGAGGCTGTGTTTGAAGACCATCACAGTGGCACAACTATCCTGTCCAATTTCAAAGGCTCCTGCAGACGCAGCCCAGAAATGTGTCCTTCAAGGCTCCGACGGATGGATCCTTGATTGCACAAGGTATCCCAAGACATTGCAGTGAACTAACCACTGCATCACCATGCCCCACGCATAAACCAAATAAATATTGACAGATTCCTGAATAATAATGACTTCCTAAAACTCACATAATCAAGTAAATTAATTAGAAAAAACATTTACAATAGAATTCCAAGCAGTCAAATTCATGCCCAACAATATATCACCAGGACCTGACAGCTTCCCTGCTGAGTCCCTCCCAATCACCTGTCAATACAGACACCAAAATCATGAACAAAGCCCCAGCATCACATATTGCATCAGTCACTCCATCAATCATCCATTCAGACCAAACCTGCTTCATTAAAGGGCAACACTCATCTAATAATCTACGAACAAAGGATCCAAGGAAGAGAGTTGCCATCCTAAACTCTCACCCTACACCACAATCAACCAGAATGAACAACCCCTCCTGTGAAAATTACAAAAAAAAAAAAAAAAAAAAGCCCAGCCTCCTTTTCTCTCCTCTGCTCAGCCACCTTGGACTCTGGGATGATGGCTGGTTCTGATCCCTGTCCCTGCTACAACTCCAACATTTTGTCCCTTTTGCTCCATCATAATTTTTACCATGTAAATATCAATACTGTGTGTTTATGTGTGCAGCAAGCTCCTCGTATATGCAACACCTCGATGTCATTCTTTATGTTCTGTCTCACACACAAATGCAAGACTCACACCCACACACATTTACACACTTTTTATCTACTTTGTAAATGTTTCCTCCCTTACTGGTCCTTGTTACATGTTTGGCTATTTGTCTAAGTTATATGTTGTCAAGGTGGCTAGGCTACAGGAGCAGCACAATGTGACACAATGGTAAGAGCAGACACATGCAGTGACACAAAGTGGAAATCCTTCATAGGCCAGACCCTCTCATTTCAGTTCAACCTTTGCTTCATCTACAATGACAATGAAAGCTATGCCTTTGTAGACAAGGCCCTTGTATTGGGACACAGCTAGAACAGTTGCCTGTAAATAATTTTGCTATAATATTACCATGTCCAAACAGCCCCTCTCTTGTTTTTGACAAAAGAGTCATTAAGTAAAATGAAAGATAGTTGTGTAAAGGAAGAATTACCTTGTTCAAGTCTGAACAGCGTCCTCTCTAAATTTTCCTTGTCGTTGAGCATTAGGACTCTGATTTGCTTCAGGTGTTGAGGCAACATCTTGAGAAGATCTCTTCAAAATGATCTAACTGATCTCCAGGCCTCCTGCAAAGAGGAAAGAGAGATGTAAAAACAGTATCTACCATTCTCAAATAAGCCTATTACATGCTTCATTCATGATGATGACATGCTTAAAACTTCACTCAAGTTCTGTTGTGTCCAAAGGAAAAAATCCAGATGCATAGCATTAAAACTGTCTAAATGGAAAAGTAACAGGAATCTTTCTTTTTTTTTTAGCCCTTTTTTTGTTCTTTGGTGTGGAAATCCAAATTTTCAAATTTGATTAGTAGATTTACTTTTTATTGAAACTTGTCAATAAAAGCAGTAGTCATATTGTCTAATTTTATGTAGCTGGGTCAAAACAGCAAGACAATTCTCAACAGTAGATTGTTGGTTGAATAGTATTATCCATGTTTTAATACTGGAATGGTATTGCAATACCCTGCCATTAAAAATGCTATATACCATACACAGAGAGTCACAGCGTTTTGTGTTTTTGCTTCATTTAGTATTTATTTTTTCTTTCTACCTGGATCACAGATGCAGGGCCAACCCTATAAATGCAGTTGTGTGTGAATGACTGAGTGATACCACCATTTTTATTACTTCATCAGGGGGCGTTTACAGGCTAATTTTTTTCATAAAGTACCAAAAAACTAATCTAATGAATAAGGACAAACCTTAGCTATAAGATAGTTAAGAAAGTTGCCAGTACTGTCCTGTGAGCATTAGGTCGGACTTTGAGGAGATTTTCCATCCTCAGAAACACCTCTTTATGCATCTCATTCAGCTGACTGCATGCCAGCTGACGTAGACATGAATGAGCTTCTAATGATCATTTTACAGTAAATCCAGCTGAAATCTTTAACTTTAACTTGATGCTTTTGGTGATGATGTCAGACAATGTTGCAGATGTGCAGAACAGCAGCTTGGACGGAACTGTTGATAAAAATGTACAAAACCTGAGAACAACTTCATTGTGAATTCATTAAAATACTGTATATGTGACCACAGAGAGGAGGAGAGAAACAAGCAGGTAAAGACTGAGGCCAGCTGATAATAGGCTGAGTGCAAATATGACGTGATAATGTCATAAAATAGCTAATTAGCAGATTCCTTCTATTTCTACTTTAGCTTTAGTTACTTTCCATTGAACGTAGGTGTTTACAATGGTTTTCAAAACAGGGTTAAATGTTAAGCAAGGAATTTTAGGCAGTTTCACAAGTTGATTGAGACATGTGTTGTGTAAACTGTTATAACACAGCATGAGGAAGTTTGTCCTTAACTTTACACGTCGTGATGTATTTACCATACATACAGAAACAGTTGAAACACTAAAAACTAATTTTGGACAGACCACACTGACCAACCCAACACAAGATATATTATCTGCAATGAAACAACACCCTGACAGAAGCGGTCATGCATAATGAGTATTTACTTTTATACTTTGAGCAAATGTAGGACTTTCTATGGTGTCGTACTAATGCTACTTACTTACTTGATCTGAATATTTCATAGATAGAAGCAGACTCCATAGACACCCTGTTTTACAGAATTCAATTTCAGCTAAATCACACGAAAATGTAGTAAAGCAAACTGCATGTGCAATCTTTTCTGTTCTTTTTTTTTTTTCTTTTTTTCCCTAGACATCCTAGAACAGCATGAAGCCCTGGAGGCCCTGGAAGTCAACAGTAGTTTTGAGCACAGTAGTGGCCAAACGGTAGCCTAGACTTACACACAGGAGCAAATCCTGCTGTCAGGGCTTTGGGTTCAGCTCTAGAATAACTGGAGCAGGTTAACGCATCCAGAGTCACTGAACCCCAGTGAAACACTCCCCGTGAGTCTGCGCAGTGCCTCTGTCCGATCAGGACAAGGTCAGGAATCCAGCCCTTAATGTCACACTACCTATTTATAAAACTCTTCCCACCACTGTTCAATTTGCTCGGCACTTTGGGTCCACACCGACACAAAGTGACAAACAGAGATACAGACAGTAAACTCACATCAAGAAGACGGTAGATAATCGTTCGCCACGGTGATGCAAATACTTGCAAAGCGGACGTCCCGGTTTCCATTAAAAAAAAGCGAACGCTAAATGTTGCCTTGTTTACTAGCAAACACTCTAATCCATATAAAACATAATACGAAGTACAATTTAATTGTTAGTATCACTTAACAATTCGGCTAATGTGTAATTCAGCTAAATGCACCTTATTTCAATAAAATAACGCAATTAAGTAGTGGTTGACTTGGTATTTCATAGTCACCTCACGACAGATTGCACTGCAGTGGGCGGCGCCGTCAAATTGGAATTCTACTGAAAAAAGTAACGAAGGCTGGTTGATTTCGAACTGGAGAGTTTGGTTTTGTATTTTAATCTCACGTTTCTTGTAATGGCATTAGGTACCATCACCATGAAGCAAAACGACGCTAAAAATATTAGTCAAACGACAGAATCTGATGGTTATCAGCAGTCGTTATCTCAAAACACCCGAGAATGGATTTACCCATATTAGAATGTACAGCTAAATTACCTGCGATACGTGAGGAGCGATACGTTATCGTTACTGTTGTAACAGTTAGCGGAACTTAATTCACCTAGCTAACGTAGCTAGTAGTTCGTCCTCCGACCGGCCGTTCACAAGCTGAAGACAAAGCTCCTAGAAGCGTAACATTTGACAGTATTATGCGACAGTGCTGAAACGTGTGAATGCCCAGTGCCGTTCACCTGTCAGATGTGTCTTCCGTCCGTCAGGGCAACAGGAGAGCAGTTTGCAGAGAAACAGTTGAATTTTTCCTGGATGCACAGTGGCTGAACTGAGGGGGCGTGGTCCGGGGACCCGGAGCTGCTCGGCTGTTACCGTAATAAACCGAGTGACACGGAACAAAACGTCGCACTTTGTGGCGTGTTGAATACAATTCTGGTCCGAGCCTCCCGAGATGATGTTGGTGCTATATGCACGATTACTTAATATCAATAAGCATAACTGTGTGTAATGTGGACTCAACATTTTTTTCTACCCTGAATGTGCTGTGTCTGACTTTTTTCATCAAGATCCAAACATTTATTCTTGAGAAATTCACAGAAATATCTCAATGTTAAAGAAAAAGAGTCTGCACCGCCTTCTTTAACTGGAACACCATCCATGACCTATGACCCATCCCTCCCACCTTCTTGTTGACAAGCAAACAAGCAAGCAAACAGACAGAGAGACAGTCAAACAGGTAGACAGGGGGAACCCTAACCTCAGAGAGGGTGCCAAGCAAGCAGTTTTGTTCTTCCTAAAACTCTCGTTTACAGAAAGGTGACAGAATTAGTTTATTAACAAATATAATCTTCTCTACACTCACTGCGCTGATCAGTGGAAATTCAGTCGTGGTTGCTGACATACTGAGAAATTTATCTTTGGACCCAAACCCTCAAATGCAATCACAGAAAGAAAGGTACTTCATATTTTTCTAGAGACTGATATGATTCAATACAGGCTAGTTGTAAATATACACAATCTTGTTTTTCTTGTCATAAATTTTAATTTGTCAAGTATTAGAATAAAGTCTTGACAATGAACGTGTCAGCAGAGCTGGGCCTCTTTATGTTGTCTGGCATATTTGCAGAAATACATGGTGATAACATTGAATTGGAAACTTTGGCATTACAGCTCACAAAGATCATTTGGTTGCATAATTTCTGTTGCACTCTGTCTGAGCTTCACAGAACACATAAACATATCACGTAGCACACACACAAATAGACAAGGAGGTTACATAACCTGGCACTGCAGTGCAGGAGACAGAGAGTAGCACCAGGCCTGTACTGCCAGAGCAGTGGCTTTAGTGATGTAATGCCAGTGTTAGGCCTCTGTTATACACTGACATAGATACATTAAAATATGTTTCTTTCATGAGTTCCTGTAAGCTGATGTCTTTGACTTATTATTTTTGTTATCAAGATGATATTACAAACAGCTCTTTTTATATCATTGTGCTTTTATCTTTATCTTATAACATCACATCCAACCATCCGAGCCAATCCTTGTTATTGAATGGATACATTTCATTGATAGTACTTTCAGCAAAAAAACTGAAGTTGTCGTTGTCTATTTGAAATGTTCTGTTCTCTGACTGGCAAATTCCTTTTTTATGCCTTAATTTCACTTTTCATTGACAAAAATGATTTGTCATTAACTGTGATTCTATTCAGCGTACAATTTCATTCACATTTTTGATTGCACACTTTTGGAATCATACAGAAAAGTTTTACCACATGGTGGTGGTAGAGGACCGAAGGTGAAGCTGAGCGAGGGTGTCAGAAACACCCAAGTCAATTGTAGTTACTCCACTTCACACACTGTAAGAGAACACATTGACTCTACTGGCTAACGCCAAAGCTGCTGTACTATTGACTATTAAGGATAACCTTTGACCTTAAAAAATCAATAATACGGGTATGGTCACATTAGCTTTCAGTCCAAGACAAGAAAACTCAACTAACAAGGAACATACTCCTGAATCCATCTATTGCAAAGATATTAAATTTAAACAACTGAGAAACACAGCAAATATCTAGAGAGTAATTTACCTTCAGTGAACTTGTATAAAGACACACCTAATAGAACTGCTCTGATGTGGGAGACAATAACACTTAAATAGCTGATATCTCTCTTCACCAAAGCTGTCTTTAAGTCAGGCTCACTCAAATTGATCACAAGGGACCAAAGGTGGCTCAGGCTGTGACTTGGATGCTCTGCTGTTACACAGGAAGCAGAGACGATAACAATCAGATGTTTGTGTAAGCAGAAAACCACCAGCAATGAACATCTGAACAATTAAACTGAGTTTTGACAAAAAAAAAGCCACACTTGGTGTGCTGATGCCAGTGTCCTGTAAAACTAAAGGGAAGCTGAACATCACAGGATGTGATGCCCTGTACTGTCAGCAAACCAGCAGAAGATGAAATACTTCATGACCAGCAACAAAGCTTGGCATCATCATTGGCTTCATGGTTGGTCATTGGCTTTATCACTTTGCAGACGAAGCTTTTGAAACTTATCAAGTCACATCACTTCTCTAGCTAGGCTATTTGTCAATGCCTGTTATGTTCTTGTGATAATCCTGGTTACATTCATCACAGCTGACCACAGTAAAGCAGCTCACTGGACAAGAAATCTGCTCCTTACCTAAAATAATGAAATAATGAACGAACATGTTAACATGTAACATTCCTTAACTTGAAACTTGATCTGCTGAGGATTTCTGGGTACAAGGGACACTACTTTAGACCTTTTATGACACCAGCGTCAGCGATTTATTTTGCTTTTATGGCAGAAACATCTCAACAGCAGACAGGAAGAGACTCAACAAACTAAGTGGGCTAGTTCTATCTGGGGTTGACCATGGATACAGTGGAGGTGGTGCAAGAGTGAAAAATTACAATTTGGCCATTTGCTCTCAAAATGTGCATAAAATGCCAACCTTTTCCTCTGTTATTGTGGTATATATAATATATATTATATGGAATGTCTTTTGTGGTAGAAGACATCTTATTTGTGTCCTGCAGGTGTACACAACCTTTTGTGCCAATATGAAATGAAATGAAGTAGCTAATTACAGAATTAATTGTTGTAGTAGAGTAAAACACCACTGGAATAGAATCATCATTGCTTTTAGTTCCAGTTGTTGTGCCGCACAACAATCACGCAAAAGTCTCAGCTGCAAAATAATTAATTCATTGTTTTGGGTGTCACAGGAACATTGACTACTCCAAGTCTCATTCCCTTTCTATCATCACTCTTTGACTTTGGTCCAATAAAAAAGTCTAGAAGAGCCATATCAGTGTCATATTTGTGTCTATAAGAAATTAGTTTACTGTCAGAGAAAATCTCTAATGCTCTGTGAAACCTGTCTGTGTCATCCAGGTCTCAAAGGGGGAAACAAATAACAGGTTTGAAAGGAGCTAAAGATTACTGAATAATTACTAACCCTAACTTATATAGATAGATATAAGTGTTTATGTGATAAAGTAATGGAAACAAATTGCCCTGCAGTGAAAAGTCATATCAGATGTTCCAATAGTCCATCCTGCAGCTCGTAAAACTGCTGCAATATTACCTCGTGCTTCACTTTAAAACACTGGAGAAGTGGAAATGACATGATTCACACACATACTTGGACGTTGTTCTGCAGAGTTAAGGCAGTGTTTTATTCTACTCCAACAAAGTGGTGAGTAATCATTCCACTCTAACATATTTAAAACATATTTTTTTTGTAATTTATTTTCAAAGTGAAAGTTTTCACCAGTGGAGTTTGAAGTAAAAACTCAAGGAAGTCTCCTGCCATTGGAAGAGTACTCATTCATATACATACAGTATACTAGAGAGGGACCAGGCCAGAATACAACAGACACTGTGATCAGTCTTTACACAGTGACACAGTCGTGTCTATCTAGCCTATTTCCATAGACTAAATAATATAAGGTTACTGTGTTACAGCATTTTGAAACTTCCAGATTAATTCTGAAACATAGATTCACAACACAGATTCACACATTCCTTTAAGGAGGTAAACTAATGACCAGGATCAACTCACTCATGGTTTAGCTGCCAGTGTAAATGTGTTCAGTGTGGCACCACAGTGATGGGGTCATTATGAGTGAACAACACATAAATCAACAGATGGATTATATACTGTCAAGATACTGAATGGCATAAACTTAATTCTTATGATGGCTCTGTTACCATGATGAATCTGCTTTATTTCTCAATGTATTCTCCTACAGCCATTTTACCCACTTGTGAAGCTAATGGAGATATAAATAAATTCTTCAGGCTCCCTTTTAATTAGCTTAGTTAGCTTTAGCTTTTGCAGCAGTTAGTTGACACCTGTGCGGTTCTTCCCACAGTGCAACAGTGTAACTCCTGTACTATTTGTAAGTATAACCACAGGAAATTGACACATTGTAGTAAGGAGCTAAAAATGAAAGTAATGAGTGTTTTTTTTTTTTTTTTTTTAAATTTCAGAGGCCGTGTGCACGTGAAGGACACCCCATCTTGTAAATGTCTTCTGTGGGCTTGTGTTGTCTCCTCTTTGTCTCTGTCTCTGTGTGTTACTGGGTGCCAGCCAGTTGCTATGCCAATGGCAAGGTCACCAAGGTCTGTGGCAGCATGGAGCCCCACCATGGTGCCGCTGGTCAGACCACTACCAGCCCTTACCACCTGGTGACCAACACCACCATGTTCAGCCCTGGAGATCATGTCCAAGGTAATGTCCAGACTAAAATGTTTAAACCAAACCATCTTCAATGCTCGGATGTTCAGCATAGAGAAGACACATGTCTGAATATTATATAAAACTCTATTAAACTGCAATATTTCATCCAGACAAAGGAAATCCAGTTCTTCCTATTTGGAAAACTGTTCAGTAAAATCTTTTAAATATGTGCTCCACAGGGAAGAACACTGACCAGTCATCGCGGTCTTTGTATCTATATTAAATATAAATATAAAATTTGATCAAACTAACCCAATTAGAAAACTGAAGATTAAACCTGGTGAAAATACAGGTCTTTATCATCCTGATTCACAGTGAGTTAGTATGTTGAACCTGTTCATTCTTAATGATAATGCTACATGCTTTAATAAAATGTTATTTTAATACTAAAAATGTACTTTCAGTTGTATTATCTGGAACATCATATTTTGAGGGCTTCCTGCTTCAGGCCAGAGATGCAGCCAATCACGGCTCAGTATCTACTGCCGGCACCTTCACTCTGACCAATCCCAACAGGACACAGTTGCTCACATGTAATAGGCAACAGGTGTACAGATGCACACATGAACACAAAACACATAATATACAGTATTAGTGATGAACTAAGGGAACAGAAAATGTTTCTGTACCCCAAGTTCATCACAATACAGGTGTGTTACACAGAGCAAATATAACAATAGTGTTTGTGTGTGTGTGTGTGTCTAGGGTTCTGCAGTGAGCCACACAAGTGATGCCAGGCTGAAAGAGGTTACTGTCATCTGGAATGCTCCCCAGGATGCGCCCATTGAGGTTCAGTTCTTGTGAGTTCATGCTGCTTATGATAATAAAGGGTTACTCAACTGTCTCAAATGATGGATGTCTGAGGAGAAATAGCTGTTTGATACTTAATTTATTGATGTAGAGAATAGTTAAAATGAAAACAAATGTGCTGTATATCCTTAGCATCATTCGAAACGTTTAGATTGATCCATGGGTGTATTTTCCAGCATGACTGTCGTCAGCCACTACAGTGTATTTTGGGTGAAGCTGCCTGGACCAATCATTTATCGCCATGGTGTCACACCTCACCCAACTCAGGCCACCACTACACCTCCTCTGATACCGACCACCACGCCCTCTATCCTGCCAGGACCTGTGAGTGTTACAACATCTGAGCAGATGATGGTGACATTGATTTCATGTCTAAACACGCAGTGATTAATAAAACTGAATGAGTATAACATACTTCCTTCTCATCTTACATTTTTAGTTCGACACTGATGGCTGCGGCCAATCAAAATCCTGCCTGATAGACCCTCCAGGCTGTGATTCACAAGAAGATCCTCACTGCTTCTTTTTGTCCATGTCCACAGAGGGACCAGACAAAACGGTTTGACTTCTAACTCTGTAGTTTACTAGTATATTTAATACAATTACACGTTTTAAAATTAAAGGCATTGCGTGTTATCAAGGTGTGTTTACTAGGCAATTCTCTTTGACTGCTTTACTGTACAAATTCAGACCGAGACTGAGTGGTGTTTTTTATGTTAAAAACTACTCTCTCTCTCTATAGTTTATGAACCAGTAAAATCCATATCCTGACACTGATCATAGCAGCATCTTGACTGGACTATTTGAAATGGTCAGAATAATATAATTAATGAGAGTAAAAAAAAACCCTGCAATTTGAATGTCACATCCTGCATCTTCATCACTGTCCTCTGCAGTCTGTAATGTTTGAGCTGAGTGGCCCAGCGGAGGGATATGTTGCATTTGCTTTGTCCCAGGATACATGGATGGTAAGACCCTCCATATTGCATAATATACAGGCAAGGCTGATGTTCATTATTTGTTTGTAATTGCAGATTTGATCTTAGTGTAACATGAACAACTTCCTGTTATGATCCATTAACCAACAAGTTGCATGTCTATTAACTACATGCATGTTGTGTTCTTGTCTGTGTGTGTGTAGGGCAATGATGATGTGTATATGTGTGTAAAAGATGGGGACAGAGTATCAGTGAGTGCTGCCTTCGTTAAAGGACGAACGCACCCTGAGGACCAGACACAGGTGACAGATGAAAACACACTTGAGATAAAGTTTTCTCTGAAAACAATACGTGGTTAGTTTAGCTTCAAATCAAGACTGACATTAAAAAAAAAAAAAAAAACAGTTAGTCAAGTGGTATCTCTTAAAATATTTTCCCATTTATGTAAAGGTGGAAGATTAAACCTTTTCCTTACCTTAACCAAGTGCTGTGAGCAACTTAACAAAACCACAAACAATATTTAATAATTCAATGGTTCAGTGTCTACAAGTGCATATATTACTACAAGATCAGATATTTTGGTGGAAAGCAGATACTTTGCTACAAAATCTTTACTAATACATTCAGTATCATTACATATTGACTTGCCAAACATGTAAATTAATGTTTAATCATCACACAGCAAATGTAATCCTCTGTGCAATAGTTTGGTGTCAACACCTCTAAAACTCAGGCTAATATCATATCTGTACACAAACAGAAATGAAAATCAAAGGCTGGTTCTTACCAACCATACCTGGCAACAAGAGCCACAGCTAGATACTCCTGTCCTGCTGTGGTTCCCCTTGCCAGGCAAGCTGCTTCCTGTCTTCATGCATACCCTGGCTAACCACGGTCCAATGCAACTCTGTATTTGAAGCACAGACATGGATCTGATGCATGTATGTTTGGGATTTAATGTCCCAAAACACCAACATTTTGCTTTTGTCCTTCTCTGTGTGAGTGTGGTTTTAGTCTGGACTTTCCTCAGTATCATGGCGGCAGGTAGATGGAGTGATCCAGTGCAGGTTCAGCAGACCAGTCAAACTGGCCAGTCAAGAACCAGGCCGCTATGATCTGGACCAAGAGTACTTCTTGTTTCTAGCCAGTGGACATGCTCAATATGGTAAGAGACATGCATTACCTCGAATCTGGACCCACTGACCCTGGAAGTGTTTTAGTGTCTTAAAGGGTAATTAAAGTTCTTATCAGTCTGTCAGAGCTTCACTGTGTCACTTGACAGTCCGATAAGCAGAAGAACATGGAATGGGAGTCATTTTTATTAGGAGACATTGGCATTAGAGGACATCACTATGTGAGCTCCCTCTTTGTCTCTTTCCTCCAGGTAATGTATGGAAACATAGTCAGCAACCATTAGTGTCCACGCAGAGAAAACGTATAACTGGCCCCCCCAAGGTCCTGACAGGTTCCCGAGGACCCACTATAATGAAAATGCATGGTAAGTTGACCTCTTCATTTTTACACTATCACTGAGGGTTAGTCAGGTTTGATTCCATTGCTTTTGTCTTTGAGTTTCCTACAACATAGTGAAATATGTAAATGTAAACATAGTTGCTGAAGGAGGAGGTCTGTCATTACGATGCTCTGTAGTGATGAAGTATTTTCAGTGTAACGTTTAGTGTAAACACTCATAAGCAGATTGTGCTGAGAAAGCTAACAGCTGAACTGGCGCCCATTCTGAAGGTGCACTGATGCTGTTAGCCTGGATGCTAACTGGGAGTGTTGGTACCTTCATCGCCAGCTTCTACAAATGTGACTGGCCAAATCAAACCCTGCTCGGCCAGAAAGTCTGGTTCCAGGTAGACACACTCACTCACACACACACACACACACACACACACACACACACACACACACACACACACACACACACACAGTTTCTATTGCATTGTATTGCCATTTCTTTCACTTAATATTTGGTAAAGCTTGGTGTATGTATGTGTAGGTTCATCGAGGCCTGATGTTTCTAACTCTTACTCTGACCGCTGTGGCCTTTTGCCTCCCGTTTTTCTACAGGAATGGTTGGAGCAAGGTAGACACACAGACACACAGACACACATGCACTATGGGGTATATAAAGGAACATGGAGGATGACACACACACACACATACAGTACTGTGATTTTTTTACTAAATGTTTGTATGTTTTCTGTGTAATTTTGCATCTAGTAGCTTCTATAATAATTATTTAGTGAGACAGTTATGACTATATCAGACCAATGCTATTTCATAGCACGAATGGTTAGGGCGTATACAGCATGGGCACACAAACTCTGAAGAGGCGTCCCCCTTTTGGATCCCAGTTGGTGTGACCCTTTCCTGAATGGCACTCCAACTCCACATTTCCTGTCTCTCTCTCTTTCTCTCTCTCTCTCTCTCTCTCAACTTCACACTATTGAATAATGACATAAAATGCCCAAAAAATAAATATAGTATACCTCAAAATAATAATACATTTATTTTACAGTATTTGCTTTGCAGCATGTTTCATACATTCATATATAACAGCAGGCAAATAATTAGATTATGTATAACGTGTGTGCAGCATGCAGGTGTCCATCCCTACCTTGGCTGTTGTGTTCTGGCATTATCACTATTTCAGCCTGTTCTGGCTGTGTTCAGACCACACCCTGACTCTCACAGGTAAACATTGTTTACAGTCACACTATGATTTATTTAAGGAGTTAACAATAACACACAATGATATTTTTCAATAGTTCATTTTTTTAAATGTGACTATCTTACTCCCCCCTATAATGAAACAAAGGGATTTAGTATTTAGTTCAGAGACGTCTGTCAAGTCTTTTAATGTACATCTACAGTATTAATATATTGGTCTTACTGGTATCTCTCTCCAGGAGGTACATCTTTAACTGGGCTCACTGGGGAGTTGGATCTGTGACGGAGATCATGGCAGGTGAGTCCACAAACATTTTGTAAAACACCTTCAGGACCCATGTGGCTGCTCAAATTTACCCCATGTTTTCTATGACTACAGTGGCCGCCATGTTCTTGGGCATGCGCCAATCATCACTGCTCCTCCCCCAGCCATGGGCAACACATGTTTTGATTGGCTATGTGACATGGCTGACCTCATTCAGGCTCCTGCTACTGCTCCACAAACACTTTTACATCAGAAAATGTAAGCCTTGCATGATGTTGATGGTGAACTCAGATTTTTCCCTGCACACGTTTATGTTTTTGTGAAGAGGGGTTGATTCATGATTTCTAATTGTTGTGTTTGATCTACAGCACTGAGTTCAGATGACCAACAGGCCATTCTTTCTGACCAGCCAGAGTCCAGTTGCCTGGTAGGTGCCCCCTTAACATATTCACATATGTATTCAGGGTTTCTACAAAGGAGCAGAAGCCTACTGTTTTTGCTCAGGTTTATTGTCTTCTACCGTGAGCTAGAATGAGCTACAAACACAAAACTTAGCAAAATAACTGGAAATGATGTGCACTACTACCAATTCATCAATATCTGTCATTTGAAGCCTTTGCTCAGTTTGCTTTGTGCTGAAATGAGCTATAATGAGATAAAAATGTACACAATAACTAGAAATGAAATGGAAATACTACAAAATTGATCATCTCAATTGGACTAATAGTGGTATTATAATTAAGGGTCAAAAATTTTGAAAGGCTGCTCCTGCCACAATCAAGTCCAAATGACTTCAAATTTAATTCAAGACAATGTGTCCAACAGAAGGCCACTGTTGTGACAAAGGCTATTATGGTGGAATTTTAGCAAATTACATTGGCTAGTATTAAGGCTGCTTCTCTCTGTTGGTTAGAACCTGTGAAATGCTATAATTCTTATTGGTACTTGGTACTATGTACCATCCGCAAATCATTCATGGTTTTAAACTTTGTCACCAGTAACAAATGATCACTAAACTTGCTGGAACTTTAGAGCTACTCTTTCCACTATGTTTACCGAATTTGAAACTACATTTGGCAGCACAACAGACATGACAGTTGTGCGTTGAGGCTGATACCTGTCCTCTGCCACTCGTCTACAGAAGTCAACTCTAAAAGCATCTTAAGTAAAAGTAGGCAGAGCAAGAAGACCATCTCATTGGCATTTCAGCCAATGTAAACATTGACTTGGGGCATTACCACACAAATGTGGACATGAAAGATTTAGTGATGGCCGTGAGAACCTAACCTCCTACTATACTCTGTGTTTCAGGGGTCCTTCATGAAGTCAGTCATCTTGGCTGTCTTGGCTTTGGGGAACTCTGGTCTCCTCGTGGCCTTGTTGTCTTCTGTTGCAAAAATCTGACTTTTACAATCAAACTTTTGAAGCAAAGCCTGATAAGCAAAAGAAAAACAAACGTATTCTACTAAGAACTCAAGAAATCATTTTTATTGAAAATCAAATTGATTCTACTGTGCATTTCCTGTTCATCATGTTTACATTAAAAAAATGTTTATGATTTTAGTTTAGTAGTTTGTGTTAGTTAACAATGACTCCATTATATTCTTACCGTCAGTGGCATCATTAATGTTTTATAGTACCACTATAGGAGCTGATTCAATAATTAATGTAAATAAAACTCTTAATTCAGCAAAACACTAAAGCTGCTTTTTAATGTTTTTCATTTATTTTGATTCTCATTTACTTAAAGTATGCACATGGCTGAGAGTTCATTTTTGTGCATGGGGAATATTTATTGTGTTGGAAATAATCTTTTTACTTTGCAACATCAAATCACAGAGTTGTGAGTAAATGGACTCAAATAAAAATCTTAAAATTACTGTATACCGGTGATGTTCACCCATGGTGATTTGAAGTGGTACTTGCAGAGTAAGACCTTGCATGGCCATTGCTCTTGTGGTTTTCCGAGACTTTTTAAAGGTGATTATCATAATAGAATAGAGGCACAAAGAAAATAAAATGCAAAGAGAAACTTTCAGTTTATGTAATACCTCATGGACACTGTTCAACAGCCATGCTGTAAGCAGTTTTTCTAACCCCATAGGAACATCTCCTGAAGGAGCACCTTGACTACGACAGCTACGCTGTCAACAAAACAAAACGGAAGCAATTCACATAGTTTGATTCATTAACATCATTATACGTTTTGCTTTCTTTGATTACAAATTGGCAGGCAGGAAAAAAGTTACTTAAATACTTTTTCTTTGAAAAATATGACTTTTCCTTGACTGCATTTTTATTATGTATCGCTTTGAAGCAGCTTAGTGAATGAATTGTCTCATTTTTTGAAATGTGATAGACTATATATAGGGTTTGCATCTTTTCCCTGTGGCTGCATGGGTTCCCTCTGGGTACTCCATCTTCCTCCCACAGTCAAAAGACATGTGCATTAGGTTAACTGGTGACTCTAAAATTCCCTGTAGATGGCAAGGCAATTTTATTTGTATAGCCCATTTTTACAAACAGTTTGTCTCAAAGTTCTTTACATAGCATCATAACAACATCCTCTGCCCTTAGACCCTCACATTGACTGAGGAAAAACTCAAAACAAAAACCCTTTTAACAGGGAAAAAAAAGAGAAACCTCATGGTGAGAAACAGAGGAGGGATCCCTCACCCAGGACGGGCAGACGTGCAATAGATGTTGTATACAGACAAGAAAACGGGTACGGATACAGAATATGCACAGATGGAAATGGTGTGCAGGAGCTGATGAAGGCAGTTTTTGGTGGGAGGGAAGGCAGGGAGAGTCAGGCAGCTTAATGGGAGTAATGGGTGGTAGACTGGTTCCTGGGAGGGAAGGGCAGGTCGGTTTAACAGCAGGGGTAAAAGGGGAAGGGGGTGATGCAGGGGGCGGTTGGTGGAGATAGATGGAGCTTCAGTGGATCTGTGGAAACACAAATAGAGAGAGAGAGAGACACCAAGGCCAAACAACAAGGTGCAGTAGATAGTGAAAATGATAATTTAAAGTGTGGGAGAAGAGAGGAGAGGAGAGGAGAGGAGAGGAGAGGAGAGAGCTCCATGTAACCTGATGTGTCCCCCAGCAGTATAAACCTATAGCAGCATAAAATGGTTCAGAGCTACCTGAACCGGCCCGAACTAAACGCTCTGTCGTAGAGGAAGGTTTTAAGCCTAGTCTTAAATGTAGTGAGAGTGTCTGCCTCTCTGACCCATGGAGAGAGTTGGTTCCACAGTAAAGGAGCCCGATAACAGACCTGCATGCTGGGAGATGTGTGGAGATGTAGATGTGTGGACATGAATGGTTGTTCATCTCTATAAGTCTCTATATATCAGCCTTGTGATAGACTGGCAATCTGTCCAGGGTGTTTGCCCACTGCCAGCTGGGATAGGCTCCTGATGGAAAAGTGGTATAGATAATATAGAATATAGAAAAGCCAACCAAAGCCAACTCATATTTGAACACACATAGACACACACACACACATACACACAAACACAAACACACACACACACACACACACACTGGGAAGGTGAAAATAAAACCAGCGTTGTCATGGCTGTTGATGAAATCAGAACATCCTGTTTTTGATTCTATCCTATTATTATCAAACTCACTGTGCAAAAACTAATTTAATCCCAGGAAACAGTGAATTTCAGCTTGACAAACCCAAGCTTTGGCTCCTTACTGGCTCCCCATTCTTTTATTTGCTGAATGGTCAGGCCCTGTCTAACGATTGGCATTATTCACTGTCTCTCAGCTCTGATCTGACTTGTCCCATTTGTCATGACTAAAAGTAAAAGGTGACTGAGCTGTTGCTTGCACTTGCTGCTATGGGACTAGTGACAAATAGAATTTAAATCTCTCCCTCTGTCTCTGTTTTTAAATCCAGGCTAAAGACATACTTTTATTCACTGGCCTTTTTAGCTCACTAATCCTTCTACCTAACATCTAGAACTCTGTATTTGTCTCTGGTTCTTTTTGTTCTTATTGTGTTTGTACTTTTTCTTTCTGTGGTTGTATTAAGCTGTGTTTAAATGAACTTTATGAATAAACTTTACTTATTTAGTTACTAATACTAATGCAAATTTGTCATTAAACAATATAAATAAACCTGTAAACATAATATTGTTTTTTTTTTATCTGTGCTCACACCTCCATTCACTTTTCCAACAAAATCTGATTCTACAGATATGTTCAATACAGAGAAATTCATAAACAAACATTTCATCCATTAGGCCAGCATATGTTTATCCAGTCTTCAACTGTTCATTGATTGCATGAATAAAGAAGATATGTTGGAGGGCTGTGTCTGGGGATATTGGGTGTAGACTGCTGATCTTCTATCACAGTTGGTGCCAACTGATCAGGACCAAGTGATGTCAGCTGTGGGCAGATGTTGAGGAGGAATGGACACACGCAGCAGCAGGAAGCATGAGCAAGGTGGGAAGATGCCCTGTAGAGGAAGATATCCTGGACCAGTATCTGGTGGGCAGTACCCTGGCAGATCAAGTCCATGGTCCAAGCTCTTTATGATGTCTGCCTACTGCAGCAAATCTCCACATCTGGGGCAAGTGTGAATCCCCAGCATGTCCTCTGAGCCACGGGAAAGGTTCACTTGAGCACATCCTCCACAACTGACCAACAACAACTGTGCGAAGGCAGCTACCATTACTGACCAACATGCTAGAGGCCATCTCCAAAACTGTGGCCAAAATCAAATGTGTCTGCAGCCAGAGGAACACCATGTGTCAGGGCTGTGCAGCCACAGCACAGATCAGCAGCCAGTTTGCTCACTTCTGCATCAGAACAAGTGCTGCAAGTCGACTTTGGGAGAAAGTAGACAGTAGTAAAGATGGCACTCCTCAAAACAGTTCAATATGTATAACACATTAATTGGGTGGACTGCAACGAGGGCCTGTAATTGTGAATGTTGCTGATTGACCGACTGAGTGAGTGATCACAGTTTGACCATTGGTCATCCAAATACCATATGACTGAGCTGGGGTTTCCCCATTGCCTTCAACTTTCCATCCATCCATTACCTATACTGCAAAGAGTCCAAAAGTGTCCAGTAATTTATCTGTTTGGTGACAGTGTTGTGGTTTTATAAAAAATCATGGATTTTGCTGCAGCTCGACATTGACCAAATTTGTCACTATTGCAAACATGTTACATTATCTGACAACAGAAGCAGAAAAACATGTAAATTAAAACAGCTTCACCATGAATTTAACGAAATTAAGATGCTATGTATGTGAAGATGAAGAGAAGGAGAGAAGAAAACAGATAAAGACACAAGAGTATGCTATGATGTGGTACAGCCAGATAAAAGATTTTGACCTAGCCTTGTCTATGTGTTATGCTAATGACCGCTGTCCTGCTGTCATCTATCACTCTTCTTAAAAATATAACATTGCTGTAACATCACATTGGTACAAGAGCATATTACATAACAGTCTAATCCCCTACATAACGTTATTGCATATAAATCAGTGTGACATCACAAACAGCAGCCTTATTTGAAACACAAGAAGTATAATGCTACATCACACACAAAGTCACAATGATGGAACAACCATCATTGGTTCACAGGCATAGACAGATGAGTGTGTGGAGGAGATTATCCAGTCGAGTTTCAACGTCAAAAAAAAAAAAAAAATTAAAAACCAGACTAATCCTCTGAAAGGTTGGATAAGGCAGTCACAGATGACAGATGTGCCTCACTTGTATGTGTGTGTGTGTGAGAGAGAGAGAGAGAGAGATCGAGAGAGCATTGTTTATGCCTGTATCCATCCTATAAGTGTGTCAGTGCGAGCGTGTGAGGCTGAACATGTGTGTGTCGCAAACGTCGCTAAAGCTGCTGTTTTCTGATTGGCTGCTGCCCACACACTCTCAATATGTAACCCACTGGCACTGAGATGTGTAGTGAGAGAGAGAGAGAGAGAGAGAGAGAGAGAGAGAGAGAGAGAGAGAGGGATATAAAGGTGATAGAGGGGGTAATATAAGGGAGAACAGAAAGACAATGATATAGAAACAGAACAATTGATGACTGTCGCACCACTGAGACCAGTTGATACATCACCATTTCAAAAGCAGGTAAGATTCACTTCCCCATTGCTACTGAGGTTTTCTGTGCTATTGAAAGTTTTGGAGGCCTTGGAAACACATTGATGAGACTGTTGAAATGATTGTGTGGACAGGAGATTGCACTATGGAGGCTGTCTGTATTTTATCCTGTTCAGCATTAGAGTTCTGATACCTGTATGGATGCAGCCTGCAGGGAAACAAATAACACAATCTGTTGTATATTTTATGCAACATCTGATAATATTTTGTTCAATTGTTAAAGAGCTGGAAATTTATATTGCATCCACATTTACTCCAAATCCAAGGTAAATCAAACATAAAACTTTGGAAAGTCTCAGTAGAATATTATTACAAAGATCATGATCACTGTTTTCTCTTTATATGTTTTCATATTTTCATCCTCACATTAAACAGATTACAGAAACAAAACTGTAACTTGGTGAGTGTAGAAAAGTTGAACTAGAGATAGGAGCAAGTGTTTAGTAGTAAGGTGATATATGCCATCCTAATGTAATGTCCAATTACCAATATTTGTATCTGTGTAAGACTTTCAGTAATACCTCCAATTATTCAGCACTCAGATGATTCCCAGTGGGTATGTTCATGCTTTATTTGTCCCATGGCTTGATTGATCTGGGAGTGTGGAATACAGGAAACTAGTGATGTTCGCATTGAGTGATCAGAAGTGTGTGTGTGTGTGTGTATGTGTGTGTGTGTGTGTGTGTGTGTGTGTGTGTGTGTGTGTGTGTGTGTGTGTGTGTGTGTGTGTGTGTGTGTGTGAGTGTGTGCATGTGTTTTGGCAGCACAGTGTCATCTTGCTGTGACCTTGTCTTTCATCTACAAGTCAAAAGAGAAAAGTGTGTAATGATTTGCACTGTTGGAAAAACCAGGTCCACCACATGCAACACAGTCACAACACAGCCACTTTGACATATTACATAAAAGCAGGATTAGAGCCATATTTGGGACCACTTGATTAAAAATGGAATATGATCCAGTCAGTGACCTCTATTGTGGTATAGACATAGATGTGTGTGTGAAGCACTACTGGAGCAACGGACAGCATTACTCCATCATGTTTTGATGATGGTGGTGGAGGGCACTGTCTAATATGAAAGTATGATTTACATCATTCAAATTAAATCATTATGTTTTTCTGTCTTTTCTTTAATTTGTCACCTCTATGTATGTTAAAATCAAGGCTGTGTTTACATTCAATAAAATGTCTTTACGTTACTAGTTTGGCCAAAGAGAGCTTTGCTTTGAATGAAGTAGCACCAGGACTGAAACATGAAGCCAACACTGAAAAGCTGTAAGCTGCACTTACTCTAATAACCACTAGAGTCTTGCTTCACTAGTGAGTCAGTCCCCATAGACTCTGATGTTAAAATGAATATAAATAAACATGTTTACAGCCTGGTACAAAAACAGTTTTGGTCTCTATAGCTAATTTCATCCTTCATGACAACCCTACAGGAAGTGGATTCTTATATAAGTCACTTGCTTACATTTTATTGGGGTTTTAAGTTATATAGAATTGTCGAGTCTGTCAGTGACAGGTGAGTAAGTGCATCCTTGCCACAAACTGGTATGAACCAGGCTCTCGGCTCCACACACACCCTACCTCTTTTCCCATTTCTGGATTTGTTGGGAGTTAGACAGTGTCAAGATGGTTCACTCTGAGCTTAATGGCCACTCTTCAGAAACTGTGGGTAGCATCAAATCTTAATTTACAGTCTTTCTGTAGCACACGTTTTGGGGTGCCCTCTTCTGAGACAACAAAATTTGTTATTGTTATATGAACCTTTTTCTTACCAGAAGCAAAAGTGTTACAAACAACAATATGAACAGTTGTACTCCTTGTAGATATGTCAATTCAAATCATTAATGCTACTAGTTTCACCTGTGCCCAGACATAAAGAATATACCTGGTCCTAACCCTCACACCAGGACACCAGTTATAACTTACCCACATAGTGACACACTGACAGTGACAACTTTTTGAAAAAAAAAAAAAAAAAAAAAAAAAAAAACTAGTAAAACAAATCAATTCCAGTCTAAACTGTATTTAAAACTGTCCCAGAACTTTTCATCAGATTAAAGAGAAGATTTATATTTTCTATAAAGGGTTAAAAGCAGATTGTCACCAGCTTAAATCCCAAGTCATTACATCAACAGTCCAGCTTGTGGCAGTTCAATAATAATTTTGTATCTGAAGGTCAGATCTGGGTTTTGTGTCTCACAATGACAGGACTCTCTCAACTCTCTCTCTCTCTCTCCTCCTGCTCATCTGTCTGCATCCCTCTCTCTAAGATGAAGTCCTTTGCCAGGGTGGCTGGTGCCCAGTCACAAGCCTTTGTTGTATGTGTGTGTGTAATTGTGTGTGTGTTTTTGGTCGAGGCCCACTGAATTTCTTGGTTGTTCCCAGGCTAAGATGATCACCACAGCCCAGTGCAGATGGCAGGGAGGTAGGTGGCTGCAGGTGAAACACGATGGACATATTCCTCACTTGTTCAGATTTTAATTGAGTGTTTGGCTTTAGGTTAGCCCTCGGTTTGCTGCCCTTGTCAAAATATATTGTCTGAACATACTGTGCATTAAATTAACTTATTTTAGCATGACAGGCCAAACATTGCATTATAGGAAAGGAAATTTGTTTTCATCCAGAATGTCAAGGGAAATTAAAAAGATAAACCTAAATGACTTCCTGTGACTCACAAATACGATATAAAGTTTTCACATTGAAATATTATTCCAGTAGATTATTTAAAGGTTAAAGTGCCCCTTAGGACCTGTCTTTTCCCAGGGCCTGCAACATCTGACCTGGTGTTCCCCTGATATCTGCTGTACTCTCTCCAGCCAAACACTGAAACCTTGCCTTAAACCACCTGGCTCAATCTCTCTCCCTATCTCTCTCTCTCTCACACACACACACATACACACACACACACACACACACACTCACACACACACACACACCCGACATAACAGTCTGTCAGTCAGTGTTAAAGGTTGTGAATTAAACTTTCAGTGGGATCATTTCATAACCAATATGGTTTGCTTCAGGCAGGAAAAACAAAGAGTTTTGTTCACTCTAGTCTAATGACAACATCACTTTCTCATTAATGTTTTTATTTTTATTTTTTTCCTCATTCTCCTTCTTTCTCTTAGATTAATAAACCAGTCAGGAACAGGCTTAGTGTTGCACCTAGTGCAAAGTGAGAGATTAAATACAGCATAGTGAATTGTATGGTTTATTCAAATTGTCATAAGTTGAATTGTCATTTAGTATTTGTGTTTTCTTTTTGTTTGTTTGTCTGTTTATATATTAGCATTGAGCTTGTTTGAGCCAACCAAGCTGATTACCTGTTAGAAAACTGCACACCCTTGGCTATGAGTGAAAAATAACAAAAAACGAGACATCAGTGTGTATAAATCATACTGTGACTATCACTGGGATAGATACCGACATAGATACTGGGATAGATACTGGGGTAGAAAATTATACTGGGATAGATAACTATACTGGGATAGATACTGAGGTAGAAAATTATACTGGGATAGATACTGGGATAGATAACTATACTGGGATAGATACTGGGGTAGAAAATTATACTGGGATAGATACTGAGGTAGAAAATTATACTGGGATAGATAATTATACTGGGATAGATACTGGGGTAGAAAATTATACTGGGATAGATACTGGGATAGATAATTATACTGGGATAGATACTGAGATAGATAATTATACTGGGATAGATACTGAGGTAGAAAATTATACTGGGATAGATACTGGGATAGATAATTATACTGGGATAGATACTGGCCAGTAAACTATGCAAGCTCTCTTTACTGTGGCACAAAATAAGTTAATTTTCATTCCTCTGTCTTGAATAAAAGAACATTTAGTTAATAATACATGGAAAGTGGTGGGCATAATGTGAAGCACCGTTCCATCGCCTACTTTTTAAAATGATGCGTATCTTTTACAGTGTTGTTGAGTCTGGAGGGCGGAACAGCCCGTTGCAGCATGCGCGTGCAGCGGCAGAGGGAGGACAGTAAGAGAGAGAGAGAGAGAGAGATGTACATTAGTCTGTCAATATGGATTTATCTCTTCTGCTCTAATTCGCCGACCGGAGTACAGAGTACAGTTCGATATATCCTTTCCCCCCCTCTCTCTCTCTGCCTCTGTCCTTTCACTCTCTACCTCTCTCCATCACGCTCACACACGCGCAGCAGCAGCTGTCAGCTCGCATGCGTCCCTCCTCGCGCCAGCGGGTGGCCGCCTGGCTGCTCGCGCTGCCGTTAGGGAGAGGAGGAGAGGAATGCGCGCGCCGCGGCCGCTTGGAGATGATCTCGTTTTGGCTGCTGTGCTGGAAGCTGTTGGTAGGTAATCGAACGAACCAACGACACACGACCACGACGTCTTGAGAATAAACAACACTTTCCCCCGGGGTTTAAGGCCTCTTCCTCGTGCGGTTGAGATTTGGGGGCGTTTTTGGCGGACGCAATGTAGCCTATGCGCGAGGCTTTGGCTTAGCTCGAGCTTCCATCAAAGCCCGGTTTCCTGGCTTATCTGTCACGATTCTGGTTCTACGCCCGATTTGAAGATGCTGTGTTATATAACACTCAGTGCTCCTCCGACAGGGTAGAATAGAACAGAAGGGAATATTGTAGCAGAACAGAATAGCATCATTAGACTGTAACCACACATACAAGAGAACTGACTGGATTTGAATCGCGAATGGAGCTGAATGCTAAATTCTTACTGATGAGGCAACATCACTTATTCCTCATCTGCCATAAAACATGACGCCTAAAGTTGCTCTTTAATCCTCTCACCACACACACACACACACACACACACACACACTGGGCTGATTAAATGACACTGATTATGCCGTCTCCAGCTGTTAATGGGGGCCAAACAGAGGTTTGAGGCTCAAAGTGTGTTCACTTTAAAGACAGTTTAATTCTGAGTAGAAACTGGCTTTCATATATGTTAAATCTGAAGTTCAAAGGGAGGTTGAGCAAGTTGACAGGTCACAGAGGTCCACCAATAATCCAAAACATGCAGTGATCGGATGCCTGGATTAGAACCAATAGCTGCTGTTCAACTAATAACTCTCCAATCCTCCCCCACATGTTTGACTTGAACCTCTTTTATATTGAGGATTATATCATATTGAGGAAATGGATTGAATGACCAGAAAAGATGCACTGTCATCAAATCTCCTTAACATCCTTGTCCAAGTAAATGTTTCAGATGTTATAATCAGCACTATATTTGAACTCCTTTCTTATTTTATTTTGATAGGTGGTTATGCCGTTAAGCACAAACATGCCTGAAAATGGTCATTATAACTGACAGACAGATGACAGATGTTGAACTCTGTTGCAGAACAGTTGTTGCACTGTCTACAGAACCAAATGAATTCTGAGCTAACACATCAATGAACTAGTACTTCATTCGTTCTTAACTAGTGTAGCCTTATGGCCAGCTAAACCCTTCATGGACTGGAATCTGACTTGTTTTGCCATGTGCTCCCAAAGTCTCTGAAGTGGCAGGATGACAAGACAAGAGTTTTTTAAGGCAATTTTATGTTTATGCAGCAAAACAGTCTAGTTACTCTTTCCTATGATGAGTATTATGTAGATTATTTTCAAGATGTAACTAATAACATTATTAATAGCTGCTTTCCATTCAGGTGTTCCCAGGTTGATGCTCTGCATGTTGGCTGATGGTTTGTACCCCCAGAGCAAACCTACTGTTAATGTGTGTGCTCTTAATGCTAGAAAAAAGCCATGAGAATTGATTCAGTCTGGCAGATATGTGTTGTAACGGGGCAGGGCCACATCAAAATTTATTTCCCATTCATTTCACTGAGGATACAGGCTAGACACATTCGATTCTTGTCATGAATTGATTCTGCTTTGTTTACCTTACATAGAGGTCAGTCTGAACTTTGAAATCCTGAGATTTACCAGTGCACAGCCTGTGAGAGAGAGGCTACAATTGACTCTTAATATCCACATTTACATAACTGCATGATGACATAAGCAGCAGAGCTGCAGGGGCACAACAAATTGGTTAATAGAAAGTGAGTAATTCCCCTCATGTGGAATACTGTGGGGCTGATGACCATCCTAGTTGTTGCAGATTTTGCCCACAGCCCAACATTTACTGTGTCCCACCTGCTGCCATAGCGTGGAGGAAGATATTGCTTCACCAATCCTGGCTTGACTGTGTTTCTGCTGGTATGGTGCCTCTTCAAAAATAACTGTTAAACTCTTTGAACAACTGTTTCCACAAAACACCTCATAGTAATATCATAGATATTTAGTCTATAATGAAGAGTGATTAAAAATTTAAATTCAGTATTTACACCACAGTGACTAATCCCAGTAACGCTCAGTTACTCTGATTTCAGGAGGAAAACTAATGTCAGCTGTCAGTAGACAGGTTGGAAATGACTTGTGTTTATTCCACAGTTGTCCTAATCGCTTGTTGTGTGCTCTTACCTGCAAGCAATGTTTTTGAGGGAAGTTTGCTTAAAGGTATGTGTAAGAACATGTTACTTCACAGCCATAGGTGGTAGCATTTCACCTCTTCACTCCACTTTCTCCCCTGCTCAACCCTGCCTGATCTTGTACAAGTAATGTCAATGGGCACAATAAGGTGAACCAACTGACTGATCACTCTACGGGATACATACAATGTTAATGTACAGTCATCAGTTGTAAAATAAGCCTAAAGTTACACCGCACACATGGCTCTGACTCTTTTACAGGAGCAACAACCCTGAGATCATCAGATTATCAGTTTGCACAGCAGCTAGCAGGAGTCCAGCCTAACTTCAGGTTCTTCAGGAAGCTGTTTTTCTTTGTCCTCCTATGAAGAACTGAGGGTGAACTAGACACTACACTGACTCACATCTAGTGTCACACAGTGGTAGTACATGAGGGGATGGGACAAAGCCAGTTGGATATCATTCTGATTTTACTAGATATCTCTCAAGTACTGTAGATTTATGTCTTAGTCATGCAATCATCACTGTGCTCCGCTCTGTGGATTTGTGCATTTCAAATCAAATTTCTGGCCAAATCTGACACAATCTTATACGTTACACCTCTAATGTGAAATTAAACTGGCAACAACTTACAATGTTGTATGTCTCTGCAACATTTGAACCTGACTGGCTGAGGTGGTGTGTTGTATCCATAGAAACAACTCATTACTTCAGTGTCTCTGCCAGTGTCCTACAGCTCAGTTGCAGGCTGCCTTCACAGGAACAGGATGCTAGTGTCATATTTTCTGTCAAATTTTATCAACATGGTGATGTGTCTTTAGAATTCGCCATGAAGGAAATTCACATTACATTAATTCTCCTTTTAATTGAAGTTATCACTTCCACCATCATGTTTTGAGTTCTTGGTATGATCTGACTATGTTCATTTAAAATGATGTACATTGCAGTCCACTATCACTAAGCATATCCTGTCGAAATCCAGGGGAACAAGAAAGCCCAGACTGCTTTCCTCTGACTGTGGCAGCGTGTGGGTCAAATATGCCGAGTGTTACTGTCTGTCTGGGAGAACACCAGGCTACTTCTTCCTGCTCTGATAACAACGTGATTGTTTCAACAGTGGGATTCAGTCAGGTCCTGCACATGCTGTCCAAGCAGACTACGATAATCACTTGGACTTGACGGCCTCAGGTGTGCTACAGTTGAAACTAACCTTTCTATTACCTGCAGTACAGAGATGGCAGAGAACAACCAACTAGAGGTCTCCCACTTTTAAAACATTTCACTTGTTTCCTTTAAAAAATTGAGATAAAATACCTTGTTTTTCAGGAACCTCAGACTTTTTCCTTTAATACTGCACGCTTAGCATTTCTTGGCTGCTGTTTGTGATCAATAATGACACCTAATAGCTGGTTATGGCTGATCAGTGTATATATGTAGATGTGACTTCCGTGCTGAGTCATGAGCAAAGTAAACTAGTGATCAATGTGCAGTGAGCAATGCTGCTGGTAATGAGTAAATGATTACAGTTTTCAATAACTTGCCCAACAGTGCTACTGACAGTGACTGCCTGTGGTAGTGTGAATTGTGACATTGATATATATTTATATCATAATGGTGGAAGTGGTGTGATGTTGTTGTAGTACCTCAGAACGTCTCTGGGAGGATGAAATGTCACACTTTTGACAGACACACGTGTCCAATAAACGTGTCCTCCTTTTCCTGAGAAACGAAGGCTATGTCGAGACCCAACCTATCTCATGATTCATTGTGTGCTGGTAATGAAACAGAGAGCCTGAGAATTATACTGTTTGCTAACAGTAGAAGTGTTAAAACCAGTCCTCTGAAAGATGCGGCCAATGAAATTGGCATTGAACACTGGGACTTTTTTTGAACATGATAGATACAACCTTAATTATTATTTCTTGCATTATTTAGCTGTGGCTTTGTGAAAAATGAATACTGAGAAAAGCTAAATTATCAGTTGACACAGTGACATGTCATTGATGTAGAGGTTTTATTCACATCTAGTTGAATTTATTTTTAAGAGGCCTGGGTGCATTCTGCAGCCACCTCAGTTCTTATGTATGAAAATATTCACATATTCAGTGTAACTGTGAACTGTTACTGTATAGTATGTGATTAACTTGAACTTTCTCCAAACATTGTGAAAACTGACTTTAGCAGCTTTCCCACCTCTGCATCTATACTTAGTATTACCATAGCAACAGCTCTCATCTGTCACTACCACATGCCTGGAACAACAGACCATAACAATCTGCCAGCCCACTCACAGCCAACGCAGTGCCACTGTGGTAATGATATGCAGACTTGAACATTTCTAGGTCATATATTCTGATTTAATCTACTCTGTGGAGTGTATGTGTTGTACTGTTATGTATATGCCTGTGTGCTTGCATGGTTGTGTGTTATGGTTGTATGTGTGTCAGGGGTGGATGGGACTGTAGAACACATGACCCTTTATATATTCCACAGTCTCCTTTCAGCTCTGTTTTGGTAAACAGGGATGTAGAAAGGGTTTGTGAAATATCATGGTCTGTGGGACGAAGTAGGAGCAGAATAGATTCATGAACTGACAGTAGTGATGCTGCCCCCCAACCACCATTTTGGTCATCGTCCACTAATTGGAATGTCAGTGGTTCAATCACCAGCAATTTGTGTGTATGAATTGGTGAATATAGCTTGTGGTGTCAAGACTAGAAAAATGTAGATAAGAATAGACAAACCATACACTGGCAATCTTTTTGTCTTGTTAAGGCCACTGTAGTTCTCCTGTTTTGCTTGTATTTTAAGATTGTTAAGATGGTAAGTTAAAACTTAACATTTAATAAATTAAGATATATATATATTTAAATTTTATTGAAGTATTTTTATTTTAACTTTTGTCTTCGATAAATGAATATTCAGATTATGTTAGTCATAAAGTTACATGAAAGTGTGTATGATATAAAGTGTATCTTTCCACAGAGAGCCACAGCTGGTTTAAGGAGGACAACACCAGAACTGACTGACAGTAACCACGACAACTGTAGCTCCAGCAACAATAACCCTGTGGACGATCCTCCCACTCCTACACAGTCAGTGGATCCAGTCACCATGGAGATCAGCTCATCACCACCACCTATAACAGACCTAGAGAGAGATAACTTATTTAGTTGCCACAGCCAGGATGTGGAGGGACTCCACTGCCCAGAAGTCCATGGGCTGGAAGAAGCAAAGGAAGAAAATGGAAAAAGAGATGGAGATGAATGTGACTACCTTGTTTTTAAAATAGGAAAAGACAGAATCAGTGAAAGTGAAGAAAGACAAGGAACAGAGAGAGGAGAAGAAGAAGGAGATAGTGGAGGAAGAGGAGAAACAGAGGGAGAGGATGAAGGGAGAGGAGAGATAGAGGGTGAAGAAGAAGGGAGAGGAGAAACAGAAGGACACGTTGAAGAAAGAGACATAAAGATAGAAGACAAAGATAGAGGAAACGTAGAGGGAGAAGATGGCAGTAAAGGAGAAACTGAGAGTGAAGACTGGGGTAAGAGAGAAATAGAGGGGGGAGATGAAGAGAGGGAAAAGATAGAGGGGGGAGATGAAGAGAGGGAAAAGATAGAGGGAGAAGATGAAGGGAGGGAAAAGCTAGAGGGAGAAGATGGAGACAGTGGAGAAGCAGAGGAAGAGATGAAAGCAGATGCTTTGTCTGTGCTCCTCTTCATCTCTGACAATCCACCTTGTCCTTCATCATCAGAGCCCATGATTGTTACCTCAGATCCTTCAGAGCAGCCAGTAGTGGCCGTGATGCAGGACGCTTGGGGTCGTGACCTCGGCAACAGAGATGACCTCAGCGATGGTCATCTTAGCGACTGCCTCCAGGCTGAGCTGGCTATTGTGTACTCTGACAGTGATGCTGGAGAAGACCAGTGGGCAGCTTTTGGATCCTCTGATCTCACCAACCAGGAGGAAACAGGTGGCATATATGATGGAGAGAGCAAGGAAGAGGAGAGGAGAGAGGATGAGGAGGGACAAGAGGAAGATCATAAGGCAGAGGTAGAGAGTGTAGTAGAGGAACAGAGGGAGGAGGGAACAGAAGAGGAGGAGAGCAAGGGAGGTGGTGATGATGATGAAGAACAGATGAGGTCAAGGAGGGATCTTTTCCTGCGGTCTCCTTCTGCCAGCTCCACAGCCAGCTCCACAGACCCTGACCGGAAGGTAGGCCTGTGTTATCTTTGCCCATCCCAAATAGTAAATTTAATCATTAGTCATTAAGTTTTATAGTTGTTATTTGGTATCTACAATTTATCCCAGGATAAAATTACAGTCTGTCAAATCTACTGGCCTTTTACCTCTCATATTCTCCCTTGTCCTTTTTATTCTCTGTTCAACCATGTTAATGGTCTGTGCATTCAAATGCTCTTCTATGTCTTTTAGAGAGAACAGAAAGGAGTGAAAGCCCACGTTTAATAATCTCAGCCTAGTTCTTGGTTCTCATCAGGTCCCTATGGATTTCTGTGTGCACCAGAAGACACAAAGTGAGAATGTCTCCACCGAGCATGTAGACTTTCTGTTGGCGCGCCGGCAGTGGAAAAAGATGGAGGAGGAGGTCAAAGGTCAGCCCATCCCCAAACCAGGTCTCAGAGCTCAGGGGAGTTTCCAGGGCACACACACTTCACTGTACCCCCCAACCCGGAGCCCCCGACTCAAACACAGGTAGAAAACTCTGGAGATATTGACAGGTTTATGACAAATTTTCCTGTTCTGTAAACACAATACAACAATTATAAGATTTTGAAATTTAACAGCTTAATATAGAAATACAAATTGTTCATTTTGTTTACTTTGTCACGTTTATTTTTCAGGGGCAGTGTACAAAAACAATTACATACAATTCAGCCTTAGGACTAGATGATGCAATCCCTTGTGTGAAACAAGTATCTGCAATGTGAGTGGGGGTGGTCCTGCCATCTCCAAACTTCATTGGGGTCATCGGTTGGGCACCGTCCTTCACCTCCAGAATGCTATTCAGCAACACCTCAGCGTTCCAGGTGTGCCCCCCTCTGCCTTTAGCCTTCCTCTGCTGATGTAGTCATCTAGGGGCCCAGGCGTGGTCTCTCCTCTTCATCCAGAGCCACCGACTCGCCTTTTTGGCTGCACTTAAGATGGACTTGATGGCTTGGTGTCTGACTTGGATCCCCATGTCCTTAAGCAGCTTGGTTGCTTTGGTTGCTGGTTGACTTTCCAATGAAGCCTCTGCAGCTGACTTCAAGGGCAAACTTGGTTCTCCAGTCAAGTTGTTGGACGTCAGCTGCCAATTCAGCGGACTTAAGGCTTTTGCACTCGTAAGCCTCCTCCACAATATCCTCCCAAGGCACAGTAGGCTCTATGATGTAGGTGGTGTGGAGTGAGGAGGACCAAAGCACGAGGTCTGGTTTGAGGTTAGTGGTGACAATCTCAGCTGGGAAGCAGAGCCTCTGATTGAGGTCCACCACTAACTTCCAGTCTTGAGCACTTCCCAGCCAGCCAAAGTCTGATATTATATAGACCTTGGTTTTCCGTCCGTGAACTCTGTGGTATTTGCAGGCTGCGATGATGGGGGAGGTAGGGCATTGATAAAGGTCCGTCTGGTCTCCAACATAGTATTAAGGCACCTTAGCACATAGTTGTGCTACCACGTATAGTGGTCTAGCATCAGGCTTGTCCTACAGCCATCCATGATGTGTTTCAGGTTTGCTGGAGATGAATAGAGGGGGCACACATGGTCTTCTCTGTACCATTGTTTGACATTATTGGGAGATGGCAGAAGATCATATGTTACTTGTAGAAAGAAGCTGATTTCAGATGCTTTCACACCCCACAGCTCTTTTTCTTTTCTTCTTTTCAACACCCTCCCAACTCATCCACTGTCCTAGCCTTGCTTGAGACACAGCCTTTGTGCACTTCATTGCCTGTTCTAGCTGACACACTTCCTTGACGACAAGCCTTCTGCTCTGAGATGGCGTTGCGTTGCAGCAAGGGTCTGCTCTCTCCAAGACCAAGGTCTCCTTTCCCTTTCTCCAAGATGCCGATCTTGCCCAACAAGCTCTCTCCACTTTGCTCCACATGGGTGGGCTGACATCTAGCTGGTGTTCTGGGAAATGTATTGGCAGCATATTAGCTGTAGAGGTGATCTGTTTGCACTGCCAGTCAGTGTGGTTTATTGTTAGATGAGCTTCGAGATCTTTGTTAAAAGTCTTTTTACAAACTCAAAGGGATTTTTGAAGTTTGATCTTGACTGCTCCTTCTTTTTACACCTCCTTCTCTTCTCTCCAGCTTGCCTCAGCACTGACACCCTGTTCTTCATTTCTGCCTCTAGCAGGTTTTATTCCTTCAGTCAAGATTGAGTCATCTTGCACCCCTGCTCTCGCTGACTCTGGGGGTATTTTCTTCATTGTTTGGTAGCCTTTTGGTAGCCAGGGATGGGTGGGACCCATACATTTACAGGACCAGATTCCTTCAAGCATAGGTAGTTAGCCTATGGCAGGCCCATAGGGGTCTTTCCCTCCTGTCTGTCTTCCCAGGCTGTCACTGGGTCTTTCCCTGGTTGTCAAAGAAAAGATACATTGTACCAGATTTAGCTGCTAGCTAACTTCCATTCAATGTGGCTGGCAACAAGTCTTTATTTTTCTTGCAGAACATGAGTGTAGAGCTGAAACATTTTGCTATTGTCATTAGCTAACATACAGAATAGCTAACATTAGCATGAACACTTGTTTACTTACCAGTACAGGAAACATGTTCAGCATTTTCTAGTTCTTCCTTTTTAAAGGATGAGGAGGATTTGCTGCTTTTCTCTGATTTATGTGATGATGGACAAAATCTTTGGGTTTTCAGCCACTGACCTGACAAAACATTTGAGGATGTTTCATCCTGTCCATCATTTAACATTAGACAAAGAAGAAATGTATGCATATCATGGAAGGCTGATGGAAACACGTTATTCAAATACAACTTGACACAAGTTTCATGTTGCATCTGATGAATATGATTGATGTCCACATGTCAGCTGGTTGCCACAAAACCAAATCAAATTAAAACAATGAAATGGAATCACAATTGTTTACCCTTTTTGGTCTTGTGTTAGCTTATCTTAGCTTAAGCTGTGATTCCTCCTGTCCTCTCAAAGGGAGATCCATCCGCCAGTGCCCAGGGAGCCCCCCTTGTCCTCCACTGTGTCCCCCAGTTCAGAGGACTCAGGTCTGGATGACTCATCTTACCGCAGTCCCTTGGAGGAGCCAGAGAGTGCCGTGGAGAGAGAGATCCGAATGACTCTGGAGAGAGAAGAAAGACACCGCAGGGAGAGAGGCATGATTGCACAGGGTCTGACTATACCCAGGTAAAATGAACTCAGGCTTCATCCTGCTTCCATCCCATCACATGTGCTCTTTGGTCCCAATACAGCTCTTCAGGCCTATTTGTGGTGCAGCAAAACTGCAGGGTGTTGTACACTGGTTTGTGCTAGAGTATAGACAAATGTTAGGTTGAAGCATGTGGAGATGAGGAATGGGGTGGTGGCCATACACTTAAACCAAATCAAAGCTGGTACCTGAAGCATTTTAATGACCTTAGCTTAATTATAACATGCACACACCAAAACAGTCCTGACCCATCAAGGCCTTCATTCCACCAGACCTCTGAAGGTGTGCTGTAGTATAGATATACTTTTTTTTATCCCTGGAGGGAAATTAAGTATCTGGACCAAGACGTTAGCAGCAGATCCTTTAAGTCCTGAAGTTGTGAGGTGGAGCCTCCATGGATCAGACTTGTTGGTAGAGCTCATCCCACAGATGCTGGATTAGATTGAGATCTGGGGAATTTGGAGCCAAGTCAACACCTTGAACTGGTTGTTGTTCCTCAAAGCTCCTGAACCATTGTTGCAGTGACAGGGCGCATTATCCTGCTGAAAGAGGCCACTGCCATTAGGGAAGACTGTTTTCATGAAGGGTCTGAAACAATGTTTAGGCAGGTGGGACTTGTCAAAGTAACCACATGAATGGACCCAAGGTTTCCAAGCAGAACATTGTCCAAAACACCACACTGCCTCCACCAGCTGCTCTTCTTCCCATAATGCATCCTGGAGACGCACACACGCCCGACCATCCACATGATGTAAAGAAAAGACCAGACCACCTTCTTCCAGTGCTCTATGGTCCAGTTGTGAGACTCACAGCCCCATTGTAACCACTTTTGGTGGTGGACAGGGGTCAACATGGACACCCTGACCAGTCCTAATCAGTCCCATACGCAACAAACTGTGATGTGCTGTGTGTTCTGACACCTTTCAGGATTGTAATAAAACAAATCTTATCCATGTAGTTTTGTCCTTAGCTAATTAAATGGGCGATTATATAGTTTTTGCCACTTGGGTATTTAAATAAGAACCCTGTCATATTAAGTTAATGGTTGAATTAAAAAATAGTTACTATGGCCTAATTCAGGAAACATGGAACAGTAGTGACAACTAGTTTTGTGTCAGGTTCAATATTCACTCTTCTCTTAGCTCTGCGAGTTTTTAAGATGGTAAATACTCCAGTATAGTGACAGCTACTTCACAACAGCGGGTTTAGCAGAGATTAAATAGGCCAAAAAATCATTTTTACTTTGTTACCAGGTTCCCTCTAAAGGTCCAAATATTTTTATTAGTTTTTCATAAAAGTGTTAAAAGTTGAATGGATCCTATCATGTGAAGTCTATTGTAAACTGCAGATTCTCAGCAATCCTCTTCATTTCCCTCTTTCTGCTGCCTGTCAGTACATATGCTTGTTTTCCTGCTGCAGACCAGCTTGTGGAGGTGGATCGGGCTGATCCTTTTTTTGTAGTACAAAAACTCAAATAACAGTATTATTAAATCTGTAGATGTTTCATTGTTTCATGTGAAAACTTTTTTTTTTTTTTTTTTGTTGCTTTGTGTTTCAGACCATCCACCCTGCAGACGGGACGATCTCCACCTCGTCCTCCTGCCTGCCGTACCCCTACTCTGTCCATCTCCCCTTCCCCGTCCTGCTCCTCTTCCCTTCCCCGATCTGTCTACCATGAAATGACTGCCAACAATGTCATCATACTGGAGCCTCACTCTTCTGGCTCTGCCTCCAGGAGTCGCCTTCTCTCCTCTGCAGTTGGGGGTCTCTCAGATTGGCCGACAAGCTTGGATGTGGTGCCCTCCGCCAATGTCATTGTTGTGGAGACCTCCAACTTGATCATTCGCAGCGCTTCCGAATTTTGCCTAAGCTCCGCCCCTGTGGCGATGGAAACACAGGAGAGCACTTTCTCATCCAATCCGTTCTTTAAGCTGCGCTCCCTCAGCAGCCAGTCACTGGTGGAGCAGGAGATCAGAATGGTGAGGCAGAGGGAAGAGGAGTGGAGGAGACAGAGGGAGGAGATGTGGAGGAGAAGGAGAGAGGAGGAGTGGAGGAGAGGGAGAGAGAGGTACGATACTGTGCTGGTGTCTCCAGGTCTGAATGATAACATCAGTTACAATGGTACGTATTGTCCACATGTCTAAATGCTGGAAAAGAAACGGGAAACTAACCTTTTCTGGATGTAGCTGTGCTGATGTGATGATGTCTTGCACCTGTCAGTAAATACCTGGTACAGAGCTGTGTAGAATTATTTTTTTTGTATTTGGTTTTTAACTCAGGAGTGAAGTTAAATGGTCTTTTTTGTCCTTCATTTTGTCAGTGCCAGAGGTTTCAGACAGATGTGTCTCCTCCCCTTCATCCCCTTCCAGAACTAGAAAAATGGAACGATCCAGTTTGTCTTGTGACCACAAGGTTAGTTAACAAACACACACACAAAATTGATCTACAATTTGGGCTCGGTTTTAAACTTCGACACTGTAGAATGACTAAATAGGTTTGATACTATTGTGGATTCGAAAATACCAAATTTCAATTAAGTGAAAATCTTCAAAAAAATCTTCAGTGTCATAAAGCAATCGACATGCAGCATGCTTAGACCAAGATCTAATCATGCTGCTGGTTAACTGTTTATTTACACAAATTTGCTCAATTTTTTTCAATTATTTTCTATTTATTTTCTTCAAATTTTTACAGTCATCTGTTAAATGGATTTGATAAATTGGCATTGGGAATAGTATCAAGAGTAGAAATAGTATTAAGAGTCTGTATTGAAGTCCAGATATTTTATCAATACCAATCAAAAATATTTGAAGGATACACAGGAAGTCCTGTCTACAACATATATCAGTCTATCTGAAGACAGAGGTGTTGCAGTCTTGGTATAGTCTGTAACCCAATAACTTTCCTCTATCTATATGATAGAAAGCTCTAGGACATCTACCCAACAGCAGTGTGGGACCTCTGGCTTCCCCGAACAAGACTTACTGGAGAAGATTCAAAACAACAGCAAACAAAATGAACAAACATCACTTTGGCTCTGACATCAAATGCAAAGTGACAGCCATTGTGCTAAAATGTAAACTGTCTGGGAGTTATTGCACACACATAGCTTTGACCTATCCCCAGACTTGTCCCTCATTAGAGATTCTCTCTCACATTCTGATATTCATTCATTGAAAGTCATACTGTGTGCACATGCAGCAGGTCTGTAGTATTTTGGACCATGGTTTGCTTATTTTGACTTTATCAGTGATTGAAGATGCAGCGTCATATGACCAAGGGAGAGCTCTGCAGGAAAATGAACGGAGGATTCTGCTGCTCTGACAATAGAAACCAGGTTGCTCCTTAACATTATGTTTAAGAGATTAGTTAGTAACCTAGTGATTAGCATGTAAACACACAACAGTTTCTTCATCAGGCACTGATCAGCCTTAGGATTTTTCCACCAGAGTTGGTCTTACACATGCCATGCCGAGCCAAGTCATGATGAGATTTGTTTCCTTGACAGTCACACAGCAGGGGGTATCTGCACAGAGCCACCCTGCTGAGGTCCTGCACAATATCAATATCTGACCACAATGTGGGCAATGAGGGCAGCACATTGGAAAACACTGACATATTGACAATTTAAAACAATAAAAAACTATACTAACTCAAATAAATATATATATAGTGTATATAGCCATATAAAATGTTCATTTTATACCTAACCCTAACCCTATATATATCTGTAATAAGCAGCAATGCATTAGATAGGTTTACCTAATAAACTGCCAAGAGAGTGTATGTTTAGTGTATGCTGAAATAAATCCTGATAAAAATACGTGTACAGCTTAAATTACACCGATAAGAGAATTAAACTACATTTTCATGTCCTATTTACTTTATAGTTTTACCTTTATTAGTTATTATTGTCCTTCCTGATACAAACATGATACAAACTTTTGGTCTGTGCACTGATTTTATTTCACTTTGTTTGAATTGTTTCATGTATCAGTACATGACATATTTTCTTTCTATGTTGGGTAATTGATTTTTTTCCTTTACTCATTCTTTCATTTGCTACCTTTATTAATTGTGAACATTCTGATGCGTTAATCAGTTGGACTGATTAATTTTTTAATCCAGTTCACAATTTAGAATCATTATTCAGCTAATTTATTCATCTACCCATCACTCCTGCATCCATCTGCACAATAATTCCTCAAACTGTCCCATTTTTCTTTTTCAAAATCCATCCATCCATCCATCCATCCATCCATCCATCCATCCATCCATCCATCCATCCATCCATCCATCCATCCATCCATCCATCCATCCATTCATGCATCTTGGATCCAGTGGTTTAGTTGAATCTCCCCCTCCCTCCAGTTCCCCCCTTCCCTTTCTTCGGTGCCTCAACGACAGAACGCCATGGCGCAGCGGTGGGAGGCCTCCTTATTAGCCAATCAGAAGAAGGATTGAGCAACAGCAGCCATTTAAAAGCCAAAATGAAGTCCTGCACCTTTGTTTACTCCTAACTGTCTTTAAAAACTCACATATTCTTGACTGTCTGCAGCAGACATCCCCTGCAGTGTTTGTCTAAACTTTGGGTTAGAACCAGTCAATGCGTTTTCTGTGGGGGCTAACTGAAAGAAGAGGGCTGCTTCTTTGAGTCAGCTTGATTTCACAGAGTAAGATCATTTACCTAGTTTGGATAGAAAAGTGGATAAGCCCTGCATTCAAACTCAGATTGTCTTTATGCATGAAAGAGTGTAACTGAATGTGGCAATGGAACTGCCTGTCATGTCACAGTTTAAGCATTTAACTTCTGTGGTCAGAGTAGTATCTGAGTATAAAATTGCAACCATAATAATACCAGTTTTTGGCATGTGACTTTTTTTGTAAAATTAGGCAGCACATGTCGAAATCTGCCATACTCTTTAATATTTAATATTCAGCACTTTGTTAGCTCGATGTTGAGTGATATGATATTATTGATTGATTTTATTAATGTGATGCAGTGATTTTCAAACCTTTTCTGAGCAGTTTTATTTTAATTTCAGATTTTAATATATTTCAAAGTGACTACTTTAAAAGCATATGTTTATTTTAAGATACTGTAGCTATGCATTCCAGAGTTTTTAGGAGGTAAATTCTAAATGATCTAAATGATGTTAAAATGACGATTTGTGTATTTTAAAGGAGCCAACACAGACTTTGAAAATCACTGCCTTAGTGAAATGTTATAATGAGCCATGAATCAAAAGAGTTTGGGTGCCCCAGGTTTCTTTCTCAGCCATGTTGGCTAAACAGTGCTAACAGCTAACTGAACATCATTTGGGTCACAGTTGCACAGACTAGCTTTTGCCTCTTCTTTGGTGGGGGTTGGTCGTAACCCAGAGAGTTCATTTTTCTGGGCTTTTTATCAACAAAGTAGTGAGAACCAACAAAAACATGATTTAGAAAATATTTTCATCTCAAAGCTGCAGGCAATCCTTGTTTCCCTGACTCGTTCTTCAGATGGTTTAAGGCACACAGTATGGACAAGGGCTGTTGATGTTCTATACAAAACCAAGGTGAGCCTGAGCCCACTTTTAAAACAGTCTAATTTTTAGTTTAGTTTTGATGAAGCCTATTTGCTGCGCTCCATCATGCTATTGTAAAAACAGCTTGAGGGAGTCGTTTGTCAAGGCAGCACTAGATTTCAGCTAGTCTGACTTTCTAGATGTAGGCTGTGGGTATAAAGACTGTGATCGAGCAGCTATTTGAGGCTGCATTCTCCTTATCCCTTGCCTAGCTAGCAACCTACACACTGAAAATGGAAGGTTTGATTTGTATTGTACAATCACTAAGTTGACATACGTCTTTGCTATTATTGTAGTGTTTTATCAGCAGGGAATCAACCATTTTAAGGCTCGCCTCCAATCGTGCAGATATTCCACAATAACAACTTTCCCACCAATGCTATTTTGCACAGGCACTGACAGCTCATCCTGGGCTCCATAAGATTATTGTGATTGACTGAAAGAAATGCTTGTTTTTACCTCGATAGAGTGCAGTGGGAATGAGACCTAAAACCCTGAAATCAGTTAGTGTAGTAGCACTCTAGTGTCTAGGTTTTTTAAATGAGTTTTTGGACTGTAACAAAGTCTGTGTTACATAAAATACATAAAATACATTAGTAAATACCCCAGTCCTAATTTCTTGAAGCTTTTATGTTTAAAAAAAAAAGTTTGGTTGCCAACAAGTCTCTAAATGAGACTAAGAGAACATCATCACGTTGGCCAACAAAAACATGTCATCCCTACTGCACTCTATAGCAGAATAAGAATTGCTGCAGCCAGACTTTTCTCCAGTGCTGACACAATGCTGTGAGGGTTTCGCTGTGTAAGACTAGTTTCCAACATTCAGTGTTTGGGTTGAGTAAACACACCATAAAAACACCACAGCTGTCAAATTTCTGTGGTTAAAATTGAGGCAAAAATCCACGTTCACTCTGAACACACCTTAAATTTGAGAGAACATGGTGTTTTTATAGTATAAGGGTGGTGGATACAGCCGAGTGCAGACACTTTGTTTTTCTGTCGCTGTTGACTCTTGTCTATCTGTGGCTCTCCTGTTATAGCAAAGAACTTAAGCACTTATGAATGAATCAGCTATTCTAACCCTAATGTCAAGTGAAGATTTTTAGATATTTTTATGTCCTATCTTGAATCCTAGAAGACGATTTATTGTATTGTATTTTTGCTGCACATATTTATGAATTTATGAATTGAGCAGTGCTTAAAGTTTTTATTTGTAAAAGGTTTCTAATATATATTGTGTCACAATGACTGTATGAAGTTGTAAGTCTGCCATGTTTTTAGAAGATGGCTTTTGTGCGTGGTGTGTGTGTGTGTGTGTGTGTGTACGAGTGTATGCTAATCATCCTCCATACCTCAGTTAGTCAGAGCTTACTTTAGTGTGGCTTTAGCTCCAGAATGAGCTCACACACTGGCTATAAACCAAATTTGGCAGCAGGTTGAAGGTACATTCAAGTCAACTCAGAAAGGGGATGAATTTAATGAGAAATAGATGAAATAATACCATGCTTACAGGAGCTGTTTCAATTTAACATTATATTTTGATTGTGTTGTAGGTTTTGATGTGTTTGATTTGTTTACACAACTGTGTTACAGTGTAAAATATACTACAGAGGATGAACATGAAGTAGCCAAATTAAGTGGTTGTATTTATCGGACTTGTGGTGTAGATCTATTGCCAGTACTGTGTTCAAGACAGTTTCCAGTTGTGAACCAGAACCAAACCCAAAATAAAGTAATTAAGTATTTGAAATAAAGTAATTCCTCACTAAGTCTGATATTAACACAAAGTCAGGCAGATGGTTAAATGATAGTGTTTTTAGCTTTTGCTTCTTGCACAACCAAAAATATAATTTCATGCAAAGGGCAGTTGTGTTTCTTCTTCAGAGTTGTGTTTTTCCAATGAAAGCCAGAATTACATTGCAAGACTGAGGGTGAAGCAATAGCATGTAATTATTTGTCAAACTACAAATAATTACAAATAATTATTTGTCTACATCGTATTCAATATAATATCAAAGTAATCCACACAAACCCAGTGCACAATAGCTTTGAGACCTAACACACACCTACAAAGGTCCAGCCTTTTGAAAAGGAAACAGAATGTCTTGGTAAGAAACTAGATGGTGGCTTGATTTGACTGACTCAACTTTCTGAATGTTCACATTGATTTGAGGTAAATAATTACACACCCCATGTCTGCTGTCTCATGCTGAGAAGGGAACAGTTCAGAGCCAGTATGACACAAGAGCCGTTGATCTACATGTGGCATGTGTGTCTTTTATTCAGGTAGATTTGAAAAAAATGTGAATCTGCTCTTTAAAGCTCAAAGTTGTGACTTGTCAGACTGAGCTGTGTTGAATGCACAGTGGTGAGAGCACGGAAGGTTTAAAGTTCAGTGTGTCATGTTGCTGTGGTAGACATTCTGTATGATAGCACATATTACACAGCACTGTATGCTCAGTGTTTGCTTTGTGATTTCATTGCCTTTGGATTTTTGTATTCACATCCAAACTTCCATTGTTTGACTTTGGTTTTAGCTTTAGTGCAGTTTATGTCACTGGCTATTTAAGATTCTTATTATACTATATTGTTATAGAACATTTTAGTTTTGAGGACAAAGTCTTGTGTCATTATTATTCTTTAACATTTTCTGATCTTCTGTCTGGTGTGGGTATGTTCTCACTTCTCAATGATCACAGAGGTACCACTGGGGGACACCACACACTGTTTGCTAAGACCCTTGGTATTGACTCATATAAACAGCTCTCCTAATTATTAAAGCATTTCCTCACTCGTGTCATTTATCCTGGTTCTATTTATTTCTGACTTTATTTGCCTTTGAGTTTCAGTCATGTATTATTGCCAAATTAAAGGTCTGATGGTAACATCTTGAATAAAGCGTGTGACTCCTGAAACCTACTGTGTGTTTATCTGTTAGCAGCCATTTTGGTGATCAGATGTCTTTCAGTTTGCAGAGATAGTATTCTGTTTGGAAGAGGAGTGACTAATGTTGTGGGATCTTTTTGAAAAAAATATTAAAGTGAGACTAGCTTTTAAAGTTAATTATTTTACAAAATTAGTATAAGAAGTAACAATGATAAAGTAAAACCTTCTTTAATTCAGTACTTTCAAGTTTGTTGATACTAATTAGTTTGTTTTTGCTAGTTAGGAGCTAGTCTTGGCAGAATTTAGGTAAGTACTATTACTATTACTATGTAATTAATAATAATGAGTGTGTTTACTTTTTAAAATAATGTAATAACATATAAAGGTTAGCCCAGAACAGATCCTCCTCTGAGGCTGTGTATGACCCCAGTGAGTTCTGGCCCCTACTGTGCATTAGCTGCTGTTCATGTCCCCTCCTCCCCCTCTCATCTGTGACAGCTGGACAGAATTAGGACACTGTTTATAGACATTTCAGAGAGAATTAAATCAAATAGACAAAAGTGGGCAGAACAAAAAAGAAAATGTGTGAGGGAAATTATGCCCTTAGTCATAATACAATAGGTGGTTTTTAATGTTTCCAAAAGCAAAGGGACTCAAACAGAAGGTCTTTACTGTCAGACTGCTGCATTTACACACTGTTAAAAATTCAAGAGACACAATGAAGATAATTAGTTAAATGAAGAAGCAGCAGTGGAGGCTGAGCAGCAGCAGCAGCAGCAGGTCACAGGACACAGCAGCCAAGCTACTAATGGCTACTTCATGTCAGATGCATTGATCTGGCTCCTTCACTCCTCACCTGTGACACTCAAACACAACATAACATTAGTGCTAATATAAACTAACACAAGCCGATATCCAGCCTGACTATGTTTCTGAGCTGATTGACATCATACAGGATTACTGTCTCTCACACACACACACAGAGAGAGAGAGAGTGAGTGTATGGTAAATATACTATATGTCTGTTTCACTGCAGACATTTTGATATGTCACAGAAGGAAAAGCACAAGAGTAAATAAAATCAGTGAAAAAAGAAAAAAGGCACTGTCATTGTTTAACACTTGAACCAGGCAGAACCTTTGCTAATATCTTGTTAATATTAATTTTCTACAATGACAACAAAAACACCCAACAAGTACATGTAGCCTCAAAATATGTGAAGAAAGCAACAGTCTTTTTTCCATATGTGATTTCTATTTCACAAAGTATGTCATAAGAAAGGAAAGGTCAAATTTTATGAGTCTCACATGATATTAAAATGATCATGTCAGTAAATATGACCAATTTGACTTTTAAGCAAAAATATACTTATTTCTATATACTATATTATAACAATGCTTCTCAATATATAAACATTAACTGACTTTCATGAATCATTAAAAGTAAAGTGTGAGCGTTAATGTAACCAGTGGACTGATGCTGCACCATTGTCATTGTCAATGACAAATGAATGTTGACTGTCTGTCTGTGCCAGTAACACAAATACTGTCAGTTATTAAACCTGATGTTGTCAGCAACATGTCACAGGCTGTCTGTGTCTGTACACACACAAACACACACACATACACAACATAGCACCGGTACTAATGTGAACTAACACAGTTGATATCAAGCATGACTGTGTGGGTCACATCTGAGCTGATGCACATCATCATACAGGATTAATGTCTTTCAAACACACAGTCACTTTGGTTAGGTCAACACAAACCAAATGAGCTGTTAAGGTCAATCAGTAACAAAAGTTGTCCAGTCCACAATGATCTGGATCTGTGTTCCATCACCTTTAATTAAAGCTGAGACAGACACTAAAAAAAATCCTTCATCATCTTCCAGCAAGTTCTGATTCAAACAAACTAGAAATCTGGCTCAGTTTAGAATTTAGAAAATCTAGTCTGACAGAGGGAGAGCATCTCTATTGGCTGTTCTACATATACAGAGGCGTGTGCACCTCCCTTCAGATGGACGTGTCTATCAGTAAAGAGTTCCAGAGATGGAGAGAAGTTGTTTTTCTCCGGGACAGACAACAGGCTGTTCATCATTGTCCTGTGAGATCTAAATGTGTTGGTTTAGTTGGTAGATTTACCATCAAACTGTATTGAATGTTGCCAAAAAACAAAGCTAGTTTAGAGCATTTAAGCATTTTATGCTTGTGCAGTATAGTAACAAAACAGATTAATCATTATTTTTAAGTTTTTCTAGTAAATGTTTCAGATTAACACCCCCACAAATAATGCAAACTGGAACCAAGCTGGTTAGCATCGCAGAGCAGCATGTAGCTTCAATTCTTAGTGTAGTTTCTTAGCTTTACTTTGCTATCTTGAAGCTAGGTAGGCATGTTTTAGGAAGCAGGCTTCATACAGCCAGCCTCAGCTCCACCAAGTTAGGTGGAGTCAGGCACATCAAATCAGTCTTCTTTGGAAGGATTCGCACATTTTAATGTCACTGTGTGTTTTAGATTCACCTGACACCCCCTGACAGAGGTGAGTACACAGCGTTTCAGAGTTGTTCCTGCAGCCACCGTGTGGAACCAGCTGAATCCAGGAGGCTGGAAAGTTCCTGGTGGAGCTCAAAAGCACATTCAGAAAACTGCCTCTTGTTTTTAAGGTGATCAGTCGTCGAGGGTTTGTACAATGTCTATTAAACTGTGGACATGTTTCACTACCACCCTCCACAAGATTCGCAAGATTCTCTGCGCCACAGAGGATTTCTGATGCTGCATCGCACAATCAATTGCTTATTATAGTTATTATTATTACAGTTTGTTACAGTTAATATTGACACAGTCCTTTTGATCTCCTTAATGTGGCTGCAGATTTTTTGTGTTTCCCTGTGCAGCACTGTGCCTTGAATGTTGACCACTGTCAGTCTCAACCTCTGTTCCTCATCTTTGTATTTGTGGAATGTGTGTGACTGTTGACTGGATACTATAAGTTACATGACTTCAGCTGTTGCAAAAAATGGTGGAAAGTTTGCCGCCTTTTCATCTTTACTGGTCTTTCAAAAGACACTGCAGAAAAACTGAGAGTTTCACTGAACCACTCTAAGGCTGCCACTTTTAAGGTGGAATGTTTTGTTGCATGTTACTAAATGCATGACTTCAGATTGTGAAATTGAATTACATTCACTCATCTCATATCACAGAGAATGACATCACATCAGTGAAGTTTCAGAGTAGTAGGAGACCTTGATCTGAGGACTAATTCCTACATCTATTTAATAAGTGTAGGAGATCAGGTGAGGGAGTGACCTTAAAGTCACAGTCATAGCCAGTTAGACGTGTTAGACGTGTTAGGAGAGGAGTTGCTCTCTGATGAGATGAGTCTTCAACAGATTCTTGAAGATGGTTGATAGAGAGGCTGCTCTGATCTGAGCCACTGTGGACAATGAGGTCAATTAGCACACCTTAAACATCAACATGTGACTTTTGCATATGTTTTTTATTGGCTCTCTTCCCACCAACCTGTGTTCATTAGTATCATCATTACATGGCCATCCACATGCTTTTCATGTGACAGAGTGTAGTCAAACATTCAGTATGTACAGCACAAACATTTGAAGTTAGTATAAAATGTGAAAATCATCAGCAGTTAGTTTAGACAAAATAAAACAACTTTACATAAACTGTCGTGGATTAGTCGCAAGCTAATGTGGTGATCACACAGTCACCTATACAGACTATACAATTTTACAAAAGAACTTTAAATATCATAAGTATTCAAATAATGTTAGCTGAAATTCAAGCATTGCTGCCCCTCCTGAGACATTATAGCTGCTCATGATTGTGAATTAGGTCACATCTCCATGTTGGCACCAGCAGAGGGAGCCAAAGGAGAGAAGTTCAACCCTGAGAAAGTTTAACAGCTTTATGTCTGACATTCAATACACTGTATGTACATATGCATCTATTCATATAATATAGTATAGTATGATATAGATATGAAACATCAGAGAAGAGCAATAAGCTGTGGAGAGTTTCTTTTTCTACAGTGAAGACAGCACACGTACCACAATGCTACATCTTAAACTGTATTGACTGATCTTTCTACCACCTCAAAGCTGCCACACACGGCCTGTTGTATCAACTAACAGCCTTGTTAAGGCCAATATCTTAGCAGATGAATTATATTTTATATAGAGTATATATAGACACAACTGACAGAACTCACAAACTGAAACATGGTTTTATTTGGAATCGTGTTTGTATTCACCTGATTAATGAAAATATTCACTCTTCACTAACTCATGAGAGGAATATCTGGCCCTTTAACTGCTAAGCTAAAGGGGAATCATCAGAGCTTTTGTTACTGATTGGAACAGTGAGACAGGACCAAATACTTTAATGTTACATGAAACCAAAACAATTTGATCAAAGAGGCTAAAAGGGAGCTGCAGAATGATCCCTCCCGCACTACCTGTTGTCATCTGATCCAGCTTCTCTTAAGAAATAATTACTTTAAGAACAGGTAAGTTTACAGCAGGCTACAATGCAAGTATCTTATCGACACACTGCCCCCACTGTTGAGTTGCCCTATGATGTTGATTTCATACCTTTACTTTCATGACAGCGGCAGGAGTCAGGGGGTGAGTTCAAGCATCCAACCTTATTCTCAGAGCACCTCAACAGTTCAGTTAATATCCAGCACCACAAATTGATTAACCTGTGCAGTTAATGACGAGGTGAGCAGACTGATGACTCCGGAGACATTAATGAGTTAGTCCCATTAGCAGACAGTACAGCAAGGTTTGTGTTTTTTCTGGATCCTTTTGATACCTGGTCTCACCTGTCTCTCTGTTTGTCTGTCTCCACATCCCTCTGCATGCCACACACCTCCATTGACCCCTGGCTGAGCATGGCTCCTCTTCTCCTTGATGCTGCCATCCTCACCATTTTCTTTGCTGTCCTCCAGGAAGACCAGCTCAGCGGTCAAAGAGCCCTCAAACTCCTGACCCCGCCCACTGTCGTCCTGCGCCGTCTGGAAGCCCATGAAAATGGCTGTGATTGGCTCAGTGGTTTCCATGGTGTTAAGAATGGTGTAAGGAGTGTCATCTCCATAGAGGGGGGATGGCACTCTCTGAGAGAGGGTGGGGCCACTGTACTGAGCAGTGGATTGGTAGGAGTGTGGACTGTAACAATAAAGTTCTTCATCCACACTGATGTAATCGCTAAGAGGAATATAATTGGCTGGAGTGTGGCAGATCTGCGGCTGGTAGACTGACACTGCTTCCTGGTCATGTGACATGGGAGGGGGACAGCCATTGGGTCTGACTCCATTTACCCCACTATTGCTCCTTATGAAGCTGTTACTGTGGTGCACAGCAGGCCCATGTTCCCGAGCACTGTGACAGTTTTTTACATGGTAAAAACTGTATGGACGGTTGAGATAGTGAAACCCCCCCCCCTTGTTGTTTCCAAAGTGACACCCTTCCCTCAGGTTACTTTGGTTATGTCTCTTTTCCTGTCTGCTGTAATGGTTTCCCTGGTGACCATAGCAATGCTCATCCAGTGGTTCTCTCTGGCGGCTGAAGTCTGTCTCTGCTGTGCCCTTACCAAGGACAGGGTTACCATGATGCCTTCCCTGGTTTCTGAAGCCACACTCCTCCACTTTGTCACTCTCATCTGGGTGGCTGTAAAAGCAGTGCCCCTCCCTTCCGTTGGGGTTTACTTGCCGATGCAGTGTGGCACTTCTCAGCAAGTGCTCCACTTCATTTGCTGACAGCTCAGATACACAGGTCTGGTCATGTGACCCCTAAAAGTGAAAGTAATTGGGTCAATGGGTCAAATAATCCTGTTCTGCTCATTTAACAAATGTAATAACATGGCTCAATCGGTTAAAGATAAAGAGATAAAGAGTGTTTAACCTTGTCAACTATGTTTTTATATAATACATATAAAGATATATGATGAAATTATCACTCAGCATCATGACTTGAACTGCAGTAAAACCACAGTCTCATAAAAACAGATTCAGATAGTCAGGGATTCATACATCACAAACCTAAGGGACAAATCCAATCAATTTATGGGGATGGAGGGTGGGGCAACATACAAAAGACTAATAATAATTATTGTTATTTATGATAATACCTGTTGTGAGTTTAGAGCGTAGACACACTTCCTACTGTCCTCATAAACCTTGAGTCGGTCGTGCTGGTCTAACTCCTCAGGGGGAACAGTTGCAGTGGAGAGTATGGTGCTCTCTCCGGTCAGCAGGCTTTTAGTCACACTGATCTCCATGGCAAACACAGCTGACACACAGAGGTAAGTACATGTTAGTTCATGTCAGTCAAATATCATCAGCTCAGGCTGCTTTCATGACCACCAAAACCTCTGGACAGGGTTTACCAAGTCTCTACCAACCAATGCCTCTTCTACTGACGTCCTCTGAAGGACCGCTGTGATTCCCTCAACAACAGACAACACATGTTGTTTATTTGGGAGGGGAAATGAGTTCCGATCACAAGGGCTTACTGGAGACACACGTGGAGATGCTTTCTAGTGCTCTAGTGCTGGGTGTGAACTGATGTACTGGATTGGATCACAATCCAAACAGTCTGAACAGATGACGTGAACTTTTCAGACACATTTTCCAGTGTTTGGTGCTCAATACAGCCGTTTACCAACTGCATGACTGCAGTTTAGTAGTTTTTACTGAATAATGATTTTAACTGCACATGCAACTTAAACACTAGATTTCATTTTATTGACATTTTTATATATTATTATATATATGTACATATATAAAAATGATCTCACTCTTTTTTGGTGTGTCGAGTTCAGTGTGATTGTTGGCTGGTGGAAAAAGGGATTCTGGGACATCAGGGATCACCATGGCAACCTGTAATGGTTCTGTGGGATGGAAAACAAACCTGTTGACATAGATTCATCTTTGGTGTTGGCTATATCCAGAAACAATGAAATGACTTACCACGAAGAAAGTTTTCCTGAGCCTCCTGCAGAGCAAATGCATATGAGTCAGAGCAATGTAATGGAAGCATACAAGTACAGTTTGTGTGCGTCTCTGTGTGTGTACCTTAATAATTTCCTCTGGACTTTTCTCCACAGCCTTCAGTCTGTTGAGTATAAAGCTCTCATTGGTGGAAACCACTGACTCCTGTTGCTCCAGAGCCTCCACCTCCATCTCTATCCTAAATGGTCGGAGGAGACCTGCAGGTCAGACTGGTACGTGTGTGAGTGTGTGTATGCATGTGTCTCTGTGGTGTGTGTTTGTGTGTACCTGTGGATGTTGAGCTGCAGTGCTCTGGTCTGTTGCTGGTCAGACAGAAGGGTTGTCTGCCGTAGGAAGTCTCTTGCATTGTGGGAAGCGGAGTCCTGTAACAGCCACTGCTCCCTCAGAGCTTTTTTCTGTTTGTGTCACAGGAGAGACAGACACAGACTCAATACCGTGGGTCCTGAACAGACTGATAATGATGGCAAGTGACAGATGGACAGAGTGATTACTGTACCCTTCTTCTATTCATGCTGATAAGAGATAATACCAATCCCTCCACTTATCTGCTGTAACTGCTGTTCATTTATAAGTTTATTCAGACAAGTAAATGTGTGTTGAACCTTTAGATGCTGTAGTTTAAGTTTCTCTTGATCCAGTTCCAGCTTCTTCTGTCTAATGTCTTCCTGAATACGGTGCTTCTCCTAATATGTGAGGACAAAAGGAACAGGTAAAGGTAACAGACTAATACAGCCATAGGAAAATTACGTTTTGAATATCAATTTCTCTGTTCAACCATAATCTCAGATAATCATTCATGCATAGCTTAGCTATATGAAGCAGAAGGCTTTAGTTATAACACTTATAGAGTGAAGCATTACAGTGATTGCCTGGAGCCTCTCCTTCAGCAGGTCAGACTCCTCCATGCTGCTTCAGGCCTGACCACCAGAGAGAGAGAGAGAGAGAGGTGGTAATGGACAAGAAACACAAGAACTCAGATCATTTTATTTTCAAAACAATCATTCAAGTATAACTGGTATGTGTTCATTGTGAAATAAAAAAAAATAGTGTTGGATTTGGACACATATTCAGAGCTTCTTCTGTTACTGTAGACAGAAACATCTCAATCACATTCAGCTCTAACTGCAGCTGCCACTTTGTGCACATTTGCACATCTGTGGCCTTAAAACCACAATCAATTCACGTCAATACATGTCGTCTGTTGAGCTTCACTTCAGAGCTAACACAGTTGCAGCACAGTCCAGCATGGCATGGACAGTGAAATGTGGGTGCTATGTTATCTTGAAGGCTATAAATTCTGTGGTTTGTGGCATTGGTCCATTGCCATAAACAGATGTCTGAAAACTATGAGGTAATTAACAGAGCGAGGAGGACTCTATAGATTTGAATCAGTATCCCAGTGCTCCCACGCTGGTCACAATGTGGCCTCAAACCTTTACCCACCCTGACCAGATGGTCATTTTAATACCATTCATTTGTCAACATTTGAGATCTCAGTTGTAAAGATACACAAAAACACACCAGTATACACAATGTGAAGCTGTTTCCTGTTCAGCTAGAGCTTGATCTAGTACGACTTCAACAACCCTGAGTTGTGTCCTCACTGTCGTTCACTCAGAAGATGAGACCACTGTTTGACAGGACCCTGATTTACAAGATTCTCCTTCACCTACAGCTGCTCTGAGTCCGTGAGTGTGTGTGAGTGTGTGTGTCAGTCAGTCTCAGCCAGTGTTGAAATCTTTCAACATACTTAAATCATCCCATTTCTGTATGTACAGTATGTAATAATAATAATAATTATTATTATCTACTGTCAGTCGTTATGGTCTCTGTTTAAGTTCATTCTTTTACTGGACTTCCTGTCTGAATGTGTAGCAGCTGCTCTATCAGACTTCTTCCTACATGGAAGAGATCTGTGACTTCTTGGCTTTTTATAAACTGCAGGTCAAATCTTTTATTTATATCCAGTGGGTCAGTGGCTGTCTGCTGAGGGGAGTGTTGACATCCTGCTGGTCCAGTCCACACTGTAAACCATGTCATGGCCTTAATATGTTTTTTCATATTTAAAAGGATTTTTTCGATAGAAGTTTTTTTTTTACTACAGCTAGGTATGAAACTTTGATACTTTTGTGTACCAACTGAATCCTGTCGATGGCAACGTAATATAAAGATCATCATAAAGATGTCAGATGCTGAACTTTAAAATCAGATCTGAGTCTTTTACCTTTTCTTTGATTAGATATCACACATGATATAATCTGTAATGAGGAGCACAGCTCAGCCTCTGAGGGTTCAAAGTTAAAAATAATTTTTATAATAATTATTGTTGTTTATTATTATATCATATTTTTCAGCACATTCCATTGTGGAGACTAAACCTGGACTAAACCTTATATATTAATGGGCTAATTTATTTTTCTTTATCGGTCAATAAAGTTTTACTTTTTTTTTTAAACTTTGAGGTGAAACATCCAGATCCAGTTGTTAATAACCTTCTTCATTGTGTCAGTAAATGACAACTGATGTTTCTGTGGAGCCAGTAAAAGACAAACAAACAGAACACATTTAAAAATAACAGAAGCTCTTCATTTCCTGCTCTGCAGGAGTCAGAGCTGTGTTTAATATAGATATGGGTCAGGGGGGTTATAGCAGGGGTCCACAGATGTATGACAGGTCAAGGGGTGGAGCACAAACACATTCACTGCTTCTATCTCCAGGTCGCTTTAAACCCCAGGTAACTGGTCTAACACATAGACTTTGAGTTACCAGGTATTTGGAGTCAGTCAGACACTCAGTCAGGCAGTAACTCAATGAATCAGTCAGTTATTCAGTCTGACAAACAGACTGCCAGTCACTCACTCAGTGAATCAGTCAGTCAGCTAGTTGGTCCCTCAGTCAGTCAGTAAAGAAGCGGGTAAACTGAGCTAATCTGCTCACGAGGAAGCTAATCTGTAAACCATCTGTTTGCCAGCTCTACACAGTCCATCAGTGTGACAACCATGTGCTCAATACCTGACTGTCCTGCCTAATCATTTTATTCTCTGTGCTGATTTATATCAAATTCTTGAATACTGGCTGGCTGTAGTCAACTAAAAGACATTTTTCATCCTGTGTGCATAACATATTGATCTTGTGGAAACGAAACAATAATTATCTTGTGTACAGAAGATAATTAAATATGAAAATACATTTCTAAAATGAGTCAGTTATGTTAAGCATTTGTTTCAATCTACAAATCATCTTACCATTTACTCAAACATATAAAATCCAAATTTCTCCAAACTGAGAAATGTTCCAAATGCAGTCGGGACACTGTTGCACCAAGGGCTGCAGACAAGTGTCAAGCTGAGGTCACAAAATATGCAACTTTGCACCTTATTGACTAAACGTCCAGAAATTCCTTCACACACTCACAGTGTTGCTCAGTACTGCGACGGTGCACAACTGTAGAAGTATCAGTCCTAAATCCTCTGCGGAGGAAGGTGAGTAACACAGTTCATCCCTGAAAGTAAAACTGAGTCTGTGAAGTAAATCCACAAATGTCTGAAAACAAGAGTTGACCTGAGTGGACAGTGGGGTGAAAGTTGGAAGCCAGTGTGCTGTTACCCCCCAGGAGGCTGCAGCTCTGACCCCAGTGGGACAGGCAGCAGCTCAGAGAAACTGAAGCTTACACAGAATTAAGGACTTATGTCCCCCTCTCTCTACTGCTCTGCCTCTGCTAAACGCTCAGTTGGTGCAGCTGGTAACGGTTTCATCATGAGATGCTCAACACTCTGTCAACATGAATACATCCTGTTTGTCACCAGTAGAAACGACAAAGTCAGTGTGAGTATTGGAGGTGCAGCAGGTTCCAGGACAGGATTCCAGTTCACCTACCTCTCAGCTGCCGCCTGTCTCTCCGGCTGCCCAACGGCTCTGAGCCTGCGCGCTGTCCCGGGAGGCTCGAGGCCGGCAGGTGTATGTGGGCGGGGCTCTGTGGCGCGTGACAGCCGATTGACAGTTTGATGTTCGCCTGTCAGCCAATAGCAATAAGCCTAGTGCTAATTGAAAGCTTTTGTCACCTCCTCCTGGTCTGTAACTGTGCTGCTGCCTGGATGCCTGCAGGTCTGGATGAACCAGGGGGTCCCTGCACAGGCAGGTCTGGATGAAACAGGGGGTCCCTGCACAGGCAGGTCTGGATGAACCAGGGGGTCTCTGCACAGGAAGGTCTAGATGAACCAGGGGTCTCTGCACAGGCAGGTCTGGATGAACCTCATGAGCGCAGTGTCTCATTAACACCAGAGACAGTTTTAATTTTAACATAAAACATTAATTTGAATTTAAGGATGAACACATTAGAATTCAGGGGTTAAAGGTCAAGGTCACTGTTTCCTCACAAATCTTTTGGCCATAACTCAAGATGATACAATGATACAATTATGACACAATTTATGTCTGATAGGATCAAATGATGAAGTAATGACATTTCATATTTAAAAAGTCAAACTTCAACTTCATTGTGATGGAGACTGTGACCACCACTGTTTATATATAATAATTCCATATCAAGAAAGCACTCTCAAGTCATATTTACATCTTTACACAGAGCACTAGCACTAATTCAAAAGAGAGAAATAGGTTTTCATATATACAGAATAGGATGTATACAGTTGTTGCAACAAAGACAATCAATGAATATAGTTACTTGGGAAGAAACACTGGCCTATAATTACACATATAAAAGCATAAGTACTCACATTATTTCAAAGTGTAAAATATGAACTCATGATACACAGTTTTACTGGATGTCATTGTTTGTTGCCTCTAAATAAAGTTTCTATATCTACCGTTGTTCACAGTATAGCATACATACCCCATACAGGATAGCAAACAATAACAAATGAGACAGTGGTCAAAAAGAGTCGGTTTATCTGACACCTGTGTTATTCAAATCCATGTCATAAATCTAAAAAAGCTATCAAAATCATTTGAATTCAAAACCATTTGAATTTGCCAAAACCACTATATAATGTTTCCAAATTTGCAATGAACTTCACTCATCATTCCATTCACAATGACAAAGATCACAGAATCTGACAGAGATAAAATCATCATTTAGCATTATCAAGGCCACTGTCAAAGGGAAATCAACAAACAAACTGGTTCTGAAGATGTGGAATTCAAGCTGTTATTAAGACAATTGAAGAATCAGGAGAGGTTGAGGATAAAAAAAGGACGGGAAGGACAAGAAGACTTTCAAAATCTGATGAGAAGTTTCTCAGAGTTTCTCAGAGAGAAGAAGAAGTCCAGCAAAGACCTGGCTTATGTTCCTGCTGTTGCTCCAGTGTAAGGGGAGGTCACACTGAACACTTCAGCCTATAGAAGCTGTTTGTTCAGATTTTTTTCAGTTTCAAATCTAAGGGTGGCCTCAAACTTTTGCACAGTACTGTATGCATGTGTTGTTTGAGGAAAAATTAAAATGTCATGCAATTGACTAATGACTAATTGACTAATTGTCACTGACTAATGACTTCAATATCACTCGCATATAAAGTTGGAGTTAAAGACTTCTAATAGTGTGTCCAAGCTTTTGACTCTCAAATTTGAATTAATATTTGTATACTGACCAGCAGGGTATGACTTTGAAAAAGAAATGTCAAGTGGCTTTTCTATTTACATTTCAATATAACAACCATTAAAGTATGTGAAAATTCATTTTTATCAAAATTTTTACTCAAATAGCACATTGCTGTGTGGAAAATTATAATGCTATTGTGGAATCACATTATCATTTGAATATAGTCCTCTATAGGATTCCACACTTATGTTTCGTTTACATCTTTTTTAACTGCCCCTGCCAGAATGCACTCTGGGAGAACAGTGCCCTCTGCCTGTTTTGTAGCACAAAACAGATATCTACTTAAATCTACATACAATATAAATGAAGATGCATGTAGTGGCAGCTTGAAATACAAACAACTCAAAATTCATGAGTTAATGATTTTCACAAAAAGCTGTTTTAAACAAGAGAATACAACCTCAAAATGTGGTTGGTTTAGGAAAGACGACATTTCAAGGCTGATGTCAAACAGGTGATCGCTCCATCTTGGTCTGGTTTTGTGGGTGGGGGTTAGGATGGGGTGCGAGTAGGGGGTGTTGAGGCCAGTCATAGTCATGTGACTTCTGTGATGGATCCTGGGCTCTAGATAATGAGGAAAGCAAAAAATTACCTATTAAATAAAACTTGTACATTGCTGCACAAAACAGCAAATATAAACACAATACTTTTCCATTATAGTTGATATGTAAAAAACAACAACCTGCTGTGTAAAAGTGCAGCCTTTATACTTTACCTGTCCAGCCATATATTTGTCACTTCTTTCCATGGTGTGATTAATCTGAGAAGACACTTCATCAGTGTTAACTGTGCCCACATCTGATGGACTCTGAGGAAGGCCAGGTGTTTTTTTAAAATACTGAACCACAAATGCTACCTGCACAGAGTGAGAGAGAGAGAGAGAGGAAGAGGAGACAAATTCATACAGTCATAAAGGAATTTAAATAATTGTATCAGAAACAGATAGAAACAGTAACAGTACACATAACAGACAAGTAAGCATTGTCTCTGTGAGCTTTTTGTCCCAACTAGTCATGCATGACTTACATAAAAGAAGAATTCAGACTCAGTCAAGCAACGACAACATGGAGACTGTGTGCATCCTGCAGCTATTTAGTCCATTAGGCCAACAAAGGAAGAAACGCACATTAATTTGGCCAAATATAGACTTGATAATGTACAGAGTGAGGACATGCTCTGGATATTTTTTGGAACCAACCTTAAATTCTACACCATGATTCATTTATTTTAAATCTGATGAAAAAATTGTGTGATTAAATTTGAAAGAAGTGACTGAATATGAGGAACAGACCCACAGTACTATCTGTCTGGTTGGCAAATGTGAGTGGTAATTAATTTAAAAATAAAGTTAAGTAGTTACTATTGATTTATTCAAATTATGTATTGTATTCATTAATAGATTTATTTATTGATACAGTCCTGGTTGAGAAAATAAGGGCTGAGTTAAATTAAGTAGAGCTGATCCTGACAAGCTGAGTCTCGGATATTCTGAATGTATCGGACCAAACTAGCAACGGATAAACAACTTCTCAACGTGAATTCAACAAGGGTTCTTGGCAGCGGAGCTGATTGAAATTATATTACAAAATTCTATGTGCTCACAACAACAGAATGCTGCAGGAATGAGCCCTAAAACTGCATTTCAGCACCTCTTAGGCCAGGTGACTGAAATAAGGTCTGTGTTAACATAAGCGCAAGACATTTTCAGGTTTTATTCTACGACATAATCTGCATCAGTTCTGCTTTTCCATCTATTAAAAAAGGCTGGTTGCTAACAAGTGTCTGAATGATAGAGGTTGTCTGGGATGTTAAACATCATAGAACACTAAAACTGATCTACTCTCTGGTCCACGTTTAAAGTCTGGTTGTGTTTACCGTTACAAACTGTTACTAACTGTCAGAGGAAAGGCTTCGAAGAGCTCAGAGCTAAATCTAACTACAGGGTGAAGTTAAGTGGTGGTGAAAGTCATGTGACTGACATTCATTTTTTACAGCTGCTGATTGTATTTAGGCTTCAAACATCATGAGTGCTGAAGATTATCTAGCTGAAAAAGAAAAACCTGTCAGAATCAGAAACTGTTACTTATTTTCTGTAGCAAAAGAAAAGCCCATGTAAACATGCCACTGGCTTCATGTGGAGGGAACTAATGAATGTCATCCCTCCAGCGAAACTAAATTAAACATGAGAGGACTGAACTTTATATCATTTTTGCTTCAGATTGATAATTACTGACAAGGAAAACTGCAATAGCTCCCCCGATGACTTGTCCCGCTATGACGTCGCTCCAGTGGTTTCGGTACTCAGCTACCCTGTTGATGCCTGTCAGTACAGCCAGACCAACCAATGAGAGACTGAGGAGGGGGCCTGTCAGTTGACCTCCACTGGAACCAATGCAGGAGTTGATGTATATCTGCAACGAAAGGTTATTTGGTTACTTAGTTTAAAATCAGGGATATATGGTGAGGTAAGGCTTGTACTTCTTTATTGGTGGTGAAGATAAGCTGGTTTCTGTCACTGCACATTTTCACCACCTGCTGCTTCAAAATGAGCCACTCAACTGCCAGATAAACCGCCGTGTACAGACTCAGTGCAGCCTCTTTGGAAGGAAACGTCTTCCTGGCTCTCATGATGTCATCAGGGTCACCACTACAAGCTTCTGATTGGCTGACAAATTGCATTGCCTCCTGGCAGCTGAAGGTGGTATAATTGGGCTGGCAAACAGACAGGAAGTAAGGAGCCAGACTTCCTGTGACCAGCTGACCTGCATTGACGAAGATGTCTGTTGTAAACAGACCGAAGAAATATACACCTGCAGAGACACACACTCCAACATTTAAAATCCGAATGTTACTTTGCACTGACACTAACAAAAATGAGACAGCCAGATTTTAGCTGAAAGTGTAATTGAACTGAATCATTGACATTAGCATTAACTGTTAGCACTGAGCGCTGTCATTCTTTATACAAAGTATCTTAAACTGTTAGCATGAAGCCACCTTTCACTCAGAAATATGTGTGTGATTTTACAGCATCACTGACACGAGGCTGCTGGTTGTGTTGATAACATACAGTTGTACACTAGATACAAACATGAAAATTGAATTAGCATAATTTTATGACACATTTTTGTTATCAATCACTTGTTATCAAAATGACTTCCTATTAACCATTAATGCACTATGTTCATTGTCTACTGTTTGATTTCAGAGGATGAAATTCATGTGAAGAAAGTGAAGAGAGGCTAAATGTCAGTGTAGATTTTAATTTATTAGAAATGATTAACTGTTAGCTAATTAGATTACCAAGGAAACGGAAGGTCCTGCGCACCATAGGGTTCACATAGCAACAGTCATCCATGACAAGAACCTTGTCTTGGTCATAAAGGCTGTTTGAGTGAAGAAGGAAGACAACCAGCTCTACAGATGAAATCTGCAACAAACAAGCAAAACAAAGGCGACACTTGAGAAGTCCAGAAAAAAGAAAAAACAAACCGGGAGGTTAGTTTAGAAGGAGAATATCAAAATACTGGGATTTTATATTATGTGGTTTTAAGGACCAAAGACCATCTCAGTGTAGTTTCACATCTCCTCTCTCAGGCTTCTCCCTGGTCCACCAGCTGGGCGGGGCTTGGGGGTGTGGCTGAGGGCAGCGACTGTTTTGTTGTGACATCACAAAGTTCCAGAGGTCCTGATGGCACATTTTAAGGCTCAGCTTCTGAATACACACTGTGAGCATTTCTCTTTGATACTTTAACAGAATTATAATAGAACCTAGACCTGCTTTATAATCAATGACGACATGGAGGTCTACCTTTAGACTATATAGACTTTTAATATAAAACCAGTGATTAGTGCAGATTACAAGTTTCATTGCATTTACAAAATGCATACATCTCCTCCCCTTCATACATACACTAACACATCTTGTTTAATACCAGAAAATTTGCAGTCTTTCAGTTCATCTTTAATGAAAGAAGTCTTTAAATATATATGAAAATGTGGCCAGTATTTTATTCTTTCAATTTTAATTATTGTTTAACTTTAACTAAGCCATCCCTTCTTAACTGTGTTTAACTCACAGTCAGACTTACCAGAACCACAGGTAGTCCACCCACCACAGAGTACAGTATGACAGGCTGTATGAGGCTGTCCTGTTCAGGTCCGGGATCTGGTTTGGCTAAAGCCGGGTCTCTGCAGATGAAGCCCTGCTGGGCTGGACTGAAAGTGTCTGTGAACTCGCAGTAATAAGCCAGCATCACTGTAGCTGCCAGAATCACCACCTGGAAGTACAACATGGTGAAGTCCAGGATGCTGTTACCACGGTGCCACACAGCCCTGGATACCGTTGCTTTGGAGATGAAAAATCCAACTTGCAATTTAAACTCCCAGTTGTTCACTCAAGTCCTGTTTTACTGCTTTGTGTCACAGACTTCTGATTCCTGATAATCCAGTTTATAATTGTGATGAACAATCCAGTTGATTCTTAATGTTCCCAACCATGACACCAGATGTTCCAGTTTTTATAGCCACTGTGATGAGTAATCCAGTAGTGCTGGTCTCCAGCACAAATATGTACGTACCGATGATGATGACGGCACTGGCGATGACAATGACAATGATGACATGCCCCTGAGAGGTTGACTGAGTTATTCTTCTTTGCCTTTTCTGTGATTGTGTGAGAGGGAGACCTTCCTTCCACTCCTGTGAATTTCCTGAATCGTCTGACTGCGGTGAAGCAGGGAAATCGTTCTGTTTCACTGAACAAACTGTAAAGAGCCACTCACAGAGTCCTGAGTGGAGTGTGATGGTCTGTTTTCTGGACTCACACAGGTTTGACCCAAAGTCATTTATTTGTAGAGCAGAATCTCATACAAAACCACAACCAATCAAGAGTCCTGCACCAAGTTGACCAGTTAGAGTCTCTGGGCCACAAGGAGAACACTAAAGGTAAAGTCTACAGTGACCTTGGGCCTCATTCAGAAACCGGCTGCTAAAACTCCATCTGTCTGCCCTTCAGATCAGTACCCATGAGGGATTTGCACTGACCACCTAATGGCGGAAGTGTTGTGGGCAGACTATGAGGCTCACCAAAGTGTGCACAACTTAATTGTGATTTTAAAAGGGAAATTGCGTGAAGACACACAGTACTGTGCAAAGGTTTTAGGCAGGTTTGAAAAAAATGCTGTAAGGTAAGAATGCTTTCAAAAATACAAATAATTGTTTGTTTTTAGTCAGGTGATGATCAACAAATTATATCAAACAGCTGCTAATGATCATCAATTTCACATATAGGTTGAAACACAGTCATTAAGTGAAACAGAAAGAACTGTGTAGGAGGCCTAAAACTGGGTGAGCAGCAGCCAAACAAGACACAAGGTAGTTCTACTGCATCAAGGTCTCTCTCAGACAAAGATTTCAAAGCAGACTGGGGTTTCGAGATGTGCTGTTCAAGCTCTTTTGAAGAAGCACAAAGAAACGGGCAACATTGAGGATTGTAGACGCAGCGGTCGGCCAAGGAAACTTAGTGCAGCAGAAGAAAAACACATCAAGCTTAGTTCCCTTAGAAATCAGAAGATGTCCAGTAGTGCCATCAGCTCAGAACTGTCAGAAACCAGTTGGACCCAGGTACATCCACCTACTGTCCACAGAGGTCAGGCCAGAAGTGGTTTTCATGGAAGAGTTGAGGCCAAAAGGCCAAACCTCCGACATGGAAACAAGGCCAAGCAACTCAACTACTCAACTGTGGTGTAGAAAGATGGCAGCAGGTGCTCTGGACTGATGAGTCAAAATCTGAAATATTTGTAGCAGGTTTGGGTCAGGATTAATGGTGTCCTCAATGCTGAGAAATACAGGCAGTACCATCAGGGAGGCGTATGATTGGCCCTACATTTATTCTCCAGCAGGACAATGACCCCAAACATACAGCCAATGTCATTGAGAACTATCTTCAGCACAAAGAAGAACAAGAAGTGATGTGAAGTGATGGTATGGCCCCCACAGAGCCCTGATCTCAAAATCAGAGTCTGTCTGGGATTACATGAGGAGACAGAAGGATTTGAGGAAGCCTACATCCACAGAAGATTTGTGGTTAGTTCTCCAAGATGTTTGGAACAACCTACCAGCCGAGTTCCTTCAAAAACTGCAAGTGAACCTAGAAGAATTGATGCTGTTTTGAAGGCAAAGGGTGGTCACACCAAATCTTGATTTGATTTAGATTTCTCTTCTGTTCATTCACTGCATTTTGTTAATTGATGAAAATAAACCATTAACACTTCCATTTTTTAAAGCATTCTTAGTTTACAGCATTTTTTCACACCTGCCTAAAACTTTTACACAGTGCTGTATGTATAGTTGTGCCCACAGTTTTATGGTCTGATTATCATATTGTGTACACCATTTTAGTGTTTCTTGAGCAACAGCAGGAACCTGGCTCTTAAAGCTAAATGGAATGGAGCCATAATTAATGTCATTGTTAACACCTGTATTTGTATTTGACTATTTGATGTCAACATGATGCTGTGAAAAAGGTCCATTACACCAGGTTTGATCAGGACAAGCTTGAACATCACAGACACATGTTGGATGAGGTTAACTCATTGGAAGCTGCTGATATGTAGAAGACCAACTTTCAGTCACATCATTCAAAATGACAAAGATCACAGACTCTGACAGAGATAAAACCATCATTTAGCATCATCAAGGCCACTGTCAAAGGGAAATCAGCAAACAGACTGGATACTGAAGATGTGGAATAAAGACAATTGAAGAATCAGGAGAGGTTGAGGATAAAAAAGGACTGGAAGGACAAGAAGACTTTCAAAATCTGATGAGAAGTTTCTCAGAGTTTCTTCTTTGAGAGAAGAAGAAGTCCAACAAGGACCTGACTCAGCATCTGGCAGCTTCATCAGGATAAAGCCAAGTTGAACCTTGTAGTAGTAGTGCTGAAAGAGCCTGGTATAATATACCAGAAAATGACTTCAGAAAACTTCCGTCTCCCCAAGAGTTCAACGCGTGCTTAGTACCAAGAGAGGTCACACTAAATACTGACTTTTCCTTGTAGAAGCCATTTTGTTCTGAAAATTGTTCTTTTAAATTTTGTGTGTATATTCCCTGTATTTCCAGTTTGTATCTTGATAAAGACACCGAAAAATAAATATGGTTGGTCATGCTGGACTGTATATGTAGGTGTGTGTTTATTGAGTTGTAATAGCTGCGTTGAATGTCATTTCATAAATGATATATGTGAAAACACACATGTATGAAAACATCTTTGTTACTCTTCATTATTGGTCACATTCTGTATGACTGTGCTTTATTATTAAAGCGACACAGGCTGCTGACAGACTTGAAACCAGTCCTCTGACTGAGCTGTGTAGTACAGGTTTCTTGCTGATCTGCTCTGTAATAAATATAAAATTCAAATAGCATTTGGGAAAGAGCAAATCCATTAACCAGATGGTGACACACTGAATGTGTTAGCATATGTGTGCAGCCACCACTTCATGTGAATAGATCCAGACAGTCACCCAGCTCTTGCATACTGCTCGACTCATCACCATGGCAACAGTCTTTCTGATGTTCTCTCTTCCGCCTCCGTTTATACACAGTTGTTTTGCTCTTCTCTCCCTTTCCAATTGCCAGTCTGGTAGGGGGATGCTGTAGTTCTTCTGAGCTGGGATGATGGAATTGTAGTTTTTGTAGTTTCTCTGTAGTCAGAGCTGACTGGAGGTTCTGGTGGAACCTGGATGCGACAAAAAAAAAAAAAAAAAAAAAAAACTCTGAACTCCCAGCACCTGAGTTTGCATTTAGAGCTTTTAAATGAAATTTGTTGTATAGATTAGTGAAAAAAGCATAGTGGCTAACAGCTAACTGTGTTACCAATCACTGAACAGGAGAGAGCCAGCTGGCAGACTGACCTGTGGATGCGTCTGAGGTTCTCCTCCATCTTCTGATTAGCTATCTGAGTTAGGAAGTTGATGTATTCATGTCCAGCCAGGAGGTTTCCATTGTGGCTCAGAGGAACCTCAAGGCCATGGGTGCTACGAACTGCCTAGAGGGACAAAATACAACAGGATGTATTTACACCTGTTAAACAATAGATGCAAGCAGCATCATTTTATTCCCATCTTATGGACTATCCAAAGTTCATGATTGTTGGAAACTTGTAACTTAGTATTTCATGGAATCTAATGTCTGTTCTGGAAATGTCACTAATCTCTCAAACATACCGCAATTATCTTTCCAGTCTTGCTGACAGTGAGACCAGAGTTCCTGAAGCCTGAATTGACGGCCACTGTGTGCTGAAAGAGACAAAAAACATTTTGATAACCAAGCGGTCAGTTTATATTTACATTTCCTCATCTGTCAGGCATGCCAAAGGAACTTACAATGAACAACACTAAAACTTCAGTGCAGTAGGAGAACATAGTACTAAGCAGTACATCTTCAATCTTCTGCAGTACATCTACAGTCATAAGTTCAAGGTTTAATAGCACTATGCTGAAAAGATCAAATCAGACAGAATGAAATCTATTGGCACAACTCCTAACATATAAAAACAAAACAGTGTGTGGTGGTGTGTGCATCCTGGCTGCTGAATTAAATAAACATCAGCCCTTATTCAGTCTGTGTGTCAAGTTCAAAGTTCATGTTCACACAGGACTGAAACGAATGGAAAGCAAAGGTTTACCAGAGCCTAACAGATAAATGCTACTTGACTGAGCAATGCTCAATGTTATGGTGTTTTAACCTGTAAGTCCTGGTAAGTATTAGAGATGCTAACTGTAGCACTTAAATAGTTTAATAACAACTGGTACAAAGATAAATGTTCTGATAATTATGTTCATCTTCACGTGACTGTAACTGTTCAGCATTACAGACAGACAAGTGTCCTTCTCACCATGAGCTGAGCATCTTCCAGTCTCCTACATTGAACATGGAGCACGAAGGGCTCAAACTTAAACACAGCATCTCTGCTTGACTTTGCCAGACCGGACATCTGAAGAACACAATATTTCATCATTATTAAATCCATATTATTATTATTTGGGCTATCAAAAGTGCCAAGGCCCGTCATATCTCACCAGGTCCTCAGATGTGCATTTCTGGTGCGAGACAAACAACCAAGTACAATTCTGCTTCTGGACATCACTGTCCGGAGCCTGAAAGGACAGGGAACACGAATGTTACAGCTGGAATCCTGTAGTTCATCCCCCAGGTGGTTTTACTCGGAGCACACATGGCAGAGCTTTGTGGACCCCTGCCGGTGTTCAGCTTCAACTGCTGATGTTTGGCCACACGTCCACTTGTGCTCGCAGACCGCAGATTCGTCACTTCACCGCCGCTGGGTCTGAACTGTGGCGAGACTCTGAAGAACTCGCCGAAACCAAAGAAAGCATCATCTCAAGGTAATGTTAAATCCACATCAGTGCCAGTATCGGTCTACGGACAACTGTTGCCCGTGGACAATTCACAGACACACGGGGAGACCAGCGGTAGTGAAAACTACGAATCTGCGATCTAAGGGCCAGAAGTGGAAGATGTAAACAAATATCAGCAGCTACCATGAACACCAGTTAAACTGGAAGCCCGGCGACCGGACAGAGGAAGCTCCAGCTGACACTGGACCCGTCGAGAGTAAAGCTTCTCTCACCCCATCAATGAGGATGATTCTTCCGGAGCAAGAGCTGGTGGTGAAGAACTCTTCACAGCCGTTTAGCAGAGACACTACATGTTCAATATCTTGATCCACGCCGCCCTTTTTACTCAGATCCACTTTGTTCAAACACTGTTTCTTCCACTGAATAAACGTTTTATCCATGACTTGAAACGCTCACGACCTCGATGTCACGAGCGGGAAAAATTAACGAAATTTTAATTCATCTTAAATTTGGAAATGCTGGTTAGAGGCTGGCTATGCTGAAGAGCTGCTGCTGCTGCTGCTGCTGCTGCTTCTTCTTCTTCTTCTTCTTCTTCTTCTTCTTCTTCTTCTGGTTTGATTGGCGGTTGTAGGTGAAATACCGCCACCCATCCGATTGGAGGCCGTTACGTGATGGCTGGCTCTTCGGTTAAAATGGCGTACGACCAGCACCACCACCACCACCAGCAGCACCACCACCACCAGCAGCACCACCACCACCACCAGCAGCAGCACCACCACCACCAGCAGCACCACCACCAGCAGCACCACCACCACCAGCAGCACCAGCACCACCACCACCAGCAGCCTCTACACCACCTGGTAGTTGAGGCTCTCACGATGTCACATTGAACGAATTCGTGTATGTTTAGTTTTTGGGCATCGTTCAAAACAGACTGACTTGATGGAAGAAGGGTTTCTCCTGTTTCCTGTCTACTCACCGTAGATAGATATTTAAACTAGGTAGATCTCTAAACTATATATACAAATGTTTAAACACACACACGTATAGATAGATAGATGTAGATACTAATCATCATTAATGTTAAGAAAAAAAATCAATATCAATCCATATAATATCTCTATAATTTTATGTTTCTATTATATTTTTGTTATAAATTATAATTATTTTATTTCCAGGCTAAAGCAAAAACACAATGGGGAAAGAGGAAGAGCACATAAATGTAACTGTCATTGCATCAAGTCCAGCTGGGGGCCACTGCCTCTGTGAGAATCTCTGCTGCTCATGCCATGTTTATCAGATCAGGGTGGTACCACTGACCTAGTTCTTGTAAAGCAAGTTGCTCTATTTGTGTATGGTAACTGCTTGTCCATCAACCTGCTGGAGGTTAATATGATGATCAGTCAGCCCTGTCACTCAGCAGAGACTCTCAGCAAAGTCAAAACTGCAGGTGGCATCTTTGCCAAACATCTATTGCCAAAATCTTTGGAGTCTTTGTAAATCAGAGCGAGGAAGAGAGCGAGAGCAAGAGAGAGAGCATTATCCCCTATTGGACTGGCATGGTTTTCTGGCCCAGAATCTATATGTGACAACAGAGCAGGAAGCAGAGAGTGACACAGTAGAAGTGCAGGATATCTACCATGAGGACATTATGAGGATCAGACCACAGGTCAGTCTTATTCTTATTTTTACTCCATTTGCATGTTGACCTATAACACCAGTGTCAGCTTCCTAGATCACTGACATAACAAACAGCCAACAGTAACATTATCAGCAGAGATTGCATATGGGTCAAATAATAGTCAGATGTTGAGAAGGAAATCATAGCAAGACAAAGAGGCTGGAAGGAGTTTTTCCTCTCATGGTCTCTCAGTTATCGTGGGTGATTGTAGAAAAATATTATAAATGCAGCCGCCCACACTGCATCTGACAACATAACCCCCAGCACTATTAATACACTGAATATTCCTGTGTTTTGGAGAAATGTACAGCGAGTTTACAGTCCTGGTGTATACTTCACCTCAACTGGTGACTAAAGGTGACCTTTAGATTGATTTACCTACCATGATGATTTCTAATCATGAGTTTGATAAAGACAGGTTTTTAGGGGATGATTTTTTATGCAGGAGCCAATATTTCACAGTTAGAGTAGTTATGTGGCTGTTTTCATTTTTCAATTAGAAAAGTTAGATGAAATGAGAAAATGCTTTATTTACATTGTAGTGAAAAAGATACTATTCTTCGTTATAATAACATCAGGTTAAAGGATCAGATTACACTTATTTTACATTTTCTAAATTGATCAAATCCCTTGAAAAACCCCAAACATTTATAGGCCAATAGTTTCTGACCAACCTGTTTGTGACTCAAATTTAGTGTAAATACTTAAAAACTGCTCACAATTACTGTGCATTGTTTAATTTTAAAAGGCTCAGTCATTTTCTAAAATAACTATAGTCACTATTGTAAGAACATTTGAATCAAGCATGATTAAAAATTTGAATTTATTGGGGACTAATCCAATAATCTGTATTTGGTGCTTGAGTGGCACCAGAACAGTGACTGTTAGTGAAAGTAAATGTCAGTGTGTGTGCTCACAGTAAATTGAGGAACATGTCGCCCACAGTGTGGCTCATCAGGTATTATACACACATCATACTTGTTAACAGGATACATCCATTGTTTGTTGGATGAAATCTAATAACAATATGAAGAATGTCAGAATAACAGCAGATGTATCTTCGAGGGCTCCCATGTGAAATCTGATAAATAAATGAATGAATCTCCATCATGTTCCCAAATGTCACAAGAGATCAGAGCTGTCAGTTGTGTCAATATATTGGTTTGCAATATATTGAACACCAGTATTCAAACAGTCCCTGAGTGTTACTTTAAATGGAGACTTAAACCAATCAGCCATAACTTTATGACCACTGATAGATAAAGTGAATAATATTGATTATCCGGTTACTATGGCACTTGTCAGTGGGTGGGATGTATTAGGCAGCAGCTGAACATTTAGTCCTGAAGTTGATGTGTCGAAGCAGGAAAAATGGTCAAATGGTCGACTTTGGCAAGGACCAAACTGATGTGTGATGTTGAAAAGGCGTCAGAGCTTCTCCAACACTGCAGCTCTGTGGGATGTTCCCAGGCTGCAGTGGTCAGGACCTACCAGAAGTGGTCCAAGGAGGGAAAACCACTGGACCACAGCCAGGGTCAGGGGTCAAGGCTCAGTGATGGTGGTGGGGAGTGAAGGCTGGACCCTGTGGTCTGATCCAGCAGAAGAGCTACTGGAGCTCAAACTGCTGAAGAAGTTCATGCTGGTTCTGATAGAAAGGTGTCAGAACACAGAGCATCACAGTTTGTTGTCTATGGGGCTGTGTAGCTGCAGACCTGGTGTGTGTCTGTCTCCTGGAGTGGACACAACACCAGGATGCATTGTGTAAAGAAAACAAGCTGGTGGAGGCAGTGTGATGCTGTGGTCAATGTTCTGCTGGGTCCATTCATGTGGATGTTCCTTTGACATGTCCCACCTCCCTAAACATGGTTCAGACCAAGTCCCCCCCTTCATGGAAAGGCAAGGCAGTTTTATTTGTATAGCCCATTTTTACAAACAGTTTGTCTCAAAGTTCTTTACATAGCATCATAACAACATCCTCTGCCCTTAGACCCTCACATCGGCTGAGGAAAAACTCAAAACAAAAAACCCTTTTAACAGGGAAAAAAAAGAGAAACCTCATGGTGAGAAACAGAGGAGGGATCCCTCACCCAGGACGGGCAGACGGGCAATAGATGTTGTATACAGACAAGAAAACAGGTAACAATACAGAATATGCACAGATGGAAATGGTGTGCAGGAGTTAATGAAGGCAGTTTTTGGTGGGAGGGAAGGCAGGGAGAGTCAGGCAGCTTAATGGGAGTAATGGGTGGTAGACTGGTTCCTGGGAGGGAAGAGCAGGTCGGTTTAACAGCAGGGGAAAAAGGGGAAAGGGGGTGATGCAGGGGGCGGTTGGTGGAGATAGATGGAGCTTCGATGGATCTGTGGAAACACATAGAGAGAGAAACAGTCTTCCCTAATGGCAGTGGCCTCTTTCAGCAGGATAATGCTCCCTGTCACTGTAACAATGGTTCAGGAGCATTGAGGAACAGCAACCAGTTCAAGGTGTTGACTTGGCTCCAAATTCCCCAGATCTCAGTCCAATCCAGCATCTGTGGGATGAGCTGGACCAACAAGTCTGATCCATGGAGGCTCCACCTCACAGCTTCAGGACTTAAAGGATCTGCTGCTAACGTCTTGGTCCAGATACCACAGCTCAGCTTCAGAGGTCTAGAGGAGTCCAGGCCTCCAGGGTCACGGCTGTTTTGGCGACAAATAGAAGACTTACACAATATTAGACAGGTGGTTATAATGTTGTTTTTTTTGTTTTTTTTTTGACAATTATGAAAAAGTATAACACAAAGTGAAGTCCAAGGGAAATTCAGTCTAGTTGTGTCTATTCACTGACAATGTGATTCATATCTTCCAGCTGGTATAAAAGTCTGTTGCTTTGTTGTTAGAGGGGATTTATTTATATTTGATGGATAACTAAATATGATTAGGAAATGTCCACTGCTCTCACATACATGGACTATTTATCGACGCTTAATTACTACATTTTGTGCAACATTGCATCAACACAGTCCTCATTATTCCATTACATGTCAATTGGCATCATAGTTACTTCACGACAGTAATATGTTACGAGTATTATCAGTGTAGGAAAGTAGTTTAATATGTTTATTGGAGTACTGAACTTACAAAAATATTCAGACTTACTGCAAAGTTTAATGCTGACAGAGATGACATGACAAAGTTAAAATGTGCATTTAAATGTAGGTTTTTTAGTCATTTCATTAGTAAAATGCTCCTGATCAGGTCACAGTATCCTCAGCCGTCGGTCCACATCGTACTGTAACCTCCTGCTTCTCACGGTCTTTCCTCAGACACTGAGGAGATAAAGGGAACTGACCGAGCTCTTGTTTAGAAGTCCATTGAAGCACTTGACAGGAAGTTGAAGCCAGTGGCCCGAGGCCCTAATAACATGGCACGGTGTTCAGTGCCTGTTTGTCCTGAGGCCACTGTGTCCCACATATTATCGCGAGCGAAGCTCTGCTGTGCTGGAGGAGGCGTTCACGCACACTCATGAAAATGGGTTTTTAGCACACGTGTGACGTCACAACCATCGATCGCGTTTGCCTTTCCTCTGATGGTTGAATATTAAGAGGATGAATCACTCCATAGGTGAAACCCATGCCCAAATGTTAGATTAAGGGCAGGTGTTGAAGGGACACCTCACCTCAGGCATAATGATAAAATTACTACTACAACAACAAACAATAACAAAAAATAACAAAAACGAGTATAATGGCAACAACTATAATAATTTATTGTTATTATTAATCAATTACATTTTGATATTATTGTTACTATCAGTGGTAGAAGTATTAGTACTATTGTTGTTATTATTGTTGCTGTTTTTTCATTCTGTTATTAATAATAATTAAACATAGTTTCATACTCCAGCTATCACTCAGTGGACTAAGGATGGGTTTCATTAGAAATATTTAGATTTCTGAACATACCAATAAGACAATAGCCAACAGTGGCCAACGGTTACTAAAATAAAACTATGGTTTGATACCCAGTCCTTGTCCATACTGTATATCAGACATTTTAAGGAATGTGCCATTATGACTTCCTCTGTCAGCCTCCAACAATGGAGGTGAGCGAACTTTGGTTTGTGATGCTTAAATACTTCCACATTTGTTTATGTTGACTTCAGAGAATAGTAGCTCTTAATTAAAACGGTTTACAACGAGGCCTGTGGATTAAAAATTACGGTATACTTGCATGTCTAAATAGGTGCAGAGTGAGACCTCGTTAAATTCTCCTCTTTTCAGTAGTCTGCACAAGCTGGCACCTGCTAATTTACGTCAAGTTAGTGAATTTAGCGGGAGAATACCGGATGTTGGTATTATATTTGTAGTGCAATTCTGCCACAAATATAAAAGCAAAACCGCTAAATAAATAAATAAATAAATATGTTGTGTGTGTATGTGTAAATATGTTACAATTTGACTGGAATTATTGATTGAATGGAAACAAAAGTGCTGATAAATAGTAAAATGTGTTTATTTTGAAAGTGATAACAGGAAATACATTTGTTAATTTTGGCTACCTTAACGACGTCACCTGCTGCAGCAGAGCAGAGCTGAGGGGGACGAAGTGGATGAGCGTTACTGAGGAACGGGGGGGCTTGAGTGAAGCCTCTCTTCTGTGTATCATAGGATGAATTTGCATGTCAGCAGACAGGACCAACACATCTGGGGGACCGCGTGTCAGTTCTGCACTGACACAATTTTTTGAAGCCCAAAAAATATTAGGGGCGACAAAAGACGAATCCCACTGACGGTCACTTGCAGCTCACCTCATCGGGTGATGGAGGTCCACCGATAAAGGTTTGGGAGGAACCGGACTTGGTCGGTACGCCAAAATTACGACGGGAATCAAGTACAGCTCCCTGTCTCCCGGCAACGGGAGCGACCACCAGCTGCTAGTGATGTCTCGTGCCAAGGAGCGGCTGAAAGGCGGGAAGGAGACCAAGGATAGCGTCACTCTGCTGCCGTGCTTTTATTTTGTAGAGGTGAATATCTATCTATCTATCTATCTATCTATCTATCTATCTATCTATCACAGTATATAGCAGTATAGTAGTAGCACTATCTTGCAGTGTTGTGGTAAATGGAGCAGACTAGCTGACAGGTTTTATTTGGTTTGGGTGAGGTGATACTTGACTGACTGGTCAGCTGGTTATCCACTGGCTGACTGGTGGCTGACTGACAGGTTCTGATATCAGGGCCTTTGTGTCAGTGCCCTCATTCAGCCAGGTTGTGTCTGTTTTTGGTGCATCTGATTTTCACGGCTCAGAGGGGTGGTTTATGCTGACAGCTGATGGTCAGACGTTTGGCAGCTCTTTCTCAGGAACATGTAGTTAGAACTATTTGTGACCTGTATCCCAGGGAGCCCAGCAACCACACACCACAATCAGGTTAAGCGAATAATGATGCCACATAACAATGAGCCAGACAGGATGTAATCCTGCCATTGTGAGACATGCAGTTTGATAGCAGTGATTCTGAGAATCTGTATTCTCCTCATCCCTGTGTACCCAGTTGTGTTTGTAGCCAGTGACACTGCAGTCTCGACAGGATATTATAATTCCATGTGCATACAGCAATTTTGTGCGGCAGAGATTTATACAGACTGTCCAATATGAACCGTGATCTCAAGAATCATTCATGTATAACAAGTCAAAACACCTTGATAGGAAAAGATCGAGGACTGATACAGAACAGCTGGTCAAATAAGGACACGTACTTCATGCCACACAAACACAGTTTAGAGAAAATATCCATCCCATCAACAAATGAGGAAACTAATAGCAGTTTAGTCCGTCTCTGGCAGATCACTGTGTTCCACTGATTCTCCCACAGTACTGTTCCTCGCTCCAGGACTAAAGCTTCTAGGGTTGCTGCATTTAGTGCATCCGCCCCCAGACTGTAGAACAACCTCCCAGAAGGCCCGAGGATGTGCACTTCTTTCAACATAAAAAATATTGCTATTATTCTGAATAATAATTGTGTTTGGATTAACCTACATTATTAACCTACTACTATTTCTTGTACTGTGAGAATATAATATTACAACATGAATACGATACCAGTATATTCTCTATTCTCTGCATTCTCACTGACAGGCCAGGATGAATAGGAGCCAAGAGATTGTGCAGCATTGCCTTAGTTAACTGTGCACTTGACATTTAAATGAGTGACAAATCTATGTACTTGTCATGGTATATAAAGTCTCACATTCAAAATCTCTTGGAGTTGAAACAGGTTAGTAGTGTCTTGTTACAAACAGAGAGTCACAAATGACCATTACACTATACCTTTACATATTTACAAATAATTTAATTACCACAAAGTCTAGATTAATGTTACATGTATAAATTATTACATTTATAATATGGTTCACTGTGACCAGAATTTCCTTAACAATTTGTCTGATAGCCAAGTAAAACTGGTACACCAGCCATCTAGTCTAGCATTTTTATAATAGTGGGGGACAGCACAACAGGGGTCACTGATCTTTTAATGAGAATGAAAATGATGTGTGAATCATCCCTTCACATGCACCAGAAATCCAGTAAATCGAGCTGCTGCACCACTTTAGCCTGACCTAAAATAAAGGGTAAGCTATATCTATATCGAAGGTATGGCAATTCTATGAGGGCTGTCTCATTTATATTATCTCAGAGTGTATATAGTCATGTGGTCCAACTCCACCTCAATTCCTGATAAAATGTCATTTCTAAATTGGTATCCAAGCCCAAGACATGAAAAAGCCATAATGAAGACATTGTACATTGTACATGACATGTAAATTCTGTGATTTGCCCCTTTGATGTTCCCAGAGGGTTTTTTGAACAGTGAGGCACCACTGCCTTGCCACCGAGGTAGCAGCAAGGAGAAGAGAGGGCGCTTCTCATGAACCTTGGTCATTGTCATTGTTCACCTCAGATTATCTGGTCACGTTTGGTATGATAGGTAATTGTGGCCAGTATCGCAACAGTGGAAAATATCACTTTTGAACTAGCGAGCTAAATGTTAGCATCACAAGAGCAGCTGACAGTGTTGCCCAGCATTAGTAAAAATTCTAGCCCTTGAAGCTCATGTTAGCTAACGTATGACTACCATGCGTCACCCCAACCATTTTCTCATTGGGACTTGTGCAGTCCCCTGCTTTTGTTATTTGTCACCGGAAAGTGTTATTAAGCAAGTTGTTGCAGCACATTCTCCATTTTGTTTACATCTGCTTCCCCATGAGATCACATTAGATGAGATCATGTGACGCGGTGTATTGCTGTCTGGTTACACCCTCTTGCATGATAGTAATATCCTATAACATTTGAGTTTTTGCTGACTTAGGCTTTTCGTAAAATTAAGCTAAAAACTAAATGTCATGCATGATTAAGGATAGTTTTAGCTTGGCTTCTTTTTCAAAAATCAATAATATTGTGAACTGTGGTGAAAAAACAAATCGGTATTTACTGCGTCAGTGTTGGGTGATGGGGTTGAAAACCTAGAATCTATCAAAATTACTACTCGTTTCTCCTTTATCTTCCTGACAGAGCCGCTCTGTGTTGGCAACATTTTCTATCTTGCACAGTCACACCATCCTACCCACTAACTGGCTGCTAGGCAACATGGCCCACTGAATGGGGTGTATTTTTATATCTGTGTGTTCAGGGCTGGAGACGTTAAGAGGAGAAAAGCATCCCTACTGCAGCCTGGTTTCCTGTGCATGCACAGCGGCCGCATAGGCTTTCGTTGATTTAAAATGATTAACACAATGTCATCAGATATGCATGATATAGTACACCCTGGATGATTTAAGGAGAGACGCAGTCAGTCCTGTCAGTCATTTATTGCATAAGGCATTGACTGGATCAAATGATACACCCTAAATGTCTATGTTTACACCTATGCAAAGTCTGCCTTGTTGCAGGTGCAGCAGGCGTGTCTCTAGTTTTAGGGCAATAATTCAGAACAGTTGGCTAATGAGTGTTTTCACATGGTCTAACAAAATATCTAGCTACTGGTGGGAGTACACCATCATTAACATGAGCATGGCAGTGCTGATGTGGCAGAGCAGCTCTATAAAATTAGAAAACAAACCTCTACTTTAATTTTGAAAGCCCTAGATAGATGCAACTGCAACTCGAGCAGGAAAGAAAACCCAGCTTCCAGGTCCCAGTGCTTTTAATTTAGCAAGAAATTGTCTACAAATAAGACCTGTCTTCTGAGTGATTTTGGAAGCTTAAACATACCATAAATGGAGCGATGTGGTGCTAGCATGAAAGAAACAAATCATATTCACCAGACGTTAAGGAACTTGCTTGTTTGGTCCAAGTCCCAACAACAATTATCTTTCCAACTGGCATTGTGACTCGTCACAATATCTGCCAAAATGATCGCAATATGATTTTCTTTGCATAATGTTCATATTGTTCCAACTCCCATACTGTTTGATTCTCCTTATTTTAAAGAAACTGCCCCCAGGAAAATGTTTCTGCCTTGTTGCATTGTTTGACCCACAAGGCAACAACTATATGTTTCGTCAGTCCCCCCGCCCCCCCTTACCTCACTAATCACCACCCATCCAAACTGAAAATAAATATATAATATAATAAATAAAAGACTGCAATAAATCAAAGACGCTGGGAAGTAATCTCACCTCTGTCAGTTGATAGTGTTGCCCTGCCCATTGTTCTAAATGGTAGTGAAGTATGTAATAAAGAAAACAACAGAATCTCATCAGAAAAATACCTGTCGAGCATAATGAGGCTGATCCCCTTCGATAATTAACTTTCAAAAGAGAACACTGAAATTTTTAAGCACCTTAAATCCAGCCCCCAGACACACTTTTCCTCCAAACCCAAGAGCTGAGCCCAAAATAGTTTCCTGTCAGTCATTGATTACCAGACTAACTACCTACTACCCAACACACTCTGACCAGTTGCACAACAACAATGCTTTCCAAATAGGAATCAAATGAATCCAGATTGGAAACAATGTTAAGAAACCTGCTGTATTAAACATTGAACAGACATTAATTGTGTAATGTCCAAGCTCCCCTCACCTCCCTTAGAAACTAACTGGGGATCAGTGATTGTTCAAGACAGCAAAATTTGATCATTTGATCATTTTTAATCAACAAGGAAAACAAAGACTGGTGTTATTTGTATTCAACATCTCCAGCTCCTAAGAAGGTGTTTGTTTAACATTTTTCATTTTTTAGAAAAATAAGTGAAAGGATCATATTTGAAAAAACATTCATCATCACAGGAGCTGCTATTTTTTTTTGATAGAGGTAAAATATGTCTCAACATTGTTGTGCACCATAAACGTTGTGGTTCTATAGAGGTACTCCCGGCCAACAAGTCATATTCAACGGGAGGGTGGAGAATTACATTACATTACAAAAATGAACAATTATTGCATTATCACCTCAAGGTTCTCACACAAAGTGAAATTAAGTAGCAATTAAAGTTTGCATGAACAAGCCACTTTAGGACAAAGGGACAACACTGTGACATGGTAGTAATGCGTCAGTGAGATTCTGTGGTAGTGTTTTTGTGAGGAAACAACGTTGAAGTGTTCATCCAGACAAGATAGTAAACACATTGTTTTTAATAGGCATATTACTGTATCAGTTTGGATTCCACTACCAAATCTGAATCCTTAAATCTCTTTTGCAGACTCTGCCAAGGTTTAAGTGGTTTATATATAAATAGATTGAAGCTACAATCCTTGAGATTTTAGTCCTGGTTGATTTGGTGACACCTGTGGTCAGCAGATTTTGTCAGTTGTGACTGAAATGATACGTTTTGGCCACTCAGGGCAGCAAACAGGAGCAGCTACTCTATCAGAAATACAGCAGGAGAGCAGCTGGTGTAAGTACTGTCTATTCCCTCTAAAATTCAACAAAGACCGATCAAGGCACATTTGTAACCCCTCCTAGCAACACAAACATCAAATGTTTCCTCAAAAAGACATGAGAAAGTGCTAAACAATTCTCCAACAATCACGCACTCATCAAAATTTGATATGGAGGAGCCTCCAGTAGGTCACAACCCAGCTCTTAGTTTATGACAAAAAAAGGGAAATACAGATAGTTGAAATAAAGGAATTATATTTATTTAAAAAAAAAAAAAAAAAAAGCCCAACATATCAACTAGATATAAAGCACAGTCTGAACTTAGTGCAGTACTCAGCTGTTCCATCTTGTCATTTAAAATGTTCTGTGGCTATGTTTACACACTGACCTTTGGTTGTCTATAACCCTGATGTCCCTGATGATCCTCCTTCTGGATTCAAAAAGGTATTTCTGGCCTTTGCAGCTTTAGAGCAAGGTGTGAAACCTCAGTACTCTTTATGTGTTGTCCAAAACGTATGTAAAACATGTATGGCATGTGTTTGTGTTCAGACATTTAGCTTTTAAAATAAGCTTTATTTTGGTATCAGTGCTGAACCTCAGCATCAGTATTGAAAATTGAAAACAACACCCAAACCTAGTGTTTACTAATCTTCCTGGTTATATGCATTTTTACACTGTAGTTTGAACAGACCCCTAATATCTTCTGTCTTGTTCTTTATTCTTCTCTGCAGCTCCCTATCCTGGCCTCCTCTGTCGTCAGTCTTTACTTTCTGGAGCTGACAGATATCTTTCAGCCAGTGCATTCTGGGTACAGTTGTAATGACCGCAGTCTGTCTCTGCCCTACATCCTGCCTAGACAGGAAGTCTGCCCACTACCTCTGCTCTTCAGTTTGGCCTTCGCTGCTCCCACCGTCACTGTAAGTAAACCTCTATCACTAACCTCCTCAGCCTCCACACTGGACCTCATAGTAATATCTGCATGTGCTTGGTTTCAGGGACTGTGACTATGCATCCAGGGATGTATGAGGTGAAGGGCTTAAAGCAGTTTCTATGAACTACTGATCTGACAAGGAGCTGAATCTTCTGCACTGATTGACCTTAAAACACCCTACACCTAATGACCCGTAATGACAAAATTAAGACATGTTTTAGGGTTAGGGTTAAGGTTTTGCCATTAAAAGTAAAAAACTACAAACATATCAGGATCAAACTACAAACATTCAGCCCAGGAATTCAAGTCCCATCCCCTCATGAAAACCAGCAGACCACTGTTGTAGGCTACCTCTATTTGTACTATTTTCTGCTGGAGTAAATGGAATTGAACACTTGATGATGCTGTTCCTCAGTCTGACATTTCTTTATTCAACACATGTAAACGAGACAGGCAGCATGGTGGTACAGTGGTTAGCACTGTTTCCTCACAGGAAGAAGGTTCAGGGTTTAAAGGGTCCTTTCTTTGTGGAGTTTGCATGTTCTCTCCTGTGTCTGTGTGGGTTCCCCCTTGGTACTTTGGCTTCCTCCCACAAAGACATGCAGGTTATGTTAATTAGTGACTCTAAATTGCCTGTAGGTGTGAGCGTGAATGGTTGTTTGTCTCTGTTTGTCAGCCCGGTGATAGACTGACGAGGTGTCCAGGGTGTAACCCCCCCCCCACACACACACACACACAATATCAGTGGGGACCCTGACAAAGAAGTGATATGTTTCTGAATAGTGAATTGTATCAAAGCACCTGAGAAAATTACTGCTTGCTTAATGAACTCTTTTGGTGCAATCATGACTATTTTTTCTAGTCTAACGTTGTTGTGGTTGGAAACAGAAAGATCTTATTGGTTGCCAGTTTTGGATTTCTCTGACATCACAGATGTTGTAGAAACAGAAATTTAATTTCTACTAATCTACTAACCAGTTTTTTGCTGGGCTTTTTTCAGAAATGTTATTCAATGCTAACTGCTAAGCACAGCCCAAGCAATTGATTTTAGAGATGTAGCATCTATAACAGAATGACTGTACCTTATCAGAACAGTATCAGGACCTTATCAAGCTACAATGCTCACACAACAAGTGTCACCATTATCAGCACTGTGAACGTTGAGGGTGAAAGAAGCCTCAACACTTGAGTATACAGAAAGCCCACACACAAATCAATATTCATTGTTATCTCATGGACCACTCTTTGAGTAGGGCAACTCCAGGAGGATCCATTTATGAAAGCTCCTTTGATTTCCCATGCAAATTACAGAAATTGAGTTTATGTGAGAAGAAAATCTGATTACTTGAGGAAGCTGTGTGTAACATACTTTTCAACTAAATGTAGTGTTTGTTTCTGAGATATGATGTCCAACCAGCACATATGCTTTAACTTTATGTTTAACCTAGTTTTGTTGTTATTTTTCACGTTCTAAGATTAAATAAAGTTGACAAAAGAAGATTTTCATCATTTTCAAGGTCCAAGGTCCACTTACTATTACTATTACTGCTACCACTTACTATCTCTTTCTGGTGCTATTGACCACATCTTGCATCTTGTCTTTCTCAGCTCAGGTTGAAAACTAGTAGCCTGGATTTTAATTTTCTTTTTATTTTATCTTTTATTTTGATATCGTGTGAATAAACACAAACTCATTGTCAACCATCCTCTCTGTCTTTTTATGTGTATGTAGATTCTGATCGGAGAGGCCATTCTGTACTGCTATCTGTCCAGGAGGTCTTCAGCCACACAGACCGAGGCCAACATCAATGCCGCAGGCTGTAATTTTAACTCCTACATTCGCAGGGCTGTGCGCTTCATAGGTGGGAGGACACATGAATTATACCCAATGCTGAGTCTGAGTGGCTGCAACAAACCACGCAAACATACAGATGAAATGGTGCTGACATCAACAGAACTCTAATAAATGCATTATTTTTCTCAGGTGTCCATATCTTTGGCCTGTGTGTGACAGCACTGATAACTGACATCCTCCAGCTGTCCACCGGGCAACACACCCCCTACTGGCTGGATGTGTGCAAACCCAACCTGACCCACATCAACATGTCCAGCTGCGATGAAGCTTTTATTCTGGAGGATATCTGCTCTGGGCAAGACACAGGACTCATCAATGCTGGGAGGTAAGTCTTCCTTTTACTGAGTGAGTGTAGGAGAATGTGTAAGAGAAATATTGACAGAGGATGTGTGTAGGCGTTTTGAGTTTGTGTGTGTAATGTTTTGTCTTGTCTAGTTTTAGCAAACACACTAATGCAGAATATAACCTCCTTGTAGGTCTGTTCTGGACTGTTTTGCTCCAACAGTAACTAAAAATTTAATTCTAGGACACAGTTCATCACACATTACCATGGTCATGTTCTACAACCATGAGCTCACACGTTACGTTTATGTCACAAGATGTGGTCAAAACAGATGTTTATACAGAGGTAGATTGTCATGGCTGCTGTTCTCAGCATTTCTCAAAAACTAAGTACGGCTGGGTGACAAAGTGAAACCAACTGTAAAGAACCTCCAGAGCCACCAGACTGTTGACTGTTCAAGAGATTGATCCTAAGATTTGACCCTCAAAACGTACACACTTTTGCTGTATTGACCACATTGGGACAGTCACAAGCAACAAGCCAACCTACAAATATGTAGGTGTACAGCTGGACAACAAGTTGGACTGATCCCTGAACACAGACACACTCAACAGGGCAGAGTCGGCTCTTTTTCTTAAGGAGGCTTCGGTCCTGCAACATCTGTAGAAAGATGCTGCAGATGTTCTCCCAATCTTAGGTGGACAGTGTTCCATTCTGTGCTGCAGTCTGCTGGGGAGGCACTGTGAAGTACAAGGATGCAAGGTGGCTTGACAGACTGGTGGAGAGGGCTGGGTCTGTGTTTGGACTGGCTGCATGCTGTGTTGTGGAGGTGCACACAGAGGAAGGTGGAGGCCAAACTACACTGCATGGAACATCCTCTTTATTTAATTCAGGAGGAGCAGAGGAGAGGCTGTAGAATAGGCTCCTAGAGCCATAAGACTCTGTAAGATAGTCAATCATTTTTAATTAACCTTTATTAATTGTTATTATTATTATTATTATTATTGTTATCATTGTTGAAGTGATTTGTCGCCTTTGTCTTTTTACCTGAGCTGCTTGACAACTTAATTTCCTTTCCAGGGATAAATTATAGTATATCTATCTATCTACACTATATCTTATTGCTAAGAACGCAGTGAAATTTTCACATGCAGTGATCTAAAACTAAAGTGCTGCACACTGTACACAAATCAGACAGTGCAGAAGCCTCAATTAAACCTTCAGACTCAGCGACAGGCTGAACAGACTGTTCTGTGCTTTCCTACACACCCAGACCATGGAGCTGTCCCACACAGACTACAGACGTAGTCTTTACACTGAAACCACCAGGAGAGGAGCAGCTTTCAAAACTCAAGACATTTTTGTTAACTCTCTAAAAAAACATTCCTTCTGTATAATTTGAATATTATTAACAACAGCTTTCTTTATGCAGATGTGTTAACAGATTAAAGAGTGAGCAGCCTGTTGCCTTTCTTAATACTGAGTACTGACATTATTGTGCATATGGAATTTAACCTTTTCATTTCAATTAAATATTATTTATATTGCTCCAAATCATAACATACATCATCTCAAGGCACTTTACGGAGTCAAGACCTGACAATATTATAGAGAGAAAGCAACAGGCCCACCATGAACAGCACCAGAACAGAACTAGACTCAGGTTGTGGAGGTGGTTGTGTGGCACTGTCAGTCTGGTTGTTTTAATAATAACAGCAATACTAATACATACAGGTTTAATAACTTTATTAATAATAAGCAGCAATGATAGCAGCTCCATTTATAACAGTTATAATAATAATAATTGTGCTCAGTACATCATGGGAATCCCGAAGAAAAACTAAGTAAATAACTAAGGGGTAGTTCAGGACTCACCTGGTCCAGTTAGAGACTCTAGGAAACACAAGTAGATGTGCATTTAGAGAGCTGATTGTTCTATAAGGATAATAGGGAACTAACTCTTTAAGATACCATTAATGTGTTTGCAGCTGAGGAGCAGGATTTTAAATTCTGTTCTGGATTTTATCTGGAGACAGTCATCCTGATAATAAAGAATTACCATAGTCCAGTCTAGAGATACCAAATGTATGGACTAGTTTTTCAGCATCCTTTGATACAGAATGTTTCTAATTTTCACAATATTGCACAGGTGGATGAAGACCGTCCTAGAGACTTGTTTAATGTGTGAAGTAAAAGACAGGTCCTGGTCAAAAATTAACCAAAGCTTTTTGCCTATAGCGCCAATAGCTCAGGTAATGCCATCAGATCATATACCTCTATCGTATCAATCGTATACATCTTAGGTCAAGTACAATGCCAAGTACAATAATAAAGATTTAGGTCTTTATGACATCTGAAGTTCGACCACTAGGTTAGTTTCATCTGGCTTTATAGATTAATACAGCTGGGTGCTGTTTAGTTAACATATGGAGGTGCTGTGTCTCTGCTTTAACAGTTTACAACTCCAGGAGAAGAACAGCTTGTCCTGGACTCTGGAACCAGTTGTTGAGACTTGTCACGACCTGGCTCTAAGGCTGTAGCTTCTCTCAGTCATGTCTTCCTGGAAGACATCACACTTTTGATGTTAAAGAGAGGCTGAAAAGCCAAATGCAAACACCAGCACATAGAAGGGGTTTTCTATATATCTGTACCATATCAGTTTCCTGCTGCAGATCTATTTTCTTCTCCAACAACATGATGCATATTTATTGATCTGTGGATACAATGCACATAAGAGTTGTTATCATTATTACAGTGTAATGTTAAGATACATGGTGTCTGTACAAACTGGTGCTTTGAGGTGTAATATCCAGTACTTCAGTGTTTCCCTACTACTACTTCAATACTATCAGCACTCATCACAAAATGGAAATTAAACACCTACTACAGACACGCACATGCACACACACACAAACACACACACACACACAAACACACACACACACACACACACCTCCAAGTTTCTTTGAAAGTCACTTCCTTGTTTCACATGAATATTCAGCATTGTCCTTAGCTGTCTGAAGATGATAATTAGCTTCAAGAACACTCTGTCTTTCTGTCTTTATAGGAAGTCTTTCCCTTCCCAGCATGCAACTCTGGCTGCCTTTGCTGCTGTCTACATCTCAGTAAGTTGTTTATCATGCACACTCACATGTGGAGTGAGACATGTACAAAAGATACTGGCTGGTTCATGTGACTGTGTGTTTCAGATGTACTTCAACACGGTGCTGACAGACTCGGCAAAGCTGCTGAAGCCTCTCCTGGTGTTCTCCTTTGTCATGCTTGCCATCCTGGCCGGGCTAACCAGGATCATCCAGTTCAGAAACCACCCAGTGGATGTTTACTGCGGATGGTTACTGGGAGCTGCCATCGCTGTTTATCTGGTATGGGAATCAAAGAACTGTGATAGTTTGTACAGGACAGGTGTGGTCACTTTTGTGTTGGTTTAACTGACTTTGTGCTTGTGGAAGTGTATTAAAGCACTGGATGTTATTTTAAGGACAATGCGTCTTAAAATAACAGTGAAATACTGCGCCTTTGATTTAAAATAAGGTTTTTGTTGGTCGATCACTTTCCACTGCCTCCTGAGCTCCTGCAAGTTGCTGCAGAATACACGTGTGTGACATACTATCATATAATATGACATACAATGTCATATTATTATTGACATTATTATTACATGTGGTTCAGTATGGGCTAAACAAGACATGTATGTTCAGCTCTTATTCTCAGTGTAAAACCTCCCACACACCATCACACTCTAATAGAAGCATCCACCACACACACACACACACACACACACACACACTAAAGGCCTCTTCAGTTGCCTACACTTGTTCTGCCTGAAGGATGAAATGTTGGCCACTGATACAGGGTTGTGGTCCTGAATATCAGCTCTACATCAGCTGATGAAGAGTCACCTTTTTGAACTAAATACATCTCCTTGTGGATGTCTTTTATCTTTATGCAAATCAATAAGTCTTGATTTGGGAAAATGATTTGTAAGTAACGTTCCTTTATCCTTTGTGCGGTTCTGCACTGAACAGAGTTGCTGATTAGGATGACAGGATTCATTTGGCTGTTTTAAGATACTTTGTTTGGTATTGTACCATCTATCAAGAAGGCAACCAGCTGAGTCTGAGTGGCAGCCTCCTCACTGTCCTGTGTTGCAGTTTATTAGTGCTGCTCTAGGTCAGGAAATCTGCTAATTACTTGACCACACAAAAACTAATCTTACTGTTTTTAACTCTGTTGTCTTGTTCTAGCAGCGTGTTCAAGAGGTTACCATGCCAGCTGCCTTTTGTTTATTGTTGGATGTGTTATCTAAAAAAAAAACGCTTTGTTGACCACAACTGCCTCTACACCCATCACATTTCTTACTCCTCAATGAGAAGAAAAGCCAGTTGTGAGTTGAGTTGGACTCTTTAGCTACTCCTGGGGAGCTTTGTCTCAGTGAAGCCAGACCAGTATTGGCTCCACTGGACCAGCAGAAATGACACTGATAGTGGTATGAAGACACTGAAAAACACAGGCTACTTTAGAAAGAAAATATGGTTTCTTCAGCAGAGGAAATTCTGAAATTCATTAACATCTGAAAGCTGTGTACCATCTCTCCTGTGGATGGAGGTATCTGCACTTAAACTACATCTTCTGCTGAACTGAAAAGAGTAGTAAAAGCTAAAACACAGCAGCAATGTAACTTATGTAAGTTATACAGCAATATGTTAGCTGTAGCTATGTTACTAAATATTGTACATCATTATTAGTACCTGATGTTAATCAATTACCATTGGATATTGTATATAACATTAACATTAAATATAGTATTGTATATCGTATAATATTATCCATCATGTTTCTGCTGCTTGTTCACTGTCGGTCACGCTAGCAGGAGAAAGGTCCTTCAACTAACCTAACCTGTTGGACGTGTCCAGGAAACATCCGAGGAAAGTTGACCAGGAGGCATTTTCATCAAATGACCATCTCAACTGGCTCTTTTCAAAATGAGGAGGCAGTGGCTCCAACTCCAGCTCTGTCTGATATCTGGGCAGCCACCAGGGGAAATGCGCTTGTTTACTTGTTTCTTACTCTTAATGTCACTACCCAGAGCTCATTACTATAGATGAGGGTCAGAATGTAAATTTACTGATAAAACCAAGCTCATCTACCTCTTCACCACAACAGGGCAGTACAACATTTTTCCGTTGGCTATGCACTGATCCACTTATTGATCTCACACATTTTATCATACTTACTCCATAAACAAGACCCAGGATATTTAAAGACTTTCAATTGAGGCAGAAACTCACTCCCAACCTGAAGGGAGTATATGGACCCATGTGGATGAGGGAGAGCTCTGTGGTTCTTTAGGTAGGATTTGAATTAGCTAGTTTTTTGGTTAGTGACCTTCAGTTGTTGCCTTGTGGAATAATTTGAGTACACTGTGTAGGGTCTGTTGCACTCTGCCCCTTCTGTGACTTCTCACTACTCCCAGGCCAAGATGTCCACATACTCGTCCCTCCTCTCATCGCCTGCCCCACCCATCCACACATCTGTACCTGCTTTTCACCTGAGCTCTCCCCACTCAGCTGTGCTCGACTTACTTTACTTTCTGTGTTCCTCGTCAGATTGTCTGCTTTTGTTCCAGATTTTGTTCCCTTGTGTTTTCTTGTGATATAGCTCCAGTGTGTATTTTTCTATTGTCTCTGCCAGCTCTGTCAGCCTCTGTGTTGCTGTTTGCCAGCTTGTCATCTCATCTTTTTTCATATTAAAGCACCTTCAGTGATAAGCCTGTTGTGTGTCTGTGCTGGTGTTTTAATGTCAGTGATCATAGTGGGCATCTGTAGATCATTTGCTTTTTCATTTTCACCTTTATAGGTTGATTTAGTTGAATGATTAGTATTTTAAATTTCAGATATGTTTGATGATAGTAATTGTTTGTAATTGTTGTATTTTTATTATTTAATCCATCCTGCAGTAAAATATCTGTTGTAAGACTGAGGTGCTGATGTGGCTGGCTCCTGAAACTGGATTTTCTGAAGTCTGTCTTTGTAGGATGCCCTCATGTGTCTCATTCTGTGTATGTGTGTCTGTTTGTATGCAGGGTGTGTATGCAGTGGGGAATTTCCAACCTAGTGAGGATCGGTCCAGAATTCGACTGTCTCCCCCCATCCTGAGAGAGCCCCCCCTCTCCTCCCTGCCCAATGTCAGCCAAGCAGCAGTTAGTAACAGCCACCAAGGTAATCCAGCTGCCTCTTAGAATCACAGATCACCATCAAGACCCTGATGTGTCGTCTTTTTGGGATATATTTCCGGAAAAAAGCATCACACAAATAAACTTTGTGGTACTGCTTTGTTCAATCTGACTCGGGCTAATGAGCACACTCACACTGCAATGACTATGAACAAGGTGAAATACAACACAAACAAAATCAGGGTAAAATAAGCTAAAAAGTTAAAAGCTCATCACAGAGCATGTATAATGGTCTTTGCTGACTTTCTTAATAAAGTAGTGTTTTTATACTAATCACAGGGTAAAAAATTATAATAATCTGTTGTGTTACATTTCAAACTCTACAGTAGTGTAGCTGTAGCAGAATTAAAGCAGATATGACAAACCTCCTCCTTCAATGTTTTCAAACTGACTGACTCTTGTTAATTATTAGTAACACCCCCTTTGAATATGCAAAGATTTTAAACTTGAAAGTTTGACCTCTTTGTGTCACCCTCTGATAGGCCACCACACCCTGGCTCCCAGCCAACCGGAGCCCATTATCACCAGGGCCTCTTCCCATGCCTTGTCCCCCGACCAAACAGGGCCCATCCTGACGAGAAGCTCCTCCTATCGGGAGCCCTCTCTGACCAATCTGAAGAGAGCAAGTGCTGAGGTGGAGGTGATAACTCCATCCAGTCCCCTAGGCAACCGCGACAACATGATGACCTTCAGCAGCAGCACATTGCCAAGGTAATAGTTTTTATTAGAAGAATGTCAGTCCTACATTAACAACCCTCTAATTTAAAAAATGTCCTATGTCCAAAATCACCCAAAATCAGCTATCACACTTGCAAATGCATGACACATAATTGTAGGGTTAACATGCAGAATTGAACTGAACAACAGCTGTTACAAAGACAACAGAGTCAGTAACACTTCGATGGACTATCATTTGATGAAGCTTTTTTGCTATGGCTGTGTAGCATTAGATGAGCTATACCTCAGCCAAAACTGGCCTGTAAAAGCACTGAAGCCACCAGAGGGTTTTGCAGAAGTGGTTAATTTACAGCTTTTGAAACAATATCTGTATGTACAGAGCAGATGAACAGAGAGCTGAGCCTGGGTTTGTGGCCACAGAAGTAGGTCAGTAAGTTCTTGATGAGTTTTTGTGAATGTTTTAGAGGAGAATAGTGGAACAGAACTGAAAACATTTGCTCCAGGATACAGACAGATTAAAACCTAACTGATGATAATCATGAGTCTGTCAGTCCACCTCTTCATTCAGCAGCAGAGTCCCACACAGTGTCTGAGTCAGCCATTACTGGCTACAGTGTTCATGTTTGTCTCATCACAGCTGCTCTGTGGTCAAATCAAAGAGGGAATACCTACAATAATCAGCTCAATTAACCTACATGATGAGTCCATTATCTACATAGTAATCTGTCATACATATTTTTAAATAATTACATTAATTGTAATAATCATAATCATCATTTAGTATCCAGAAGTGTTGATGTCTGAATGTTGCATTTACATTTAAATATAAAAAGTCTGTCTTCTCTCACTTTTGTCTGTGGTAGAAACAGTGATTGAGATGTTGAAGAAGTGAGTGTTTATATGAGGAAGCTGCATGAAGGTCTGTGTGGGTGTGACTGAGAAAAGCACTCGTTTTAAATACTCAAAAAGCACCACTCCAAAGCAGGAATGGCACACAGGGCTCTGCGATAGAACATGGTGGGGGTTGTTCTCCTCGAGCTACCGACACTATCTATCTACCTTATCACATTGTTGTGGTTAGCATACTGGTAGCCTGGCTCACTGAGCTACATGAAGAACATGAGAGAATGACATCATTTTAGTAACAGAGACACACTCTTGTCACAATCATCTTCTTTATAGATTGTCTTTCTTCCAGGTCCCATGGAGGCTCCTCTTTGGACGAGGGTCGCATTCCTCGGCGTCATGCCTCCATCCACGCCTCGATGGACTCCACTCGTTCCAAGCAGCTGCTCAGCCAGTGGAAGAATAAGAATGACAATAGGAAGTTGTCCCTGCAGGTTATGGATGGAATAAGACCAGCCTCCTGCTCTTCTCCTCAGAGGAACATGGAGCTGCGCTGCTCTTCTGAACCATCAACCATGGGCCTTGAGGTAGAGCTCCGCAGTGGAGCCCACATGGCTTCAATCGCTGTCCAGGAGGCAGAGCTGCGTGCTGGGGCCCACATCCCAGCTCAATACATGAAGCTAGCAGCGAGCTCTGTTCCAATGACTAATCATAATCACATGGCCCATAATGGCAGCACCGGATTGGCTGGCGGAGCCAGAGTGTCTATCCAATCGCGGCCTGGATCCTCCCAGCTTGTTCATATTCCTGAGGAGGAGAACCCCACCAGCAAGGATCAGGAGAGTGAGTCAGAGGACAGCATAATGGACGGGGGTGGGTCTGTGAGGGAAAAGTGGCTGAGAGTGGCTGAGAAGACCACCATCCCCTGTAGGCCACTCAGCGCTGGAGGACAGCCACGTCTTATGCAGGTTAATCATTTTTTCTTTACCTACATGAACTCAGTCTGTCTGACTTAGAGGGGCTACCACAGGTCCCCTGAGTGACACAACAGAGGCAGAGGCGCTCAGAGGGTGTATTGGCATGTAAGGTTTGACCATGATAGCATGAGATCAAAGAGGAAGATGAGCAATCCTCATTACTGGTGATGAAGTAGCAAATCAGCTTGATGTTCGAGTGGAAGAATCAGTAGTGGTAGCTTGACTCCACTGTGAGATGTCCGTAGATGTCCATCTGGATCAAATTACAGGAATGAGGAGAATAGTTCATTTTTAACATCACAGCAGTGGTCAGAGCAGGGGTCCTGGGATTCAGCCTTGAGGTTCTTTACAAACTTTACACTCATTAAGAGTGACATGTCAGATCTGTTCATAACTGTCACACACAGCCCACAGATTCAGAGGAAAAGAACAGAGGGAGTTTATGTTGACCAGCACAGTAATCTCAACAAAAGGCATTTAACAGCATTTCACAGCCTTCACCAGCTGGATGGCTCCAAAGCACAGTGTCAACCAACAGTTTGCGTTTGCGATGTATTAATTATGCTCTTCTTCTCTTTGGCGATTATTTATTTTTTTCAAATAACGAGATGAAGAATTCTTTCTCTGTCTCATTTTTTCTCTCATTCTTCCTCATCCAAAATTTTTAGTTACAGTGTCATCTCATGAATTGCTTAGCATTAGGGTTAGTGTAGTTCTATACACATGCCTGCAGCAATTAGCTGTTCACTCACAACCTGCCAGCTGGTAAATCCCTGCCTCTTGTATGTATGTAACAAACATAAAGTGACAGTGAAAAGTATCAAACAGAGCAGCAATGATAACACAGAGGACAGAGTAGGTCATGACAGGAGTTCAGCTCCATTTCAGAGTAGCAAGAAGGTTTGTTAAACAATTTACTGTATTTGTCTAATAATTTCGTGATACCAACATAGGTGAATGTATTATTTTGCTTTCTGTTGATTTAATTTTTGTTTAGCTCTTACGTCAGTCTATGAATTGCAATAAACAGCGTTTGACCATTATCATTATTATTATTAGTAGTAGTATTATTATTAGAGTCATTGTAAAATTGTGTCACTTTAAGATAGATTATATATTTTGTTAAAGGGCCTAGGGTTGCAGACCTTCACCTACAAGAAAAGCAGGTTAGCATCAGGATTAAGAGTTGCTCACATCTTAGTCTTTCTCTTCTTCCAGGTTATAGCCTTATCCAAACAGCAGGGTCTGCTTTGCTCTCCCCGGTCGGAGGACGGTGGTAGTACTGTCAGCTGCACTGGATCCATCAGATACCGAGCCCTGATGGACCAGGACCCATCTCCACCTGCCTCTACCACTGGAGCAGTGGGAGGAGGTCAGTATTGCTAATAGAGTGAAGTACTGCATCTAGTGTGTATGCGCTGCATGGATGTTAACAACAGTGAACCAGTGCTACTGCATCTTGACACATTGGTATAATTATCTCCAATGAGCTTTAACTGCACTTTACATTGTTTCTGAACACCATACATTGAACTGTTTTATGATACAAAATGGAGGCAGAACCTGTTCTTCTTGTAAACTTTCATGGCAATTGTAAACAGTGGATGGAGCAGAAAAAATATTCAACATATTTCTTCTCTTAGCAGGTGGAAGGTCTCAAGTCTATCAGAAGTGGTCTGATAAACAGGAGATGCTAACAAACACATCAGCCAGGCTCTTATTCTGTTCTTATAAGTATTTACTCCTTATGTCACATCATACCAATATTTAAAATGTGAGTTTTTACTATGAAGTAAGTCACATTTTCATACCCTGTGATTCTATTAATTCTGAACAGTTTGGAATCACAGAGATATTCATTAACAAGTACAGATATAGTGTTAAGGTACTGACACCAATACAATACTTTTTTCAGAACCTGACTTTGAACGTATGTTTTGCAATTTTTTTTTTTTTTTGCAAAACCATTCTCTCACAAAACAAAAAAGCCAAAGCTAAAAAATTAAATTTTGCCTAAACACAACCATTTGTAAAAGAACACTCCTGAATTGAAATAGTATCAAACTTGAAATAAATATCAACTTTTAAATCAGGAACCTAGTAAACATGCTCTAACTGTGTCTTTGATGCCTGCTTTTGGTATTTGACACTTTTTCATATGTGGAGTTACTGTGCCAAAACCCACAATAAATGTATCCTACTAGCCAATGGGTATCTATAAAGCATAACTTATCTTATCCCCATGTCAAACATGTCAAGGAGTCACATTGGTGATAGACAGGTTGCCTCATTACCATGAACACACTAGTTATTTTGACTTAATACCACAGACACTGTCTAGTTTCTGACTGAAACTTCAGCTGAAAATAGTCATCTTACAAATGGACTCTGGTCTTGTGTTGGTATAATAATATGCTCAAAAATCCAGTGGCCAGCAGTTTTAGGAAATTATTTCTTTTTCCTCCAACACTGTTTTACATCTAGGAGCTTCATGCAAAGAGTGAAAGTTGGAAATGGAGCCAGTCTAGTTCTACACTTTGTTCCCAACATAAGACTAAGTCTAGACACTATGAAGGATGGGAACTAATTTATCAGGTTCTGGACTCATCATGGAAGATGATGATTATTGTTAGCAGAAGACAATTATTGGGTCATTCATCTGTCTTGTTCTTTTAGGAGGAGGTTTGGAAAGAACTGGCAGTATAGTCCGCGTTGAAGCCCACCCAGAGTCCAGATCAAACAAACCAATAGTGAAACCTCCTAGCACTGATGGAAGTGGCTCTTGGCGTTGGAAACCACCAGAACAACGAGCATCTCTCCGACAGTCTGCATTCACCCTCAATGACCTGAATAGACACACAGACAGTTGTGATTCACTGAGGGATGGGGGGTCAGTGGATGGACGGAGGAGTGTGACAGGGACTGAAACTGAGAGTGAAGGGGGAGGAGATGGAGGAATGGGAGGAGTAGGAGGAGGAGGTGTTTATACAAACCATCCACATGTTGTATACCCTGTGCACCCTTTACATCCAAATAACCCCAACAACTTCCAGAACCCAAATTTTAATCCCAACAACCCCAATAACCCCAATTTTAACAATGCTCACCCTAACTTCAACCCTATTTCAGCCAACTCCAACATGCCATTCACTCCCACTGCCACCTTTGTCCCTCCTTTCCACCCCCACCCTCAGGCTATCACTACAATCAGGGTCACCCCAGTAGAAGGGACAGCTGCTAGTAGTGATGGCGGCTCAGACTGCCAGTCAGTGGCCTCATCAAGTCGGGAGTCCACCCTGAGAAGGAAAAGCGGCTCCAACATTGTCCACATCCCCGATCGAGGGCCCACCCCTGACCTCCATAACAACCACCGCATCTGTGATGACAGCAACCTTGACAACGAGAGCAGCAGCCGCTTCCACGAAAACCTTAGAAATTTTCAAGAACACCCTATCCACCCCAATCACCCTAACCACCCCAACAGGCAGTTGCAGGGGATGTTTGGTCGTCCCAGCCCTACCCCTCCCCCTACCTTACCCCGCCCCATCCTGACTCACACTCCACCTCCTACTCTGGGGTTGGCCTATAAAGAATGACAAGCTCAGTGTTGAGTTCATCAATCTGCACCCATGACAAAAATTTGTCCTATTCGACCAATACAAAAATTGCAGTGGAGAACATTGGACAGGGCCAAAAATGAGAGCAAATTCTGTTAAAGCTGTCCACCTCCCCTCATGTCACCTAGCCAATTAGGGCACACTACATGGCCAACAGTGTCCCTCACAGCTTTCCGGCTGGTTTAATACTAAACTGAATAAATGTTACGTCTAGCTAGGAGATGTACTGTAGGCTTAAAAAACCTATTGGCAATAGATTCAAGATCTTTGGGTCAGAAGCCATAGAAAGTACAAACACAATTAGCCCAGCCCCGATTTCCCAAAGGTCAAAAAGAAAGGACTAAAGTCAAAGGATGAGTTTGATTTAACATTTTTCTAGTTTATTTATTTATTTATTTTGGACTCTTGGATATACCAGACCAGACCAGACCAATGTTTTTGTATATCAAAAATAGTGCCCTTGCTTCATGGGCACAAGGATAATGGGTTAAATAAACTGCTGATCCTTTGACCCCCTCAGAGATGGAGACTCCAACATCTTTGGTCTGCGTCATAGCTCTCTGCCAGCGAGGATGGATTCAGCATGGCGACTGAGCTCCTCTTCTCTTCTGACTGCTAGGTCAGCTATGAATGGGATTACATTTCTATCACTAACATACATATATTATCAGCTTTCATCCTGTTACCAAACACGGGTAACGTATCGTTATATAAACTTTTTATAGTGTAACCACTTGCCATTAGAAGAAAATTGCATTCAAAGCCCATAACTGTGTTGTGTTTGTACATACAAGAGTGGGTGGCTACAGTGGAAATTAAACCAACAGTCTTAATTGTGCCTGGGCTACAAGGGGGTCACCTTTGGGCAATAACTATCTATTATTTTCACGGTGGTATTGTGTTTGTGTTGAACAATATCATAGGACTTACATTGTGCTTAAATATACTATAACAGGCGCTCTATTTTTTACATGCTCTGTTTTTCATGATGTGCTGTAATTAAATTATCCTTACTGTTTAGTAGCTGTATTGCACTCTGACACATACAGCATGTTAATCATTTGAACAAATCCTGACCATTTTTTGGTTTGTTTTACCAGCTCATCATGTCTCACAGAATCATAGGTTTAATTATGATACAGTATTTGGGCCACAGTTGAAAAAAATGAAATCTAATATTTTAGGAATAAAGTTGAGATAGTTTGAGAAAAAATATGCTATGTTATGCAATAAAGCAGTACCTCTGTCTGGAAAAAAACTCATTGTTTGATGAGAATAGTTGCAACATTACAAAAAAAATGGCCCAACACTAAATTTAAACAAAGAACCATATTACAACCCTATGTGTGAGTATATGGATGTATGGATGGACGATATAACAATTTACCATAAAATCATAAAAATATGCCATTTTAAGAAAGCTTAGTATTAAACTAATAATAAAGTTTAATTTGTATAAGAAATACTGTCATTAGACGCCCAAAAGTTTCAAAAGTTGCATATTACAAGAGTAAAGAGTAATTTTATAAGAATTTACAATACAATAAAATAAAAAAGAATTGTTTAATTTAAGGAAGGAAGGAAGAAAATTCTAAAAACGGTATGAATGAAAAAATATAGATAGTTAATTAGTTCAATTAACTGGTCTAGATTCATCTTTATCTATTAGATATTTTTTTAACGTATGTCTCTGGATCATACATTTTTTATCGCAGTAAATCATGGTCAATAGTAAATGTTATTTACTTTGTGAATCATGACAATTCATTTAACAGTGAGAGTAAAGATATTTTTATGTGAAAATTTTTTACTATTTTGAAATTAAAATTTGCAAACGATCAAAGGCAGAATCTACAAGTAGAATAATAATCAATAAAATTCACGATACTAAACTAAGAAACGGTTAGTATAAAAATATTGAAATACTTATACATTTTTAGCCCTCCAGTGTTACTTTTTTCCTTAGAAAATTACAGCTTAATTTGTCAAATCAAATGTTACATTTTAATTAAACTTTCTAATTCATGTTATATCATCTCTTTTTTTCTTGTATAATAACTATTCTTATCACAATAATTTGTTTTTCTCAATTTATCTACAAAGTAGTTTTTCCCCATTAACAGTGGCTCTTCCACTGTTCTGTTGTACTGTAAATTTCCACACTACCTTTGCTGCAGTAGTATTTTGCATGTGTATTTGAATTCATGAAGTATAAAACACTTCTGAAATGTCTAAATGTTTTTAGAATTTTACCAATGTTCGGACTATTCAACAGACATAACTTAACCTTTTCTTAGCCCAGTGTTTACATTCTCACTTAGTGCCCAAGTGCCATCAAAAGAAAGATCATGTGACTGTGGGCTAGTCACATCGATACTGTGTTAACGCAGACTCAGAAATCTGCCTGAGAACATAAAGATCATCACATTTGGATCATGTAAAATTTGATAAAGCACAATTACTGCAGCGTGATGACAGTGTCCAAATGATAATAGAATACAGTGGATTTTCTAGCAGTTATAGCATGGTAAGATATTGCTTTGCTTTGCAGGCCCATGGTCAAGATAATAGTGATAATGTTGCTGGAGCTGATGTTGCTGCTAATTGTTAGTAAAGAACTTGACATATGTTTAAAAGGATACACACTAGGTGAGTAGAGAGGACTTGTAACATTTGTTATAAGGGAGTACATTATTTTAATTTAACAGGATGAGATATCTAGAGTATGGTTAAATAAGTAACGCTTTCAAGAAAGGATTCAAGAAGGTTTCTGAGCATGTTCCTGTTCTGTGCAAGAAGTTTGGAGAGAATAGGCAGTAGATAGAGTTAATGTTTAGTGGTATGACACTGTAAAATTTGCAGTTTCCAGACAACTATATCTTGTGACACACAGTAACTTGCATATTACCCAGGTCTGACCACTGATTTGCCTCCACTAGTGTTTCCTCTGGCTCGCCCTGCTCAGACATAATTGATCAACTTTTGAGTCTTTTGACACAAAATTGCACTACAAAGAAGCCTCTTAGACCATAAGAGTCCACCATCATGGATTTTTGGCTTATTTGCATAACAATTAAAATAGAAAAATGAATAGCGCTTTTTTGATTTTGGCTTTATCAATACCAAATTTTATGTAGATCCTTGAGGGATTGAGATACACATTTCTATCACAAGTGAGCAAGATCAGTCAAAACATGGCTGCCATCAGCCAAAATGTCTTTGCAAAGGACTGGGCTTAGTGACTTGGCTAAATAACTCAATTTCCATTTGTCCAATCATCATGGATCTAGGTATATATCTTAAGACCGTGATTAAGAATAGCTTTGCCGAGGCATTTTGAGCCCGTCCCATATGGGGCGCCAAAAATGTGTGTCTGAAGAAAAGTTAGACTAGAATTCCACCAAAATTGGTTTGCATGCTCTGGGGGCAAGTATTGCGATGCTGGGGGCTTTTAGTATGATAAAAGAAGTGTGTGATTGGTGTTCCTCCTTCTGAGAATCATGCTAGTGGTGAAATGAGCTAATTGTGGGCGATTTGAGCTGCTTTCTTCTTTTGACCACAAAAGAGTTAAATTACTGCTTGATGCTATATTTTTTAGAAAGTCTTTATTTAGTCATTTAATTTTATAATCTACACATAAGCCACCCCTTAACCAAAGCTGGTTAACCTGCCTAACCCATTTGCTATTTTCTCATGATATAAACTTGTAAATGGCAGGCTACAGATGTGCCAACATTATAATTAAATATGAAAAACTATAAATATAATATTTTCATACGATTTTGCAAACAAACCTGTGGTTACTTGCAATTCCTTGCATTCCTTGATGACTATTTCCACAACACATTTACATTGTTGTGTTCAGTTAGTAATTGTTCTATCCTACATTATACCAACATGTGGTGGTGGGAGCTAATATAGAATTGGCAAAATGCAGAAACTTGTGGTGGTTGCAATTGCTATATAATATGATGGAGTATGTGCTTTGCTGCTGCTATTGATAATAATCAGTAAGCGTGCTACCCCATCCCATGTATTCTACTTGTAAACACTGCAAACTCACAGTGAGACATGCTTTAAGTGAGCTGTGAATGCACCTTTCCCAGTCCTCATTCTGCCATGCCCAGGAGAGCCAGCAATCTCCTCAAAGACATGGGTGAGGATGTTAAGGAGAATTACCTTCTTGTTACTAAGTGGAAATGCATGGCCAAAGGAAAGGAAGCAAGCCCAATTACAACTTCTGCAGCCCAGGCTTGCCAACCATAATTTTGACAGCCGCATCTGATGGTGGTTTTGGCGCTGTAGTCTCTCAGCTGCATCCACATCACATACTATATAACATTTGCATCAAGGACGCTGACACCCGCAGAGAGAAAACAGTTAAGAACGAGGGATGTGTCAGAGCAGTGAAGAAATGGAGGACAAACTTGTGGGGTTGGAAAATTACACTGCACACAAACCATTAGGTTCACAGTCTCGACAAAAGAGAAATGCATGGATATGCATTGCACATTCTGCACACCCCCTCTGTTTCACTTGTGATGTCATGTATGGTCCTGGATCCTGGTTTTATACATATATATTGCCTGTCAGCCTTACCCCTGCCTGCTGACTAACCCATCACCATAGACACAGATCACCTGAGCTAGTGGATTTGCTGTCAATGACGTCTGTCTCAGAAACTACTGCTGAGTTTTAAGATGCTTTTTCCTCCGGACATGAGCTTTCTTCTCTGCATGTGCAAATCCACCAGCAATGTAAAATCCAGATTGGTTTGCTGCAGCCTTACCTCAAGATAAGGCACCTAGCTGTGTGGTTGGCTTTGGTTGTGCACTGGTTCTCTGGTATGGATGCACTGGTGCGCTATCAGATATCTGCATGTTCAGTGTGTCAAAGGTTAAACACGTATACAGTTTTTTTAGGCACCACTGCAACCTGTCTTTTATGATCATCAGTCTCTTTAAAACTGTTGTGGTTGCGCATCGCTGTTACCAGTTACTACTCAGAGTAGCCTGAATTTGCTCTCACACCATATGTCGCAACTAAGCTCAACAATCTCCCTGACTTCCTGGGTTGCTAGGTGCATCCTCACTAATCCAACATGACAGAGCACTGTGACGCACGACCTTCTTATATTCGAAGGGGAGTGGGTGCATGAAAACCAGTATTTGCACAATGCCAAAGGAGCATTTCCAAATTTTCTACCTATCAAAGAGAAACTAGGTCCTAGTACCTACATCCTGTATGGTGGGAGTACTTTGGCCTGTTTCCCATTTGGCTTGGGAAGTGGACTTCCTAAATTGTCAGTACTGAAAGAGCAGTTTGGGCCTGGAACTGTTCAAGAAACCAGCAGTCAGACCAGAGCACGCAGGCCATCACAGTGGCTGAAGGACTTTGAGGCTTAAAAGAATAAGAACAAAGGCAAGTTTTCTTTGATTAAAAGAATAAGGAGACTGTCTAAAGAGACCAGTAGTTCTGTATAAATACAGAACAGGTTTCACTTGCATCAGCGCAACAACACAAAGAAGAAGCCTGATATGTTTCTGCTCAGCCGTCATATAGCAGACGATCGGTTTACTAGGGGGAGGGGCAGGATGTCATACAACCGCCATCTTCTGCGTTTTGACTTTTCCCTTCAGGATTCTTCAAGTGTTTTGTCCCTCTCTGTAACATCTCTGATGATAAGCTGAAGGCAAGAAGTGTTGATGCAGTATGTCCATGCCACTGTTTTTATCAGGTCTCTGTATAAAGTTAGTGACACACCACCATGATGGTGACAGTGGCAGGAAAAACTTCCTTTTAAAAGGCTCTCTCTCATCCACTAGTTGGGATGAGAGAGAGCAAGAGAAGGGCAACAGTGTAAGGTCCACATTGGAATATAAAATAATAGTAATATCATTAATTAATAATAATTACAGCTGAAGTTGTGTAGTAGGATCATGGGGACAGCAGGTGGTTTGTGCAGAAAGAGAAGAGAGATAAAAATTATCCTGGACACTTATATAATGGAGGGAGTCTGTTTTCTAATTTCAGTTAAGACCAGTGTTAAGATGAATGCTGTGATACAGTAAAACAGTCACTGTAAGAAAAATAAATCTTATATACAGATTATATATGTGTGTATAGTCTTGGAGACTGAGTTGTGTTTTGGTACAATAGATGTGGTATATGGTTTCTGATCTAAGGCAGGAAATGTAATAAATGTATAAATGGAATATAAAGCTGACAGATCCTTGGTGAAAATGATAAATTGAGTTTGAAATACTCATTTGTATTTGCGAAAAATCCTTTGGATCATAGTTTATTAAGAAAGGTGCACAATCAATAGTGAAAGTACTGGAGAAACAGTAGAGAATGTTCACGTTCATAACTTGTGTTGTGATGTCTTCAACATCTCTCATCCGATTCAGTGTTTTTTAGTTTTCTATAATCTTGTGAAAATCATGGTTTTACTATCAGGAGTGTTTTTGAATTAAGATAATGGTGGATGAAAAACAATGGGGAGCACAACTGAAAGAGGATTATGTGATTTTTGAAAACCCTTCGAGATCTACACTGAATCCTGGATAGCACTGCAGGTCTGCATCTGTGCTAAAGTACAGTTAGAGTGTTGAAACAGATTTATGGAGTTGTTGTTATTACACCCCTTTAATGTTCACATGATGTCATGTAGAGCCCAACATTAGCTTTTAACTGACAGAGTGTCACTGTGCCTGATCATTAGCATTATAAACAGACCTGAGTAAGCGAGAAGAAACTGTCCTATTAGTTCACTTTTTACTCTATAGAAATAATGTTTTTTATCTGCAAAAAATTCTGGTAGTGATATATGATATACTATTTGATAATGACATTAAAATCTAGATTTAGGCAGTTTCTCCACTGCAGAATCCTTACAATGGTGCTGCTGCAAGAGAATTAAAGAGCTGACTCACTAATCTGTATCTAAAGTCCATCTCAGTGCTGGTAGCTCGTTGCATAATTACATACAGCATGTAAACCCTAAAACATTCAAGCAAGACTTGTTTTGTGGCCTTAACAAGCTATTTCAGTTTAGCCCTTGATATTATCACATGAAGTGCGTTGAATGAGCTTATATCTAGGACTGGTACTGGTTATAAAATAGATCAAATGTGGGTAGCAGTTTATTAGCTTAGCTGCATACAAAGGGTGCGTGGGTTGATGTTGTCTGTTATGCTAGCAGCTAACAGCTAGCTATCATACTACCTATTGTTACACAGTTAATGGCCTGCTGGTTACAACCAATATGTTCATAGATAAAACCAGCTGGTGAAAGTTTGTCATAAAAATCAGATAGACTGAATGTGAATGATCAGATAACTATTTAATACCTTTGTCATATGTATAACAATCAATGTAATTTTGTCTTTCTCTTTTATTAAATCTCTATTGATATGATACAGTATATAGATATTTTTGATTAGTGTGAAAATGTGAAAGAAATCTTTTTATATTTGCTTGTCAAAGTTGTTGGTAATTGCCATGGAAAGCATCTGCACTCTTATGGTTGGCTTCCATCAAGGAAGTCACTTTGCATTTCTACAGCAAGTCAGTTCATAAACCATTTTCAGATTCAGTTCATTTTCTACGGAGTACAGATCAGCTCCAACAACTCACCAGTGCAACAGACACCAGTTTGTGAACTATCTAGTCACTGGATCAAGCTTGAAAAAAGATGTTTTAAAAATGATATAAGGAATAGTTCAAATACACAAAATACACTTATTTGCTCTCTGCTGGGAGGTAATATGAGAAGGCTGAAATCAATCTCAGCCTTTAGCCCTTGATAAGAAGACTCCAATACCTCTACAACAGATTGCGTGACTACACACAAACAGAAATGTGTGAATGACAGCAGCTCTTATGGACTCAAATTAGTGTATGTTCCACAATGCTACACTATTTCTTAAATAACGTCAAGACAAAGGACAAAGTCCAAATAGATTCAAACTAAGCAGTTAAAAATAAATACAGAACTGATAAATGACTCTTGATGTAGATTTAGGTTTGTTTGTTTTTTCTTATCAGATTTGTAATCAGTTGAAGACATGAGCTGTTTATAATGATTGATGAAAGTAATGGTTTTCTCTTTCTATTGCTGTAAATAGACATTTGTATCTTTATACTCATCAGTATATCTTGTATGTGACCCCCAAATGATCAGTGGACAATGTTAATGCAGTCAGTCCACCTCCATTCACAATCATATCACACACCAGTGTTCAGTCAGTTACCATCTGATTTTTACTTACCATGGCTAACAGGACTGAACCTTTTCTGCTGTAAACTCCATCTCTAGATTTCAGTGGATTGAATCCAGGCCTCACATCTGTTTGATATCATACATGACTTACTAAGATTTTGATAGAAAGAGATAATAAAAAAAAGCTGCTGTCATATGAAAACCTTTGGACTCAAATTAAAGCGAGACTACATAACTTTTATGAAACCCTTTGTAACTTCTGAGTTGGAGCAACAGTGACCTCTGCAGCCACAAATCAACATGCAGAGCCCAACAGGATTCAATGTGCTAGTGCACATTGAATCCTGTTGGGTTCTGTGTCTGAGAGGTGGAGAATATTGGAGGCAGGAAGCAGCTCACATAGGGAACACATGTATCAAGCATTCATGCAACAAACACCAAATCATCATTTGTCTGTCCATCTGTCCATCCACAAAACATAGTTGCTAGCTTTATGCTGACTGGGTGACTAGAAACAGGGAAGGGTCTTTCAACTCATGTTGCAGCAACAGGCAGTTCCATGAGTTACCCAACAAGTTCCATGGACATTATGATCCAAATCATCCTCACACACTGTGAAGAATATAGTGAATATAGAGTCTTACTGATGTCTGATGGTAACACATACAGCTTAGTCTAAAGGCCGATTATGAGCCAGGTTATATAATGACAGACAACCAGCTGGGGAGCAACCAATATGAATGAATTACTTCATCATCATCATCATCATCAAAGAGGTTGATGAAGGAAAGGCTTTACAGCAGTCACCCTCTGAACACTAAAGTGGACTAAAGCAGCTTCATTCAACTGGTGCTTCTCTTCCTTCCATGATGTTATTGTTAGATCAAGGATTATTCAAGTCCTGCTCATTCTTATTGATGACTCTTGAGAAAGGGTTTTCATTTTGCACATTAAAAGTTACATAGTCTTGCTGTAAAGTGTAATTTTACACATTTGTATAACTGGATACCTGTTAATCCACATTTCCTCCTCGATACTGTACAGTTGTGGGTTTTTTGTTTTTTTTTCAGAAATTTCAGATTTGATAGTTGCAGGAAACACTGACACACTCATTCACTGGTTTCTAACTGCTTTTCTGTCTTTGAGTGGTTTTGTGTGAATGCTGGTCACCATCTGTCAGCAGATTAAGAAAAGAGATGTTCACCAAAACATTTCAATACTATGAGAGAAAAATCAGAGGACATGTTTATCTGATAGTGACAGTGTCTCATCTTATATTCAGTGTGTATTAATAAAATTCAGTATCTGTGCAGTCACTCAAGTGTTTACACATACTGTATGCTGTATATTGTACTTTTAAGTACAGTGATTTCACTGATGGTTTACATGCAACATATCAGAGTGGTGCCACCCATTAAACAAAATCAATCTAGTGTGTTTTATATCACATCTCAAATTCTACTGTCCATCTCAATTTGACAAATATTTGATCTCATCTGTCATTTCATCTTTGCTATCTAATGCTAACTATCATGCAAGTTACAAAGTTTTCACTGTGTGTTTTAACAAGACTCTAAACCAGTTCTTAAACTGGGATCGGAGACACAAAGACAATTGATGTGTTTATGTAAAAATGGCAAGTGTACTGAGATGTCCCATCAATTCTGTGGCTGTAACACTCCACACACTTTCCATGTAAACACACTCTGCTCCATTTTCCTTCTCCACAGACTGGGCAGATGTGGTGATCTTTAAACAGCTGGACTGATGTTTTCTTTTTTACAACACATTACAACATTGGGATAATTTCATTGGGATAACTACAGTGTGGATGAGTGAAGTGTGACTAATAGACTCAACTGTTATATTTGGACTGACTCTGTGAACACGTACAGCAGTGACAGTGTACTGATAACGACAGACATCCTAAAGTTTCTGTTTTCCAGTGGTGTCTCTGTAAAAAAAAAATAAAAGTTTGATATCAGGTTACTTGTCTGTCTCAGTTTGTCAATCTTTTCAGCTAATTTCACATTTCATTTTGGTCCTGACATAGAAAAGTTTGAGTTTGAGCATCTAATGTTCACATTTACACAAGGAAGAGCCTGTAGTGACTGTGTTTGATTTACACTTATATTATAGTCAGACAGTTCCTATACAGTCCCACACAGAATACATGCTCCTCTCAGTGAGGAAATGTCTACTGTTCTTCCAGTGTAGGCCAGTGATCAATTCCTTGATCTCACTGCTTTGACAACATCAGTCCCACTGTTGTTCTGTCTCTTCCTGCGTCAAGGGTCCTGATGTTCTTCCTGTTCTTCAGCTCCCAGTCCATGAGCCCCTGGATTTCTCCTCCCCCACCCAGCTCAGTGTTCTTTGTCAGCCTGGTGTCTGAGGGGGGGTACTCTCATGATCTGCCCCTCTTTTTGACTTCCTGCCCAGACTCTGCATTATCCTTTCTGTAGGTGTAACATTGTTTGGTGATTTAAATGTGGCTCACTCTTAGGGGAGAAACACGAGGAGCTCATATCCACATTAACTGAGTGCTAGCAGTAAACATCAGGGTTTTATGAAGACATGGATGCACAAAGGGTTGAGTATAATTATAGTCAAATACTATTTATAATTAGTGTTGTGAGGCCAAAAATGTTTTTGTGAGGTCTTGACTTTGACCACCATATTCTAGTCAGTTCATTCATCAAGGTGAATATTTGTGCCAAATTTGAGTTCCTTCAAGATGTTACAGAGAAATCAGGCCACAAGAATGTTACATATGTACCTGAAAACATAAGGGAAAACAGAGTGAGAAAGTCTAATAACTGATAGTATGAATACAGAGACACAGGCTGGTGATGTGGGAGTTTTGCTGATTTCAAATAAAAACTTTTGTAATATATTTGTTCCATCTCCCTGTACTGCAGTTCACCTCATCTGTCTTTTCCTGTTCCACTCATCTGCACCTGGGTTGAGTTACCATGGCAATAACATGATGAGAGCAGAGACCAACCAGACTGGTAGTGGATACAAACCAGAGAGAGAGATGTGCTTTATTACACATTTCTGAGCAGAAATACAACGTGTGTGCGTTTATGTGTGTGTGTGTCCATGTTACTTTGTGTGTACGCAGAACAGACAAAGCTTTGATTGGCTGGTCACAAATTCACCATGGCAACAATGCCAGAGAGCTCAGCGCACACACAAGAGCACAGCAGAAAATGATGTACTGTCTGCCAGCGTTCTGCTGAGGGCCAAAGGCCAATAGAATAAGGAGCAACGATCTTATGTGACAGATTAGTCTTTATTTACCTGCATATTTACCATGCATGGTAACGGGAACAGTGCAACAAGGTGTAAACAGCAATAACATCCTATATTATATATTATAAGATATTATTATTATTATATGATAAATTATTATAGCAAGTATTTATTTAGAGTGATGTTTGTACCTACCTGTCCAATATTCACTCTGCTTCCAACTTTGGTTTGTTTCTCAATCGAGTCCATTGGAAAATATGTTTGTTTCGCTGCTACATGCTCCACTGTGTTCACCTGTAGGTCTTACTGGTCTAGTTAGTGACCATGTCTGGCTGCAGTTTTTACAGCTTTTTGACTGAAAAAAAAAAAAATACTAATAATAAAGTCATGGGCTGTAAAACCCAGAACAATTAGATGACGACTTTAAATTGCTCATTGGAGAACAGAGGATCTGCTCTTGGATTATCACAATGAGTGAGTCCTAAAAATATTGATCAGCATATTTTTAAGCCACTGTTCATAAATAAAAAAAACATTGAAGGAGGTGTGCCACAGGGTTCCATTTTTTTTTGCGTTACATTGAATATCGATTGATCTGAAATCAATTTTTATCTATAAAGCATTTATTGGTAAACCTCCTGGGTACCTGACAAAACTTATCTATAACTCAACCATATACTGCTCTAGGCTTTTAAATTGGCTTTTAATTTTTATGCTCTACACAAGTGAGTAACATGCAAAAAAGATTAATTGGATGAGTTAATCCCTTTTAATCTTTTCAAATCTCTTAGTTGACAAATGTGTGGATGAGAGGTGAAAATGTGGCAAAAGTGTTTGAAAATGAAAACACAGTATCTTCGTCCACTCAGTGACACCTTTCTTACCTGACAGGCTCCCCTGCTATGGCAGTCCATGATGACTACTGGTGGATGATCAAAGGTCACGCAATGATACTGGTCAGCATTGATGTAAACACAACACCCAGGTGAACCTGTTCATTTTGGTGTCTTTTCCTACTGTAACACACACACTGTAAACAAACCTGTTACCTGTCCATCAAGATGCTGTCACACCAGAAACACCACAGGTACCCTGACTGAGACTGACCTCCAGCCCCGAAGTTTTAAAAACACACAATCTTCTATCAAAGTGACTCACAACCAGGAGCAACAACCAGGGGATGAGAAGAGACAGCTATGTTTTATCAGTTTGCACAGCAGCTGCACTCACAGAGGTACATGCTTTTCTTCTACCTTGTGTTACACGTTACAGATTTAAGGTGTTTGCGTTGATAAGTCTTTATTCCACTCCTGCATGTCCACATACTCTGTAGATTCACAGGAAACATGTTGAGGTTCCCTCATGCATTGAACATATAGAGGAGTACTGGGTTCATTTTGGTGCTGGGATTGTGCTTCTAAAATGGCTTTAAACAAATAAAGAAATACACTAACAGGTTATTATCAGCATTTCATTTAAAAAGTTCATTAAATAAAGAAATAAATTAACACAATCAACAGTGGAGCTATTGTACTTCAGAGATATCTTCTGTAATTAGCATAATAACCAGCCACCACGAGCTGCCATTTTGAAGCCCCCAGCTTGTAATTTGTCCTTTGTCACCTTGGAGTTTTTGAAACCAGTAGAAACCTCATTTGGAGGAGAAGGTGGAGCTGAGGAGGAGTGAGGGGTGGAGCTGACCTGCTCTGTACTCTGTTCTGATTGGGTGCTACGGTCTGTCAATCACACAGAAGCCACACCCTAATGTATCCCCTCTTCATTGACTTCACTTTTATACCTGACTACATGCACTTTTAATTACATGGTCTATGGTCCCGATCCGTCTCGTCCCTCATTCCCAGGTTGTTGCTCCTGGGACTTCCACTACACTGAGCCTCACCTCCATTACAGCAAATAAACTACTTTTATTATATATATTATATATATCATTATTAATAAATAATTCATAGGCTTCTACATATCAAACAGAGGGAGTCAGACATAAAGACCGGCCTCTGATAAAAGTCTGTTATCTATGGAGTCAATAAAGACTAAACTGTTGTGGGTCCGGACAGAGGCTGCGCTCTGTGTAAGGGACACATTCTGTCTGTGATGATAATAGCTCACCTGGTGGAGCATGTGCCTTTTGGTCTAAGGCCTGGCAGCTGCAGCACAGGTTCGGCTGGTGGCCCTTTGCTTTGAGTCACTCTCTCACTACAACTGAAACGAAAGATGGCCTCATATAACTTTGATTTGAGTGATGATTTTATAAGTAAATACAGGTTGAGCTAGAATCACAGCTCTTTATCTCAGATGATTTTGACAGACAACATCACGATTTCAGGATTTGACCATAAGTGGTGCAGCCATAGACACAGAGTGTTGACCTAGTCTTGTTTAGGTAAGTTTAACTCCCTGAGCTCGTGTGATAGAAAAAAAGATCAGGCTCAGTGAGGACCTCTGCTGGTCACAGCTGGGGTCAGCTCTGTGCTGGAGAGAACCCAAACAGGCACAGGGAGAATATCAAGAGGAATACCAACACCTGACAACACCTCATTATTAGTTATGCCACTATTATTGCTTCCTCTATTATTTTAACTTACAGCAGTTAATTACTAATATACTATTATTATTAGTATCAGTCACTACTAATTATCATTAATACTCTTTACATCTGTGTTTTGCTTGTTTTTTATTGTGTTCTCGTTTCTCCTGCTCTCTCTCTCTCTCTCTCTCTCTCTCTGTTTCTCTCGCCCACCCAGAGTCTGGTTCTGCTCCAGGTTTCTGCCTCTTTTTCCTGCCTCTGTCACCGAGTGCTGCTCATGGTGGATTTGTTGGGTCCCTTTAAATAATTCTATAAAGTGCTAGACCTGCACATGAAATTAGATTTTGAATTGACTTGATTTGATCCTGTGTTGGTTCCCTCCAGGTTCTCCAGCTTCCTCCCACAGTCCAAAGACATGTACATTAGGCTAATTGGTGAATCTAAATTGCCCATTGGAGCAAAGCCTCTGAGAACGTATTTGGAGACACTGAGTTAAAAATGCAACAGTAGACAGGTGTGCTATTGTTAAAAGGAAGTTAAAAGGTTGTCTGGTTTAAGGCCTTATAAATACAGACGTGGACAAATTTGTTGGTGCACTTCCACAACAAAAAAGAACCTACAATTATCTCCATCCATCTTTGCTTTTGATTTTTGATTCAACTGAATATTTAAAATAAAACACATGAAAATGGCATGGACAAAAATGATGGTACCCTTAACTTAATATTTTGTTGCACATCCTGTAGCAGCAATCACCGCTAACAAGTGATTCCTGTAGCTCTCAATGAGAATTCTTCATCTGCCAACAGGTGTTTTGGTCCTCTCTTCCTGAGCAAACTGCTCTGGCTGTCTCAGGTTTGAAAGGTGCCTTCTCCACGCTGCATTTTTCAGATCTTTCCATTAATGTTGTTGAGGATTAAGATCAGGCCATTTAAGAATCATGTTTTTTTTTTATCACCATTCTCAGGTGCTTTTAGCTGTTTGTTTAGGGTCATTCTCCTGTTGGAGGACTCATGACCTGCGACTGAGGCTGAGCTTCCTGACATTGGGCCTGTTTCACTTCAGGATGCCTTGATAGTCTTGAGACTCCATTGTGCCCTGCACAGATTCAAGGCCCCCTGTGTCAGATGCAGCAAAGCAGCCCCAAAACATAACGGAGCCCCCTCTGTGTTTCACAGTAGGTTCTTTTCTTTGACAGCTTCATTTTTCCATCTGTGAACATGGAGCTGATGGGACTTGCCAAAAAACTCCAGTTTTGTTTCATCAGTACAAAGAACATTCTCCCAGAAACTCCCAGCTTATCAACATACATTTTAGCAAATTTGAGTCTGGCTTTCTTCTGTTTTTCTGTCGTAGTGCAGTCATCCTGGGTCTTTGTCCATGGAGCCCACTGTTGTTCAAAAGGTGACGGATGGTGCGATCAGACTGTGACGTACCTTGACCTTGGATTTCAGCTTGTCTTGGATGCTTTCCTTGGCTCTTTGTCTACCATCCACACTACCCTTTACAATACTTGTAAAGCTGCATATCTTCAGAATAGAGTTTTTATTGAGACAAACATTTGATTCTTCCAAAACCAAATAAATATTGTGAATGTTTGTGAAAAGTCTTTACATGGTATTTATGGTAATTAGCAGGCTGGTGTACGTTTAGTTGGTCTAGAGAAATTCAGTAAGTGTTGCAGCCATTCCCCTTCGCTCCCTGCACCCATTGAAACCACAGGACGTGAAGTTGATGGATAATGTTTGTAAATGTGTGCTCACACTGTTTATCATCACCTGGAGCTGCAGAGCTGCCTTTTCTAAAGTCCACTGAGGCACATCAGTGTCTTCTCTTGTGGAGAAAAAGTGACCTTTGACCTCTTCTCTACGGCACCAATATGTATAAATAAACAGGCTGGAGACACTGTTGTGTTGTCACAAACCTTTTATTGCAGCTCCCACAACAGATCACTTACAGAAAACTGTGACACTTTAAATCCCCGTAAACAGCCCATCATCACCATCATCTTCATTGTCGTCAGTACTTCACAATAATTTAATCGGCGTCATCAGCGTCTACAGGACAAGATTAGATCTGCAGACAACACTGAGGCAGAGAGATGGGTGCAGACTCCACTGTATCACAACCTTCACAGCATGTTCACGCCTTCTGGTCAGAGATTGGTCATGAAGATCATCTTCACTGGGCTGCTGCTCTGTTTGAATTTTATTGCTCTTCCTCATATTCTTAGAGGATAAAATTGTGTCCTGAAGTAGCACAGCCCCTTCACAAACAGCCTGTCACAAGCTTATGGCTTTATTAAAAAAAAGCTTTTAAAGCATTTTCAGAAAATTCGGTTCTTTACTTCTCCAAGTTCTTTTTAAAAATGTTCCTCTTAAAAATCTAGAAGCTCTCTCTTTGTAAAGAATGAAATCTTCAAGGTTAAAAACAGTTCACATTGACTTACAATTGTGTTAGGAAATAGAAAAGGCCGACTAGTGTTACAGAGAAAAGACCAGACATTCTACAAAGGAACAGCTACTGCACACCACTGGGATGAGTCGCACCATCTGTAGTTACAGTTTGAGTCTAGAGACACGGAGTGGGACTGTGACGCCGAAAAGAAGAGGTTTTAAAAATGAGGAATGTGTTTCTAGTGTTCCTCTCCTCCCACTGTTCTGCTGTGTTAATTCCTACAAAAATCAGACCTGCACTGTCACTGTCAATATCTGTTGTCCCAACACCACCTTAGACTCACAATTACATCTCATCCAACACAGGGTGACATCACCTGCAAATCTCATCACCAAAATAAGATACAAAAAACTTAATTCATCAGATGAGTTTTGTCCACTGATCAGTTTCCAATAATCAATGATCAAAAAACTCATAGACGAAGTCTGGTGTTACAAAGAAAAGGAAACTAAGTAACACATCGACAAGTTCCCTTTAAGAAAGTTTAGAAAACACACAACTGAAGGTTTAAGAATGAGGCAGTGACATTTGGCCTGATCTGTTTAACCCTCTGTATGCCAGAGTCAACACCTGCTGCCATTGAAGACAATGGGATCTGGCTCATACAGGTTTAAAATGCTTCTGCTCCATACGTTGCTGGTGTGTTTGAAAAAACTTCCCTGACACAACTGTGTGACCATGTGACACCATCAGTGTCCTTCACATCACAGTTCAAGGAGAGCTGACGTTATCTCATCGCTCAGATGGTTTGTTGTTCATATCTGGAAATATGAAAGAAAAAAAAGCTAAACAGAACCCTAACCCCCCACCCCTCCCCCCAAACACACACACGCAAAACACACAGGTGCGTGAAAAAAAGAAAAAATAAAGTTAAACACAGTCTCCAAAACTACATCATAACATTTACTGCTCACAGAAAGGATTGATTAGCAAAGATTTGTCAACGCGCAACAACACACAAACTCACACTCACTCACACACAAACATACTCTCTCTTTCTCTCCAAGTTCACATGCTAGCATATGGCTCATCCTGGAGTCGACACATACTGAGTGGTAAATAAACTGCCTGGGTGAGGCGGGTGAGGAGGGGTGACAGACTTTTTGCATAGAATATACAAAAGTAACCAGAGAGACGACAAAGATTTTGCTGGGGGGGGGGTTAAAGTAATGTGAATGTGAATAACTGGTGTCATCAGCCAGAGCCTCTCAGACTCCAGTTATGAACCTGAAGTCATAGACTGACTGTCCTGAATTTGATCTTTGACCTCATTTTGCTTGGCTTGATTTAACTAAGACACTAAGGCGCGTCAAAATAAAATTCCTGTTACGTATTGACTGTGGTCGACTTACTGTACAAGAGCAGCAGATAGACATGGCCTGGACATCTGGCCACAAACACACAGAAGTGAAAAAATATCAAACAGGTGAAGAAAAGAAAAAACAAGAAGGGAAAAAACAGGAGTACCATATTAGTAAACAGGTTTCATCCGTTATCTATCTTGACACTAAGAGGAAAATGTAAAGGAAGGTGTGAAAACAGAGGGACAGGGTGGGTTGGGCGAGGGGGGTTGTTGTCATAACGACTCAATCGTTTCTCTGGAGGTGAAGAGATGCATCATTGCTCTGAGTGTGCTCAGATGGTGCTGATGCAACGTCAGTGGGTCCCTGCTCCATCACCACGACGACCACAGCAGCCTCTACGTTTCTATGGGAAGCACAAACAGGATGATGAACATTCAGGCATCTGTTCAGGTCTCTGCCTTTGAATTTGATCACAATGAACTTGAAGGTGAAGACAGATCTTCATGTTGTGTGTGCAAACACACAGGTAAGATGTGGTGGCACAGGGTGGTACAGTCTGTGGATTAATGAAGCTCTTCTGTTTGTAATGTTTGTAACACATCTTTCTGGACTGGTCTCAGAAATGACTGGATCAGGAATCAGCAGGTTCATGAGTTTGATCTGATTCCTGGTCATAAATGAATAAACTTCTCTCCTTCACTGCTCTAAAACAGTAGCCTACACAGGAAGTTGTGCTTCAACTGTGGAAGAAGAATTGATTTAGGATAAATAGTGCAAGGTTTAGTGCCAGTAATCATATCACATCCACATGGCCCATAGTATACAGCTGTTAAACACAGGAATCAGATCAGGACTGAGGATCAGACTCAGTGTCAGTGGTTTATAAATGAGAGGGACTATCTGACTCGTGCAGCAGGAGAAAGGAAATACAATATGTGACTTGTCTTCTCACAGGTTTTCGAGGAACAAGGAGAAAAGACAATATAGCTCTGTAACAGCAGGTGAAGTACAGCTGACTATCAGCTCCATGTTGACAGCTGACATCAGACAGACTGCTAACAGCTGCTCTTGCCTCATGTCCTTTATGGATTACATCATGGTTCATGAACTCCACTGCTCACAGATAAGAGCAGGAGCAGAGCCTTTAAGTTCAGAACACACTCATTGATCATCCATACAGATGTTGCAGATGCTACAGGTTACAGACATTCAGTCCTTTTGCCATCAACTTTTAAACACAATGTTTTCAGCAACTTCAAATTAAATGTGAGGCTGTTTTCAGAGTCAATAGAAACAGTGATGAGCATGAAGCTGGATGAGAAGAATATTTACCTGTGGGCTCATCCTGCATCCGTTCCTCTGCCTCAAAAACCTCTGCCGCTGCATGCACACACACACACACACAAGACATTAAATCTTTAGTGTACCATAAAGCTTTTGACCACACCAGTCCACCCGCTCCTTTGGTTTAGAAATCGTGTGTGCGCGTGCATGCGGGCATGTGCGTGCCTACCTTCCTCTGCTGCCTCCTCTACCTCCTCTGCTACTTCCTCTGTCTCTGTAGAAAAACAAAACAAAACACATTTTCACCATTAGACTCTGAATGAAGAGAAGCTGTTAACACACAGACAAAAGGAGAGCGATAAAGTCCAACTTATCTGAAGCACAGGCACACAAAACAGTGTTTTCATTGTCTCTCATGAAAGGAGCCTATTGTTAGTTCAGTCATCATCTCCTTTAAAAGGCAAGGAAACTGCTTAGACAGTAGATGATATGGATCTAATACCAAGTGGGCAGTGAATACGTCAACAGACCCCAACAGTCTGCAAGTACATTAATTGCAGAGGACAAATTACTGAAGAGAACACACACACACACACACACACACACACACACACACACACACACACACACATTTGGAGTGAGAGACACTGAATCACGCTGCTACACCTCCCTCCCCTCTTTACCCCTCTCACCTGGGACTGTGTCCTCCTCCTCTGTCTCTCCTGGAGCAGCCTCTGTGTCTGCAGCCTCCTCGACTGCCTCCTCTTCCTCAGCTGTCTCCTCCACATATTCCTCTGCAGGAGCTACCTCCTCTTCCTCAGCTGTCTCCTCCACAGCTTCTTCTGCAGGAGCTGCCTCCTCTTCCTCAGCTGTCTCCTCCACATATTCCTCTGCAGGAGCTGCCTCCTCTTCCTCAGCTGTCTCCTCCACAGCTTCTTCTGCAGGAGCTGCCTCCTCTTCCTCAGCTGTCTCTTCTACAGTTTCTTCTGCAGGAGCTGCCCCCTCTTCCTCAGCTGTCTCCTCTACAGTTTCTGCTGCAAGAGCTTCCTCCTCTTCCTCAGCTGTCTCTTCTACAGTTTCTTCTGCAGGAGCTGCCTCCTCTTCCTCAGCTGTCTTCTCTACAGTTTCTTCTGCAGGAGCTGCCTCCTCTTCCTCAGCTGTCTCCTCTACAGTTTCTTCTGCAGGAGCTGCCTCCTCTTCCTCAGCTGTCTCCTCTATAGTTTCTTCTGCAGGTGCTGCCTCTTCTTCAGCAGGCACGCTCACCTCCTCTGCAGCTTCCTCCTCCACAGTCTGCTCTGTTGTCATCTCCTCCACAGCTTCCTCAGCTGCTGCCTCCTCTACAGGTTCAGTTGCCATCATCTCCTCGACTGCAGGTTCTTCCTCGACTGCAGGCTCCTCCTCATCTGTTGGCTCCGCCTCCACTGTAGCAGCCTAGAGTTAAGAAAAGGTTAGAACAATAAAAATAAAGATAAAATAAAAAGATAACAAAAATATATTTGCTGGCTGACTGGAAAGCTACACTGAGGATGAGGAGGTGATACTACTTAGAAAAAGTAATTCAAACTACTTTATAGCTAAGAAATTACAGCAAGAGATTCAGGAGGATGTGCATGATGTGTGTGAGCTCTGAGCTGTTGGACAGATGAGCGTTCAGGAGAGAAAAACAGGCCGTGGCTGATCAGAGGGGGCATGTTTCCAGAACAGATGCAACAGGAAAATAAAAATAAAAATCATTCCCCTCAGTTAATTTCAGTCAATAACTATGAAAATGGCATAAATGTAATTTCAGTCTCTATTCACCTGGGAATATAGATGAAAAAATTATTATAATTTTTTTTTTAAAATGTACACGCTCATTAATTTTTTTTCCCTTTTTGTACCCCCTCAACACACCAACATGGAGTCATTTCAGTGGGACAGCAACTTGTATGAAAGCAGAAACAGAACTGTACCTCCTCTACAACAGGAGGCTCCTCCTCCAGCACCTCTGGGTCCTCCTCAATCACCTGAAAAGGAAAACCCCACATAAATGTCATCAGCATGTTCACACATGTATTTGTGTTGAGTTCATAACTGATGATCTCTCTGTGTGTGGTGTGTACAAACCTCAGGAGTCTCCACAGGCTCTGGTTCGGGTTCAGGTTCCGGTTCTTCCTCAGGTTCTGGTTCAGGGTCAGTTGCAATGACCTCAGACTGGGCTGTTTCCTGAGGTTCTGGCTCTAGGAGAGGGTTATAGATAGTTAGAGTTATAGAGTCGCCTTCATACAGACAGAGCCTGGTGCTGGACTGGGACCTGCTGGTGTTGTGTTTCTACACTACAAAAGAATTCATTAGTCTCCATCTTTTATCTGTTGAAATTCACATGTTGACTCAGGTACCTGGTGGTGGAGCAGATGTGTCCTCAGTTACAGCAACTTTAACCTCCTCCTCCACAGGCTCGGGGTCAGGCTCAATCACAGCTGAGGAGAGAAGAGGATGATGATGATGAAGAAAAATGAGAACTGATGATTTTGAAAGATTTTTAAGTTTAACTGCCTGCTATATGATCCAACATGTGACCCACTAGACAGAATTATACTGAACAAAAATACAAGCATTTTCATTTTCATTTTTGCTTCCAGTTGAAATAAAAGATCTCAAACTTTATTGGACCACATGAAAGGTGTCTCTCAAATCTAGTTCATAACAGACATTTATCAGGCACCAAACTGTCAATTCATGATGATTTAGGGTATAGATGTGCATTTTGGGGGTGGAGGTCATGAATTGGGGGCAGAATGGTGGTGCAGTGATTAGAACCGTCACAAGAAGGACCTGGGGTCTTTCTGTGTGGAGTTTACATGCTCTCCCTGTTCCTACATGGGTTCCTTCAAGGTTCTCTGGCTTCCTCCCACAGTCCAAAAAGCACACAGGTGAGGTTACTTAAGTGACTCCAAATAGCCTGTAGGTATGAGGATGAGTGTCTCTGTATGTCTGCCCTGTGATAGACCAGCAACCTGTGCGGGTGTACCTCATCCAATGTCAGCTGGGAGGCCTGCACAGATAAGCTGTATAGATAATCAATCTCTCTAATTAAAACAACGTTATTGTCAACAAGTATAAGTCATAACATTATTATGAGTAACTTGTTTACCAACGCTTCATGGCTCGTACAGACACAGCCACTGATGTGTTGATAACGTGACCCCTCTACGATGTCGTGTTAAAACACCAGAGACCGTGTGTGTACATGTCTTCTAGAGGTGCCTCTAAACAGCAGCTGCTGTCTGGGGGAACACCTGCGTTGTGGTGCAGGTATTTCCAGTAGATGTGTTGTCAAATCCATGAAGATGTTTTCTGAAACATGGTGGTTTGTCAGTTGTATGCGTTTTTTACATTGCAGTGTGTTGAGCTCGCAGGGCCACAATATTAACCAATAGTTAATTATGTTTGCCACCAAACAGCAGTTCAGAGTTTTGTCACATGGTAAGGTTCAATGTACAACCAGCAAAGCAGTGAAAATGCTTATTCTCAATATTACAAAAAATATCCCACGTCAGGAACGATTGTGATATTCAATATTATTGAATATTGGCTGAAGCCTCGTCGTCACTGAGGTTCTATCCGATTCCTCCCCGAGATGAGTTTACAGAACACACACTGAAGTCACAGTGTAATCTCTGGATAATATCCAGGCCCATGTAATGCTGCCATATTGTTACCAGTGACAAACATCAATGACAGTGTCGTGCAAATGTACTGTTATCTGTCACCAAACTACAGCTGTGTTCCCATCCCCCTCATTGTCTACCAACAGTGTCCTGTGATGACACCGGAGTGAAAGTGTAGGTGGTGAATGTGTGCGTTACCCTCTGGTGTGGGTTCAGGTTCAGCCTTCTCCACTGGGGCAGCAGCCTCTTCGCTATGGGAAGTGACGACAACAGCTTTCTCTTTCAGTCCTACATGTGGTTGGCAAGACAGCAGTGTAAACACAGGATGTGTGTGTGTGTGTGTTATGGATGTTGTACACCGATGTAGAAGATAGAGAAAATAAAAATGTCCAGTAGTTTAACTGATGTTGCAGGACAATGGAGAGTCTGTGCATGTGTGTGTGTGTGTGTGTGTGTGTGTGTGTGTGTGTGTTGTGTGTGTATTGCAAACCAATTTGCAAGTGAGGCCTTGTGTAATGTGTTGTGTGTGATAACATTCATTCACATAAAACACCATCAAACATCAAACATCTGAGAGGCATGGGTTTTCTTTTGATGACTCTGAAGGTTAATCTGAAATCCCATGATTTGTTCTGCTTTGTCTCCACACTTGACTTTGAATTATGAATTAATACAATGTGTTGAAAAGTAATTTGTATCCTAACACATTGGACGTTGGTCTCCAGTTCTGTTCTTCCTGACACACGTGTTCCACAGACAGATGATAGGTTTTAATTTACTTTAGAAAAAAGACACAGAAATAGATCGAGACACTTTATTGTGAATGAAAAAAAAAAAAAAACAAAGAAAAAAAAAACATCTGACTAAATTTTGAATCCTGACACCTGATTCATTTCAGTCCAGTCAAATCAACTATCAACACTATTTCACACTGCCCCCCCCCCCCCAAAAAAAAAAAATTTATTAATGATTAAAAAAAAAAAAAAAGTGTCTGGGTACAACATCCATCAATCCATCTATCTCCCTCCCACCCAACTGTATTAACTATAACACATGGACTATGCTGCTGTTTACGTATAACCTCTTGGTTTTTCAGGTCCCTGCAGCTCCTTGAGGCCTGGAGGGTTAGGGTCTTGACAACCGCTTATCCAAACACACCCACTAAATCTGAAGTGAGTTGGGCGAGTGGTTGTCAAGAAAACAAAAAGACAGACTCTACTTATTGGTAAGATGGATTTAAGGGGCGACAAATTACAGCAACAGCAACCAGTCATCTACACACAGGCCAAACTATTATTTGAGATGTTTCTATTATATTATATTCTATTATGTGCACAGAAGACAGCAGAGGGTTGGTACAGGACCAAAATAAGATTTTTAGATGCAATGTGTGTTTTTTTTTTTTTTTAAACTTTCATTTGACAGTAGAAGCCAAACTTGAAAAAGTCCAAGACTGAAGTAACATAAAATAAAGGAATATAAATATATTATAAAGGAAAATAAAATAAGGATCAAGATTTTGAATCTTATTTAGCAATAGCAGTGCCAACATGATGCTGACAGACCCCCCGCCTCCCCCGACACTGAAATCCTGTGGGATCACTATTTTCCCCTGAGCTTGAAATCCTCTCCTGTGGTCATTTCCTGCCTCTGTCAGATTTCTTCCTTTTTTCTTTGGCAGACTCTTTCCCTCTACCCCTGTCCTCCTGTGCTTTCTTTCCTTCCTCATCCACTTTTTTCTCTGATTTCTCCTCTTTCTCTCCTCCTTTCTTAGATTTCTCCACTCCCTCCTCCTCCTCCTTGCCCTCTTCCCTTTTATCATCCACCTGTTTTGCCTTTTCCTTCCGCAGTTTCTCAACGGCCTTATCCATCTCTTCCTTTTCCATCTTCTCCTCCTCCTCCTTCAGCCTGGCAGCCACTCTTTCCTTCACTCTGCCCATTATTTCCTTCCTCCCAAGCTCCAGCTCCTTCTCCTCCTCTTCTTTTGCCAAGAGCTGCCTGACCTCAGCCAAAGCCAGCTTGGCAAGCTTCTTGGCTTCCACACGTTCATGGATGATGGCCAGCTGCTGCTTTAGCGCTTCCCGCAACTTCTTGCCAGCGTCCCTTCCAGAGGTTTCTGGGATAGATGATCAACAACACTTTTTGGGGTTTTACCACTGATTGAATGAGCTGTTAAGGGATGAATACCATGCTCAGATTCACTCTGTTATGGGTCATCTCCACACACCAAACATGTGCATGTCTGTGGATGAAGTTAGAGAGCCAGACCAGGTCCATGCCACACACCTCTTACTTTCTCCTCCACGCTGTTTGCACTAGGTTCTTAAAAATTAAAGTACATGGATTTTACTGCTCAGACACAAGCAAAAATCTCAACCCATTTAACATGGGCTAATAACTCAGTACTCCATTTATTAAAATGGATCTGGAGGGTTTTAGTTTGTCATGTACTCTGTTGAGGCAACGAATTGTGAGTAGCTGTAACTCCATCCATTAGCCCACACTGTAAAACGGCACAGCCTCATGCATGCAGCTGTCTGCCAATACCTCTCTGAGCTCCTCTCCTGGCCGTGTCCCCAGGCCTTTCATCTGACATCACATAAGAACAAGACATAAGTTAAAAACACCTATGTGTCTGCGTTATCATCATACATACACTGTTAGTCATTCCTGCCATCCAGTATCAGTTGCACAAACCAGTTACACAGATCAGGTCAAACAGAAATGCTGCATGAAGCTAAACTCACTTCAGTTTCATCACTCTGTTGTAACTAACCTAATCCTAACCTTGTTCCAGGAAGCCAGCATGCACAAAACCTAGATGGAGTCACTTTTCAATAAGGTCCCATATTTTAGACTTTGGTTTTTAAGAACCAAAAACTACCTCTGTAGTTTTACATCTCCTCTCTCAGGCTTCTCTCTGGAGCACTACAAAATCTCTACACAACAATACAATGTTTTCTGAGTGACGCACAGACATGCTGACCACAACAGTAATGGCAATGAATTAGTCAGACAGCTTTGAAATGAGCCAAATATATGACCAAGAGCTGGATGTGGTGTAGCTTTATACACCATGGGCCAGGTTCTGAGGCAAATCCCTGGATTTTCAGGTGGCAATGGGTTGACTGTCCGCGGTGCTGTGGTATACCACAGAGTCAAAACTGCTACCAGCTCATTCTCCTCACCTGCTGAGCACCCAGGCTAGCAAGGATGGACATCAATCCCTCAACAATGACAACAACTGAGGGCGGTGTTATCAAAATTCCAGAGATCCTGACAAAAATAAAATTACTTATTTGTGAAAAGTGGCTTTGTAATAATGACAAAACTGGAAGTCATTTGCCCAAGTTGAGTTTGCCACCACATCGTGTTGATCAAGAGCCAGCAGAATAATGCACAAAAAAGAAATCACTCTTCACCCTATGAACTGAGTGCAAACCGAGGCAGGAGTGAGTGCTTTTCCCTGTCCCAGTAACCCAGTGAACAGCGACTCTCTATTAACAGCCACAAAACCAGATCTTCGTTGGGTCAGAGACCACATTTTTTCCAAAAGGGTGCATCTGATTTTCTGTTAGCTCACACCAGTACAGAGAAGTCAAAGCTTTGACAGCCAGAAAAGTCATATGGTTTCTGCCACAAATGGATATACACAGATATATAAAGAGATAGGATTCTGCAAGTATATGTAAAACTGGTAACCAAGTTAGGCTGGGACTGACTGATCTGGTTAGTAAGTAGAGGCCTGTTGTTCATTGAAACTGAGTTTTTGTGCTTTAATGCCTTCATCAGCTCCTGCACACCATTTCCATCTGTGCATATTCTGTATTGTTACCTGTTTTCTTGTCTGTATACAACATCTATTGCCCGTCTGCCCGTCCTGGGTGAGGGATCCCTCCTCTGTTTCTCACCATGAGGTTTCTCTTTTTTTTTCCCTGTTAAAAGGGTTTTTTGTTTTGAGTTTTTCCTCAGTCGATGTGAGGGTCTAAGGGCAGAGAATGTTGTTATGATGCTATGTAAAGAACTTTGAGACAAACTGTTTGTAAAAATAGGCTATACAAATAAAATTGCCTTGCCTTGCCTAATGACATCTCATAAATTCAGTCACAAACCAAATCTAGAGTTACACCACCCCAGAGCAGGACTAACCTGTTTTCAGACATGTACTAATAATGGCCATTAGAAACCACACACACCCTCCGTCATGTGCCACACAACTGGGGTCGGTTTCTGCCCAAGCTTGCAGCATGATAGATTAAAGCATGATGCATCACCTGTCTCTGCCTTCCGACAGCAACTCCTCTCACCTTTGACCCACAACACACACAAACCTGAATTGCATTCATTTTAGCTGTGCAGAGCAATAAACCCCGACAGCCTCGTGGCTGACAACTACTGAAGGTAAGACATTTGTTTTGAGTCTTTTTTTTAAAAATTATTATTATTGTTCTGTTTAAAAGGAAAATGAGGAGACTTGAACAGATACGACGATCAACCCTGCTGCTGAGCAGACAGATAGCAAAACGATCAACAATATGACGTTCAGTTTGTGCACAGGAACAAGAACCTGAAGGAGGGGGAGCATCAGCATGCCCTCATCTTTGCTAATGGAATAAACGATGATGATTGACACTTTATTATCAAACAACCTATATTAACAAGTTTAATTCTATTTATTTTATATATGCAGTTATTGAAAATGTATTGGTGACTTTGTATTGCTATCTTTTGGTTGTGGCTTTCACAGATATCATTACAGGATTATGTAGATATTCTGCACACTGTTGTATTTCCTTTGTGTGCTTTTTGTTAATGTGTAAAACCAACAAATAAATTAAAAGATTATGACCGGATTTTACTTGAACACCTGATACTGTGATCTTATTTTAATATCTGAATTAGGAGGACAGTCATGGTCAACATGGTGGTCAGTATACTGTCACAGTGTGCAAGGTGAGGCCCACGTAACAGACAGAGACAGCTAAAGGCATCTGTAGGCTAGTTTTTAGCAGCTGTGCTAAAACGCTCACATTGCAAAAGGACCAGACATACCCCAAAACTGATAGAGATGCTTACTCACTTAGCTGCAATCGTGTGTTATACAGAGACCTGCAAAATCCACATAGGACCTAATAGACATGGGCAGGTGATGGAATTTATGTCCCATCAACCCCAAGTAGACACAGGAAGTCAGGGTTGGCGTCAGGGCCCATGTGACCTATATTTTGTCATGCAAGCAACTGCACATTCTAGCAATTACTACTGTGCTAAGCCATTTCCAGACCAGGAACAGGCAACTTGGTCCAGGCATTTTTTACACAATTTTCTTTGCACAAAAACCAAAATATCACAATGATATAAATCTTCTCCTAGAAACAAAATGTCAAACTTTTCTTTTCAGAAGCAGTTGAAGAACCACTGTCAGTCCCAATTCCTGTTGTCTTACACATTGTAGTAGCCTGAGTCTCTTGAAGCTCTTTCTCATCTTTCTTCTGCTGAGTAGCTTGTCTTTAGCTCTGACAAGCAGCACAGAGAGGAGGGAGAGGAAGGCCAGATTAGTTTCTTTTACTAATGTGACTGAACTGTATAGATGTCCTGTGCAGTCTGGACATTGTGATAGCATTCCAACTGCAATGCATTTTGGGTGCATTTTTACATGTTTTTTTCTGTATCTGGATAATTATTGCGTATTACTACCAGGTAAGAATGGGATCCAGCACAAAACGAGGCCTTAAACGTGACAGAGGTTTAAAAAAGGTACAAATTCATGCTTAAAGCCCAACAGTTTCAGGATCAGTCTTTATGGCATGCAGTAATAGGAAAAGACTAAAAGTCAGAAAGGGACAACTGAGCAGCTGTCCAAGTGCAAATCTTCTTTCTGCATCCTGTGCTCTTCACTTCTGCTGGCAGCTGCCAACGCATTTGTGCAGAAAAGAACATAGATTGTTAAAAAGGTTTAAGAGTGGACTTATAAAAGAGTTCCTGAGTATCATGTCCATGCCACAGCAGAAGAAATGACATCATAGAAACCTCCTTCAGGATTTCAGTTCCAGTTCAGATCCCGCTGAAACAAGAATGATGCTTGTATTTCCAGTTTGAAAATATTTGCAGATTACAGGAGGCGAAACCTGGGATATGTGCAGCCCACACGAGGTGGGATTGGAAATAGCCACAGACTGGGTGAAGTTGCCAAAACCTGCAAAAGTAAAGGATAGAAAGTAGAGCAGAATGGCATTTTCACTTCCTGAAATTATAGCTCAGGCCGTTGGGCGCTGAGGCCATGCCGTTGAAAATGACTGCATTTGAGGACAATGGGCTGCTGCAGTTGCCCTGAGGCTATTGATTATGAAGGCCGACTATGACGATCTTCTGCCCCTGATTCCCATCGTCTTTTGATGCTCTTCGTCTAACTCCTCTCTCAACCTCATCGTCCTCATCCTCCTCTTGCACTTCCACGACTTCTCCTGAGGCACCAAGCTCTTCCTCCTCCACGGGCTCCAGGGGATTTATCAGACCGTACAGGAATGTGACGAAACTGTTAAACCAATCAGAGCCACCCTCCTCCACTTCTTCTAACCAATCCAGAACCTCGGATTCACCCTGACCATCGCCCTCACTGGTCAAGCCTATGATGTAAACAAGAGTGGAGGTAGGGAGGGGGTGCGGTGGTGTTGGGGTGGAGGGTTTGGGAGTAGAATGTATGTAAATGTGGTGCAAACAGAGTGAGGAAATTAAGTGAGAAAAAGCTCATAAAAAAATAGGAGGGAAGAAAGGTGGAATCACATGAAAACAAAATGTAATGCAAGAATGAAACAGGGTCAAAAGCAGAGGAGAGAATGTTGGGAGGGAAGAAACAAGAGGAGAAGGTAAGAAGTTTTAAGCGCAAATTAGGCATAAGGGATCTACTCAGAATCTATCAAAAGCAGTTGGAATTGGGCTGTCTACTCATGATCAATAAAGTCACTTGTACCAGATGATAGACCTATACCACATTGTGGTGCAGAATTTAGGAGGTATTGTTTATTATCAAATCAAGGTTGATCTGAGCTTTCTGCACTGTGGACAAGATTCAGAGACATCAGTTCAACCTGCTCATCATGTGTAGACAGCCTCAATCACAGAAACAGGAGTTAGACACAGAGGAAAATTGAAGCCGAGTTTCCATTTATTTGACTTTTTCTGCATTTTATTTGAAATATTTATATCCACAACAGGGTGTATTTGTGGTTTTAAGAAACAAAAATCATCTCAGTGTAAATTTCTGTCCTCTGTCAGGCTTCTCGCTGGTGCTCTAGTAATAACAGGTTGGTAAACCAGTGCACCTTTGATTATAAATCAGCTCTAGGTTCTATATTAATAGTGTGAAAGTATCAAAGACCACATGGGGGTCTACCTTTATACAGTAATTTATGCTCCATTTTAACTTTGCATTAATAAAGCTGAAAACATAATATGCACATGGAGTGCTGCGGAAATAGCTCTATTGAAGAGAACTGTTACAGAACTGAGTAGCATCCAAATTATCTAGATACAGTCAAAAATTATATTGTGAACTATACTACAACAGCTAAGGATGAACTATACCTGAAGTTTATGAAATGGACAAAGGACATAGGGGGGTGACTCTCACTGTACAGAGTGTGAGTGGAGACCGCAATAAATACTTATTTATCACTGTTGACCTTGGAACGCCAACAGACAGGAAGTACTCTTATAATAATGCTCAGGCTCTAATGGAGATATTTCAAGAACATATTCTTTAGCATTGTGCAGCAGAATGATAGAGCTTAAACAGCACATTAACCCAGTGAAGAGGTTTGTGTCTACACATCTTCCTGAGATTAGTAACAAAGGGGGGGGGGGGTTCAACAAGAGAAGTACAGACTATGAATGAGAGCATGCACTGTAACACTGTATCAGGAGGCAAAAAAAGTTCAACCAACAACTTGTCAGTGAAGCAAATTTAAGTTAATGAATGTAGAGACACGGATGATGGAAAGGCTGAAGGTAGGCTGGGCAAAAACAGGAGTACATCTGAACGGTGAAGAGGTCTTTAAAAGAATTGCTAGTACAGAGCGAAAAATATCAAAGCACAAAGACTTGCTATGTGCAATATGTTCTTTTACTAGATGCTCCTATCATGAGTGAAATTCTGCAAACAGAGCAGCTTGATTTACAAACAGTAGGAGTCTGCCATACAAAGACTCAGACAAGAACAAACAGACTCTACATTTTTAACAGGATGCCTGTTCAGATCAGGAGGACACTTTTTTTTAGGATCCTTAAGGATTAAATGGCTTGACTCCTACATGTGCTGACTGCAGACTGCTCTTATGGGAGGATAGAAACTTAATGTCAAAGAATGGAAAGCCTCCTCTGCTCCAGCATCATCTTTGTGGCACACTTTGCAGTATCACTTGAAATAGGGGCACTGCCATTCTTGTATGTTGTTTCAAGCTGATCAAACTTGCGCTTAACTATTACATAAGGTACATTTGGTTGGAATACCAGTTGACAAGCAGTTCTGTAAGCTTTTAGGCACCCTGCATCAGTCAAGTTGCCTTTTTGTCCTTTGTCATTTAAATATTTGCATGTCTTATCATGAAATCAATAAACTATCAAACATAGAAATATTTTATCTTGGACCTGTCTGCTTTTAAAGCCAGAGAAAGGACAGTTTTAACAGGCTCTAAATAAGCCAGTCAGAAAAACAAATGGTGCGACACGTCTCATCATACCAAACATTTCTGTTTGAAGTCAGCCGTCTGCATTGAGCTGTGGTCCACGCTCATACGCACCCTTCAGTGTGTTTGAGAGTTACATGAATATGATGGGGAAAAAGAAGAGCAAGCTGCTCCCTCATAAAACCATGCAACATGCAGCAGATTTTAAATGGAAAAATGAGGTTCCATATTAATGTTTTACTTTGGCTGCATTTGTGCACTTAATCTCTTTAGTTTGGTGTTTTATTTACTGCCTTGCTCTGAAACGCTGTGTGCGAGCAGAGGCTGCACTGGACGTTTTTTTGGAGACATTGTGCTTTTTAACCTTCAATTCAGAGCAATGCTAATCCTAACCATAATGACAGCAAAAACACTGGATGCACTTTTTGCAATACATGCAATCACAGTGTCACATTATGTTTGACCTATGGGCATTAGCCAGTTCATTTTTTTTGCAAAAAGCCTCTCTATAATTCAAGTGTAGAGTCAGATGAGGCCATCTCTGCCTGCCTGCCTGCTGCTGGGTACAGGGAACAGGTACAAAAGGGCACCACAGCAATTTTTTGCTGAGGAGAGAAAAAAAAAATCTGTAGTTCTTGCCATTTTTCCCCTGCATATATGTGGTAAAGAATAATATCAGGGTCAGAGTCAATCAGAAGCAGATGCCCTGATGAATTGCAGTAATTCCATCTTAAATAGCAGGTTGTGTCACAAACCTCACTGTTGCACTGTAGCAACAACGCTAATACAGAGCACCTAACTTTTTAGATAAACTTCTGTTTAAACAGATGTTAAACCTTCAAGGGGTATATGGTCCTAATTGTTTGGGGAGCTTAGCCTTTTTGCTGATGATGTCTCTATGGTAACAAATATGTATATGAGTGTTAGCCATGCAAAAGAAAATTCAAATGCCACTTGATGTGATCAACAAACAAATAAAAACACAGATCAGTGGTCTGCAGAAAAGGTCACACTCTAAATGAATTAGGCCTGACTGTATGATGACTGTGAAACCAGGTCACTAATGATGCAGTGAAGATTTTCAGATGTTGGTCAGTCTGTTTTTCTTTCTGCAGAATACTGACAGGCACATGAGTTGTAAATTAGATATGAATCAACTTGCCTAGCAGAACTTTAGCATCCTCCACATCAAAGTCACCGTCGCCATCTGTGTCATAGGCCACCAGTTTACCTACAGCAGCAACAGACACACACACAGCTCTTTGTTACACATTTGAAATAATAAACAGAATGTTTATAACATTTAAAAGTGTAAACATTTATGCATTCATTGCAGACAGATATAACAGGATGAGCCTCACAACTTCATGTGTTCATTAAATATATTTATTTGAAGTCATCCCTCATGTTCATCTATGCTAATACAGTTCCACTGTCAGCGATGGGAGACAAGATCCACGATCCGTTCAACTGTTCCACTGAAGCTCAAATCCAGCTTCAGCTTGATAAATCTACTACGATCCATTTTTATTCAGAGCCCCATATTTCACACTGTAGTTGCATCAGTATGAACTGAAGGAGTGACTGAAATGAATGAACGAATTTCTTTAAACATGGTTGAATTCGGCAAACACTGAGACTTGAAGGGCAAACAGGAAGTGGCGGGACTCACTACTGTATCAATATCACATACAGTATTAAGTGATACAGAAGTTCATTTTAGTGACCTGCCAGACTTACTGTGATGAACTCTTCTTGGTATTCTAGGTTGAGAACAGAGGTCTAGACTGGGTCACTGGGAAACGAGTCATGCACACAGAGACCTGAGATCCAAACTAAACCAGGTGAGACCAGGAAGTTGAATGTCATCTTGATGGGTTTCCTTTGTGTGTTTTACAACAATTAAGTCACTATAAATGGACTAAGTGCATGTAGGTTACCATGAATTCTATTTCATTCTCACAAATAGAAATATGGCTGTGCATATTTTCATTTCAGTTCATTTTTCTATTTTTTGTGACAAATTCAAAGCAGCAGAAAATAACAAGGTCTTTGTGTATGGTTGTTTGTGGCTTATTAGCCTGACACATCTAGAACCTCAACTATCTCAACTAACTATCACAATAAGGACACACAACAACAATCATTAATGTGAACAGAAGGTGCAAGAGAAATATGCAGTCTGATTTTTACCTTGCAAGGCCTCAGACAGGTTAATTTGTAAGCCTTTAGCCTTATCTGCATGCAAAACACAAAACATAGACGTTGGAATAACAGCAAAAGATAAAACAATAGATTCAAGTTTCATACATTCATAACAGATACAGAGCATTCAGCATTAATAATCAGGGATGCAGATTAGTAACAGAAAGTGAACTGTGACCAGAGATACATATACATGCATCTAACAAGAAAATTCAACTGTTAATGTGATGTTAGAGCCACAGTGCAAGTATTGCATCAGTTTGTACCAAAGTCTGTGTAAAAAGATGGACAACACCTCCACTCTGTAGCAGTATAGGTTTTAAAACCTGCCCCAATGTTAGTGGATGGGACATGGACCATTTTCCATCAATTTATCAGACATGTTTGGTTTTAATTAATAATTCTATGGTATAATAATGTTGCGTGGGTGGGGACAGGAGCAAGGAACAGGGGCATGGGTGGGTGTTGCCAACTATGCAACAGTAGAGGGAACAATGCAGGGAGAGGAATTGAAGACACATCATCCATCTTTATATACCTGCATTTGTCTGCACTTTTTTTTTTTCAAAAATTCTGAAAATGCATGTAAACATCTTACTGTTAGGAAAAGCTCAGATTTACTATCTAATGCGTCAGATATAAGTTATGATAAGTTTATCAAGCAACTAACTCTGATCTGCAGTATTCTTCAGTAAGTTAGTGTCATCAGACAATTGAAAAAAAATACAGATTCATGTCAGGTTAGTCATGACTGCTGATGTGGCTGTAGCGTTGTGACTGGTGAATATCAATCAGACTGGTTCCCAATCTGATGACAGGTGTTTGTGGGCGTGATGTGGGTGTGGGTGATGGGGAGACAGATGCATGAGGTGGAACATACTGTTTAAACCAGACCAATGTGTGCACTCACCAAGGACTCCCTGATAGTCGACCAGGTCGAAGTAGACCACAGCTACAGACGTCCAGACGCCCAGCAGGGCAAGGACGATGAACCAGGTGAAGAAGCTGCTGCTGGAACTGTCGGCTTTCTTCCCATTCTTATTGGCCGATTGGGTTTTAGTACCATCTGCAACACAACAGCAGTACAGAGTCAAGGAGTGACATGTTTCACTGAAGACAAATCTCTTTACAATAATGTGAAGTCATGCTTTTCATACTAATGTCAAGTCTAAGAAAGGTCTATGCAACAACTATGCAACTGCATCAGTACTAAACACTGAACATCCCATTCCACCTTCTCTACTGCCAGTGGTTGGAGTCTGGTCTCCTATCAAACTGGTGGTAAAATCTACCAGCTTCCCAATATTACAGTATCTTCCCCAACCTTAGGAAGAACACAGTAAGACAAGGCCTCCAACCCCACACATTAGAAACCTAACTGACCTCTTCAGCCAGGATCTATAGACAACCTCTACGCCAGCTACAGACTGTATGATTTCAGCTGTCTAAAACTCTAAGGTGTGTGCTGCAACATCCACTCAACTGTAGGCTACGATGGTCAGTAACATCACTAGTGTGCCACCCTACAACAAAGACAAGTAAGTCAGGTTGTGTGTATGTTTTTTTTAATCAATCAAAAGATCAGGGGGGTTAGGGAGAATATGGACTTAGCTGTGGCTTTTCCATTGAAACACTACATGTAAACTGAATACTGTACACTAATGTTGAAAGATGAGTAATATCTTAACTGAGATACTTCCTTGTGGCATTCCTATTGGTGATAGTAGATGTAGGTCATTACAGCAAATGCATACTGTGAAATAGTTATCCTACATTTCTGACAATATAGGGATATTGTCCCAGGTCATCTTTGTCCCCTCTCACAGGGATAGGATGCATTTAGGATTGTTAGTGTTTTCCAGTGACATAATCATCTGAAAGCATCTGTTACAGAGTCCTGTCTGCCCCAGTCACTCAACACTTCCACATTATCACTCAACCCCTCCTCACGCTAGTTTCAGACCTAGCATAAACTACACAGGGCTTTAAGATGTTATAAAATGATGCATTTTCCTCTCAAAAGTTGGTAAATCTGTAAGGAATGATGTGACATCTGTTGTATCTGCACTAATCTCTGAACTGGCTCTCTGCGCCATTCAAGAAGCTATTCCGGGGGTGCCGATGACATCCCACAATGCATCATGGGAGAAAATAGTGACAGAGAGAATGAACAGGTGCTGAAGTCCGCTACATGGTGCGAGGTCAAATCTTAGACACACGCTTAAATAGCATAGTTCAAAATACTCACACAAGCTGTATTTCAATAGACTTAGAAAACACTGATGCAGAGTTACAAAACTCTGCATCAAAACTCTGAGATCGAGTCAGCTAAAATATCTACATCAGCTTTGTTTTACTGACTCTACTGCAGAGATCTGTCAGGTCAGAATTTGGTTTGTTCAATACAGATGATGAAGTCAGCTGTTGCATAAACCCTGTTCAGGACTGATCTGAAAATGATCATGAATCTGGCGCAAAGACACTTGGATCTGGACAACATGGTTTACCTAAATATTCCCAAGATGTAAGAGTCCCTAACAAAACCAACATGTTGTACATATTTCCTTCAAAACAGAGTATGGTTGCATACAATGTAGTGAGTTTATGATTTAGGATGTTAATGAACAACAGACAGGATTCGCACTGTGCTAATGAGACTGAAAACGAATACACACAGCTGAAATCACAGCTCCAGGACAAAGACTGTGGAGCTTCTGGAAGCTGTAACCATTCTGAGATCTGTGAGGAATCAACTGTCCCGATCCATTGCTCAGCCCTTCACCTTGCAGCCCGACATGTTTCCACACTATGACCTTCTACGCTGCTTTGTCCTTCTCTGCCCTGGAATAGACACTTTCCTCACCTTGAGTTTCCCCAGCAACAACCATGGGGATCGGTGTGACGACAGCAGGGGTGGCAGACTCCACCAGGGTTGCTGGATCTCCCATCCCTTCCCTCTGACAGCCTGGCTTTGCAAACTAACCAAGCAACAAGTCAACAGGCCACAATGACAGCATGCAGTCCCAGCTGAGAGGATAGCAGCAGTTCTGTCTCCAGGTATGTCACTGTCTGTTCCCCTCTCTCTCTCGAACCACTGGTTCTCTTCCTCCTGCTCACCCTCCCTTTGTCACTTTGTTCTCTGAGCCCGATATGGCTTTGGAGTTCAAAGACAGCTATTTATAATGTTGTTAAAGCAGCTGGCACTGACACAGAGCACAGAGAGAGAGAAAATGGAGCAGAGCCATCAACATCACTGCCAGCCTGCGATGAAGCCACGCCCCCTTTCCACAGCCAGATCTGCAGTAATATGAAGTCACGTTTTACTATATTTCATGTCCTTTGCAGCACTGTGTCAATAACTGAGGAAATAAAAACATGGTCCAACCTTCAGTTTGTATCTGCTGTTGGGTTCATTTTCTTCAGGTTTTCTTCATTTAAATTTAATGTCAAAGCAGGATGAAAACATTATGGTTGGGCCATGTTAGCAAAGGACAGACAACGGGGGAAACTACAAGCCAAGATGAACTCCATGAAAGGATCTGGTTAATGCAGGTGAATGATGACAGATCTGTCACAGGTAAAGTGATGCACTCCTCCTCAGCTCCACCTTCTCCTCCAAATATGGTTTCTGCTGGTTTCAAAAAACCAAGATGGCTGACGAACAAATGACAAACTGGAGGCTTCAAAACAGCAGCTCACAAACCAATGAGTGATGTCACACTGGGTTGCTCTACCTCAATTCACTCTTGTTCTGTCAGTGAAATGAACTGCAGTCCTGATCTACATATGCATAATAATGAAGGTTCACTAATGTGATTCATGCTCTGAGAGGAAAATGTTTTTTTTTTCCTCTTTTGTCAAAGATTTTTCACCTCTGAATTAAAAGATGTCTCATGAGACACCACAAATACACCAGGCAGCCAAGACTAGGAATCACATGACTCTTCAAAGAATTTGAGAGATGATGAAATCTGACATCATTTTTTACATCTCAACCCACACAAAGTTAGTCAAAATACCCCAGACAAGGAGCAAAAGCCAGCTCTGATGATTACACAATCTAAAAACCCACCAATAGGATTAAAAATAGTTCAACTGCCTCACACTGTCGATTACAATTTATACCCAAACTGCTAAATGCAGAAGAATACAACCTCAAGTTGTATAATAGGCTGTGTGCAAGTATGTCGGGTCCAAAGAACATCAAGAATTTCTTCTTTTACAACAACAAACTGATGAACTAAACTGTTGCTAAAGCTTTCTGTTGGAATTTTAAAACTATATTATTGGCATCCACATGTGAAAATGAGCTGACAAGGAGGAGCTGAAAAAACTGCAGGAGGGAACCACAGAGGTCAAGTCCCCAGAATAAAAACAGAGCACGTCCCATGTGTCAGGAAACTGTTGTACAGTGTGTTTAAGTTGGACCTCCAAGATTCCAGCATCATAACTTGGTCTAACAGCATCCTAAATAAAACAACCACTGGACATACAGTACTTTGCAAAAGTCTGAGGCTACCCTTAGATTTTTTGTTTTCAATGCTATAATGACCATATATAATTATTTCTCAGTCATCAGTCTCATCAGAACAAACAGCTTCTATAGGCTGAAGTATTCAGTGTGACCTTCTCTTACACTGGAGCAACAGCAGGAACCTGGCTCTTAAAGCTAAATGGAATGGAGCCATAATTAATGTCATTGTTAACACCTGTATTTGACCATTTCATGTCACAATGATGAGACCTTTGCACATTACTATACGTTTTAAATAATCATATAATAACCTATATCTAAACAGCAAAAAAGGCAGAAAATCCAGAAGAATTCCCAGAGGAAGATGGATGAACCCAACATCTCTCATTGGTCAACCTCAACATGGCTCCTAAATAGGCTAAGGTTAGCCACTTACCATGGCTACACACACCGATAGTCATAGTGCTGATAGTTCAGACACATTCAGAATCGTTACAGATGTCGCCAACATGCAAATCACATCTTGCACAGATGTGATTAGGACTCTTTACGACAGTTTCTCTGTGCCATAGCGCAGTGCTCAAAGTGTTACTTCGTCACTAGATTAACAAAACATGTAATGAATGGTCGATTAACGGCTTGAAGTTACAACCCATAATGACATCACCTATTTGTTTGAGAACTGCCATTTTGAAGCCTCCAGTTTGTAATTTGGATGTCGCCATTGTAGTTTTCTGACGCCTGAAAGAAACAATATTTGAAGGAGAAGGTGGCCACACCCCTAATGCCATCTTTATGGTCTATTTTCATTTTAAAAATGTTGTATTGAAGAAGATTTGAAACTACTGAGACCACAAAGTTATTAGGAAAGCATCTACTGATCTAATAAATCAAGTGAGACGTAGGGCCATTTTCACATAGACTTCAATACAATCTGACATTTAAAAAAAAAATTTTATTACACAAACACAACCTGGTGGTCATTAGATAGAATCCAGGTTAACGGCTCTTCAGCATTGGCTTCACCTTTCAGACCCAGGGTCTATGTCCCGCCTCAAACTGAGCCACAGGGCTGATACTGTATCTACATTCAGCATCTGTTTGATGAAATATCTGACACAGCAAGAAAATCAGCTTTACACATTCAGGTAATCGTTGATGGACTTAGCAACATTTGAATCAGTGAGTGGGACACATGAAACTAGATAAACTCAAAATTACTACTGGTTTCCAAGGACCGACTACTAAGACTACTGCCCTGAAGCAGACCAATTACACAGCAGAACTCTAACCCTACAAATCTTAAATCCTGCATAGTGTGATATAGACATGTCTCACACACAAGCCAACACAAACAACACCTGGACACGCACCAAAAGAAATAAAATCCATGCAGTAACAAACCGCTTTGTTCTTGTGTAGTCTTCATGCTCAGACAACAGAAGCTACTTCACACACAGAGGTGTTGAGGTTGTTCAGTCTCTTTTCCAAACAAATCTCTGCTCAGTGAGTCGCTCTTTTTCAGTCTTATGTAAGGGCTTTACTGCACCGCCTTCGTACTCTTCCCCTGGGCATTTAATGTGCACACATGCTCATGCATATACACACACATGCATGTATGAATACCTTTGAGGACATTCTTGTTGTACACACCGTCTGACCTTTGACACTGCTCACTAAATGGCAACCTCTGACCCTTCCAACTTTGAAGCCAGCTGATTTTGAGATGTAAAAAATCTACATGGGAGAGATTTCTGACTGAGGTGCTGATCAGCAAATTAAGTCATTCATCAACATCTACAATCGAGTACAGCATTTCACTGTTAGTGGAACTGTCTCAGCTGCATCGCGCCGGGATCTGTGATGGTGTACAGTGCATTCCAGTGATGGGGGCTGTGATCCAGGCAACAAAAAAGGCAGGAAACAAATCCCACACCAGGCTTTGTTGTGAGAAATCCCGAAAAGTCGCTTGTATTAGCCAGAGCTGCTGTTGGGCTAGCGTCAAGCTAATTAGGCTATATTACAGGCTCACTGCAAACAAGCTGGTCAAACACAGCACAGCAACTCAAACAACAAATTCAAACCCGTTTTCAAAAACAGGAACAACTTTATAACAAACTCTTCTCTGCTACTAGTCTTTACCAAAAACAAAATACTGCCTTCTGATTTGCTGCCTGGTATGCATTACAATTGTAGCCTATAGTAATGCCTCAAACACACCATGCCTATAAAAATATAGCAGATTTCAGGTAAACATGTCTCCTCTCTCAATCAGAAAAGAGGATCCGCGTCTCTCTTCTGATTGGCTAAATGTTTTCTGACTGATCTAATAGAAATGTAGCAGATTTCAGGAAATATCCAGAGAAACCAAATGGTACAGGTTGGATGGTGGGTCCTGGTGGGTGGGGCTCAGGGTGTAGCTGAGGGAGGCCACTGCTTCCTTGTGACATCACAAAGTTCCAGATGTCCTGACGACTGGTTTTAAGGCTCATTTTCTGAATACAGGCTGTGAGCATTTCTCTGTGGACTGAGACCTTTGATACTTTCACAGTATTAATATAGAACCTAGACCTGCAAAGGAGATGCAGGAATGTTTTTTTAGGGTGAGATGACCTGAGGAAGTACTTACAGCGAGACCATGTTTTCCTTATTTAAGACTGGTTCAACAAGTTAAATAAAGATTAAACACACAGCAATGCACTTCCATGCAGAGTTACACATCGATGCCTGCTAAAAGAGCACACAGCAAATACAAAGAATGCAAAAGAGCATCACCTACACAACTGTTACCCGTCTAGCTCTGCATACTGCAACTCTCAGCCCACAATAGGAGGGCAGGGCCTGAGGGGTTGACATGACACACAACACAGAAAAGAAAAAAGATCACATGACAAACAGGGAGAAAAGATTGAAATGAAGTACAAATATAGCAACAGAAAACACTCAACAAATACAACAACAAAATGACCTACGATTCAATCAAACATGTTCAGGACATCAGGACACTTTTTAACTGAATGCCTCTAAACTAACAGGTGCAAAACAGCTAGCAAACATTCACTGTTTAGACTCCACTGCCAGAATCAATATTTGATGACATGATCTAACTCAAATAAACAATGCGCAAGCCTGTCTGTCGGGACTAACCTGCCACCACCCCACAAAGTGAAAATAAGTTTACCTTTCACCAAACAGCAACAAATCATTGGCTGAAATGAAGACAGGACATGGGGGTGTGGCGTCAGGGTGGACAGCACCCTGACATGTTGAGCAGTCTCTCATCCCTTTAACCAGGGCGATGCACTGCTGACCTGCTTTGTTGCTCGAAGCGAAACAAATGCACAACAAACCCCCTGGTAAAAAAACAAAAAAAAAAACGTGTGCAAAAAGGAACTGTTTACTTTGAGGGGGGGTTTGGCTTCATGAAGAAATAGTTTGCATCTTAAGACATGACTATTGATTGATAAACTACTCGCTGTGTGTTTCATGACAACCACCGGCACACACCACTGAACCATACGTTCACACGCAGGGATTGTGGTGGGCGGGGTCAGGAAAAGGCATGAAAAACCTGAACATTTTGTTCCCTGGACTTTTCTAACCGTCGCTTTGCCCTTTGATCCTCCACAAATCCGAGACGTTATCAACACTTAACAGATCAAGGTGCAAACTGTGATCTTTTAGAGAAAATGCGCATATTTTAAGATGCATTTTTTTTTTCTGTCTCTGCCCTGTCCCCGTCACCTCTACGTCCATTCATTCATCTGGGGGACGTGACATTTAAGTGCTGCAATTCGGTATCAACCAATCACTGCAATGAGTTTATACATTCAATGCTTTGGGTCTTGTGTGTGTCTGTGTAATGTAGCCGCTGTGTCCGGATAACGTCGGTTACTGTGGGAGGATCTGTGCAGTCGCTAGAGGACAAAGTGTACTCATCTTTTTATGGCTTGTATCAACACACACTACACGAGCCCATCCGGCTGCATGTCGCTAACTTATTACTGCTTTGTGCATCCTCAGGAAAGTCTAGTAAGAAATTACAAGTACATTTAGCAGCGCTTTTCGCCTTGGCCGGGCTCTCTCCAGCAGTGTCGCGGTGTCTGTGTCAGTAACCGGATGAATTTAAACTTTAAGTAACGCAGCAGGACGTTTGAATGGAGCCGCGCGCGACCAGAGCTCCGTGAAAACAGGGCTCCGTGGCCCCTGTACTGATGGAGACCACGTAGAAAACACCACCCACAGCCTCTCATGTTGACACGTGAGCATTTCGATGAGTGACTGGACTGAATGGGAGGGGGTGGGGTACTCTGCACCTCGGGGGTGAACATTCACACACATACACATACTGGTACAACTCCTGAGCCACCAGCTCATGGGGCTGACTACGACCAGGCCTCTGGAAAACAGATAGACATCCGCACGAGAGAGGACTAACGTTATCTCTCGCGTGCCAACCGGCACCCTAATCCCCTGAGCTGGAGTCGTCATGGTCAACAGGCCGGACACTGGATTAACAGCTGGTGTGGCCAGCAAAGGTGGAGCAACAACACTATCGATTAAAACACTATTTAGTGGGGGGCAACGCCATTATGTTGACACACAATCAGAAAATGAAGACAGGTGGTGGTATCCATTGGAAACCAGAGACACCAGAGTGTTGACGTGTTAACGCAGTGATAGGTGTGAGGTTGTGCTTCAATGAAAAGTGTTTATATCCCCCAGTTTAAACCTACTGACTTACGCTGAACAGCCAACACGTCAACACAATTTTCTCAAGCTAAATGAAGACGAGGAAGACCAGGACCAGGACCAGGACCAGGGGCCTGAATGAAGTAGCAGCTACAGATTAAGTTTGAGAGGCCTGGCAGTGAAAGGCTGCAGCGCATTATCCCTCCGCTGTGACCCGGGACAAATGAAAGAGAAAGAGCGACGCACCTTTGGATTTAAGGACTTTGGCGCTTTTCTTTGAAGCCATGGTGAGTCTCCGGCTGTGGACCTCTGAACGGGGAGTAGACGTACTGGTGCGGCCTGGGTCTGCGCCTCTGAGGGTAGAAAGAAATCAAAATTTCTCCTCCTGCCTCATAAAACCCAGAATTATGGAAACCACGTCCCTTTTAGGACTGACGGGTGTTTAAACCAATAACGGATTCGTAACACGAACACAGGCGGGGCGGGAGGACGTTCAGACCAATGAGACTCGAGAGGCGTTGGGCTTATTCAACCGTGTGGACCTTATTTTCGCGTGTCCCCGCCCCCCCTCGCGTTCCTCTGGAACGTGGCAAGATGGTAGATCCCGTGGCATCGCGTTGTTTCCACACGACAGATCCCAATTATAGCAACAGAGACAACGACATCTTAAAGATTCATGGCTACTATGAGGATATATCCCATGTGTATATACATATTTATATGTTAGATATTTATATTTCAAACACATGACTATAATTTAATTGTGCTATATATTGAAAATAAATCCTGAAATTGATTGGAATGGGATGGTATTTTGTGTCTGCTTTACTGAAAGGCAGACACCTTCAACAGACCAGATAAACAGGCCTGCAACTAACTATACAATCAAAATTTAGCATGAATATAATCAAGTCTATTGCCAGCCACAAATTTCTCTCTATTTCACTGCCACGGTCCAAGTTCTTTTAGTAAGACACGTTTTTAATGAGTAAAAATATCTATTTGTTGACATGTGGTCTGTTTCTGTGGGTGTGTTAATGTTGGCAGTAAAGTGTTAGCTTTGCTTCAGCTGATAATAATAATGCATTTCTTGACAAACATGTATGCTTATACCTGACCCAGTTAAAGATAAATCCCAAACCCCATTTTAATTCTAACAGATTGTTGTCTGTAATGGTCTGGTCCAGCTAACACCACGCTGTTTGAACTGATTTGTAAAATGTTGATATACCATTGGGAGTGGAGTAACCCCTAATAGTGTAAAAGCACACATTATTTGGCATATGGTTAAAGATGGGTCCTGTAAATTCACCTCCACCCAGTTTTACTTCTAACCCCCGCACTCTCATGCAGGGTACTGACCATTTGGTAATCTCACAAACAACACAGGAGTGGCAAGTTTGGGGGAGGGGAGTCTTTGACAAGCTCAATTGTTCTTGCATACTGTATGTTAACCCCGTCACTATGTGGAGTAGAGATTTGGGTGTGAGCAGTGATCTAATCACCTCAGTGGAATCTAATTTGCATGATGTGTGTTTTGCAGGAGGATGGGGCATAAACCCACAAACTGTAAACTGTCACATTAATATCTCCCACAGGTTTGATTTTTAAATACAGCTACATTTCCTATATGTATAGAAGGAACAAAATGCCACCACAGTTCATTCACTGCCTCTGCTACTGCAAAGGAAAGTTGGAGGGACGTGTTTATGCATGTTCCACTAGTCGTACAAGGGGCGCCACCTAGTGGATTAATCTGGCCTGGTGTCTTAACCACACTGAAGTATATTTCCTTAACCATGACCATCATCTGTATCTGCAAGATTTTCTTCTTTCGTCATTGGTTTGAACTGGGCAGCATTTCTTGGTTGGTAAGAAGGGGATTTCACATACAGCAGTGGGGTCATACTTTTGGACCCTGTACCTCTGTGCACAAATCAGGGTTTAACACCATTTGACAGTTCTGATAAATTGCAAGTTTTTGTTAACTTGATTCTCCAAAATCCACAAAATTGACCATGATGCAACACCACGGTGATGGAATGACTTGTGGATGAATGATATTCCCTCCTTCCAGCAAAACTAAGGGACTTTGAGGATCAATGACAAGGAGCAGTGAAGCTGCTCTGGAGACTTGTGGTGATGCAGAAGGGTGTGTGTGTCATTGGTTGACTAATTTTGATTGAACTGGATTCAGCTGGTTCACATACCTTGAACTGTGGTGGAAAAGGGGTGTTTATGGACCTAATGACCCAAGGCAAAGCAGGACCCTGTGAATGGTGATGTAATACCTAAAGAAACCACACCCAGAATACAGACACTGTCACATAAGCAGTCTGTGGTGTCACCCCCCCAGATCAGATGGGCTCATTATCTGCTAGCTTACAGATAGGGGTTGGATGCAATGTAATCAGGGCAAAGGGTAGGATTAGGACTTTCCACAGTGGCCTGGAGGGGTGTCAAAAAGGTTTCTGGGGTGTTAGTTATTATTGTCCTATGGAGACAATTAATGCTCTCATTTGCAATGACAGCGGCATCCCCTTCCTGTCTGTGTAATATGTTAGTGTAACATTTGTTGTTTCTGTCTAACAGTGAAATGATTTAGGTCCTGCAGACTGTCATCAAATGAAGAACAAAGGCTTACACCCTGGACAGATCATATAGAGACAAACAACCTTCCACACTCACACTGATGCCTACAGGCAATTTAGTCACCAATTAACCTAAACGTGCATGTCTTTGAACATGCAGACTCCACACAGAAGAGCCCCAGGCCCAGGGTTCAAACCCAGAGGCTGTGAAGCGACAGTGCTAACCCCTGCTCCACTGTGCTGCCCTAGGGTTGGGGGTTTCATTTCTACCAAGTGACTTTCACTCTGTCCAGCAGCTCTCTTATGCCCGCTGCTGGCAGCCTGTTGGCCAGGAGACTGTCCTCTCTCCTGATCTCCACAGATATTAAGATCAGTTTTCAGAGCTGGACAGACGGGGCTGAGCACACAGTCCTGGTGGACAGCAATGATGAGTGTTAGAGTTGATGAAGATGTGACAGCCAGTCTGAAATGTCTGGGGTCTGTCTGTGACAAAGTCATGAAACTAATGGGGGGTGCATAACTTTTTTCACAAAAGTTTAAATGAGGTGGTAAGTCTCTCAGTGACACACTCCAGTCACAGTGATGTTGAGACCACTTCAGTCCAGACAGAAAAACACATGGTCCTTTGTTCCACGGACAAAGGAAGGCTAATGAGAACATCATCTCCCACAGTTCCTCAATTTTCACACCTCAGAATCATGTCCCCCAGACCTTACAGCAGCAGCAACAGCTGAGTCTGTTGAGTCTGAGTCTCTGCTCCAAAGACACAGGACTCAACTAGAAATCCAACAAACTCACTGCACTTTATGAACACACACAATAATACTGTCTGTAGTTAATCCTCTTTGACCTGGCACATTTTAGTTCACCATACCTTGTGTGCCTTCTTTGTTTGTTTCTTTGTCATTTGTAAGTATATCTACCAGTGTGTTTCAGGTCGCACAAAGAAGAATATTGCCAACCTCTTCTCAGTAGAATTTTCATCCTTCAACCTTTACTGTTGATGTGGTAATTATGGTTATAATTATTAATTTAAAGAGTTTCTAAGCTACAATAATCATTTTGAGACTGAATCAATATTGTAATTGTAAACTGTAATCTGTCATTGTTAGGATAGTGCCTAGGATAACTGTAATTAATTTTAGAATAATTATTTGATAATAATATTTTATTAATTTCTGATCGATGATAATAATTGATAACCTACCTATACTCAACATTGATATGTTTACAAGTAAGTAATAAGATCAGCTGATTATTATTATGTTGTTACTACAAGTTCAATGTTAATCTTGGGCCCAGCAGCTCTACTCTGCAGGATTCTTCACATCCACCAGTGTCAGGTCATCTGGCAAGGCAAGGCAATTTTATTTGTATAGCCTATTTTTACAATCAGTTTGTCTTAAAGTTCTTTACATAGCATCATAACAACATCCTCTGCCCTTAGACCCTCACAGTGACTGAGGAAAAACTCAAAACAAAAAACCCTTTTAACAGGTAAAAAACAGAGAAACCTCATGGTGAGAAACAGAGGAGGGATCCCTCACCCAGGACGGGCAGACGGGCAATAGATGTTGTATACAGACAAGAAAACAGGTAACAATACAGAATATGCACAGATGGAAATTGTGTGCAGGAGTTAAAGAAGGCAGGGAGAGTCAGGCAGCTTAATGGGAGTAATGGGTGGTAGACTGGTTCCTGGGAGGGAAGAGCAGGTCGGTTTAACAGCAGGGGTAAAAGGGAAAGGGGGTGATGCAGGGGGCGGTTGGTGGAGAGAGAGATGGAGCTTCAGTGGATCTGTGGAAACACAAATAAAGAGAGCGCGAGACACAAAGGCCAAACTACAAGGTGCAGCAGATAATGAAAATGATAATTTAAAGTGTGGGAGAGGAGAGGAGAGGAGAGGAGAGGAGAGGAGAGGAGAGAGCTCCATGTAACCTGATGTGTCCCCCAGCAGTCTAAGCCTATAGCAGCATAAAAATGGTTCAGAGCTACCTGAACCGGCCCTAACTAAACGCTCTGTCATAGAGGAAGGTTTTAAGCCTAGTCTTAAATGTAGTGAGAGTGTCTGCCTCTCTGACCCATGGAGAGAGTTGGTTCCACAGTAAAGGAGCCCGATAACTGAAGGCTCTACCTCCCAGTCTGTTTTTAAAGATACTGGGAGTCACTAACAGACCTGCATTCTGGGAGCAAAGTGCTCTGGAAGGATAATAAGAGACTATGAGGTCTTTCAAATAAGATGGAGCTTTGTCATTAAGGACTTTATAAGTCAGCAGAAGGATTTTGAAGTCTACTCGATATCCTACAGGAAGCCAATGGAGAGAAGCTAAAGTGGGAGAGATGTGTTCTCTTTTACTAACTCTGGACTAACTGCAGACTCTTTAGAGAGTTTTTCGGACATCCTGACAACAGAGAGTTACAGTAGTCCAGCCTAGAGGTGATAACCCAGTTGACTTTACAGCTGACTCTTTATGAGGAGGTCAAAGTGAGGCTAAATGTATGGCGCACATCACCACAGTATTGATGATGTAATTCCAGCAATTAATACTGTGATTGCTTACGCTGGTGTACACAAATTAAAACACCTATTGTGTTTTACTTGAATAATTCCAGCTATTGACACAGAGCTATAAATGTCCTCAGAAAGATTCACAGAAAAAAATGAAAATGCAGCAAACTTCAGAAACATTTTGCTAAATAAATCCAATTTCGAAAATTTGACCTAAGCCCACTATTTTTGTTTTGGATAGTTTACTCACATTTAGTTAAAGTTAAAGTTACTCAGTTACTTTTACTCTAATTTTCAGTTTATACACAAGCGTGGCTGTTATTCTAAAGTAAAGTTTATTCCATAATAACAATTTGCTGTTCACAGTCAGGAACACAAAGTTTTACAGCCTCAGTAACTCAAGAGCCTTTTACATAGACACATAGACTCATCATGTCACTTTCTCATTTTCAATTTTCATGCAATGCATGCTGGGAAGTATATTGTTAAAAAGTAACATTTCTAAATAACTCCATCTGACATTTTTCTCAGCTGAAGTCATTATTATAAATTCTGAGAGTGATAAATAGACAATTTAAGTAAAAGACAAACTCAAGTCAGCAGATCTTTCTATGTTTCTCATGACTCAAAGACTGAGATGCTTCAGATTCTCTGAAATAAAGGACCAACTTCATCTGTTGCCACAGTTTTAATTTGAACCTTAAGTACTAATCATTTAAGTCTCTAATTGTTATTAGTTTTTACAGTTTAGATAAACAGAGCAGGGACTGCCCTGGGCTTGTCTCTTTCTCTGTGTTTTGCCATCCCTGCTCTGCGTATGTCTCCAGTTATCCCCTGATTCTCTCAGTGTGTGTGTGTGTGTTTGTGTGTGTGTGTGTTTGTGTGCCTGGATGGGACGTGGCTGAACTACCTCCTCTCTCCTGTCAACTCTCTGCACACCTGATCAAGACTCGGATCCCGGATCACCCAGTGGAGGAGTCCTGCTCCAGACCTTCTCCAGCACCTTTTCCCTCTGTGTATTTGTATTGTGCGTCCAGTCTCAGTATTAAACTTAGAGTTTAGTGAAGTTTCTGCCAGTCTGTTCCTCTCCAGCAGGTGGTGTTAAAGTGCAAATGTTCATCTGCATTGAAGCTTTAGGGGCCTGGTTTAGTGTTTAAATAATGATTAACAGCTAAAAAACAACACACTGACGTTTTACACAATCCAAGTCAAAAGGTTCTGTCATTCACAGTGAATCACATAATGCAGATCACCATTTTCTTATATGAAACCATTCAATGCCTATTTTTCACAAGTCATGGATTTTAAGTCAGTGACAAAAATAGCACCTGCTTTTTTTTCTATTTTAAATATAAAGATAAATTCAGAGATGATTCAGTTTATTTTCATTAACCTTTTAAATTAAAAGATAAAAGTATTTCCTTGTGAACCGACTTTATGTTAATGCTAACTCTTCCTTCGTATAAATATATTTGTTAATAAAGTCCTTTGAGCTGCTAACAGTTCTACATATGATGAATGTATTACTGTGAAACTATTAATTCATGGCTAAAAGCAGAGAGGGAGTTAACTCAGTTGTACCAGTTGTAACAGGTATTTAATGTACAGTGAAGGAGACTGTGTGTCTGACAGGACATGTAATCAAGTCAGTTTTCCTCACATCAAATGTTTTCAAGTCAATAAGAAATCACACTGAAAGACCTCACACGGACAAGACAACTTTAAAAAAAACGTGATATAAAATGTAGAGGTTCATTAAAAGCTCATTTCACATGTAAAATATCTGAAAGAGAGAGCTGTCATCATGTGAAAATCTGAAATGTCTTAAAGTTGTGTCCGAGTCTGTAATGTAATTGTGAAAATTGAAACAGTGAATGTAAAGACCAGATAAAGTGCCCGTATTTCATGTTGAAATGAATAGGTCCACACAGGTCAGCAAGATCTGAAAAAAACTGTGTACTTGTTGACAAAAGGCTGCATTTCACCTGTTTCAGGGAGTTGTGTATGGAAGGTGGCGTAACTATAGCAATGTAAGCTGAAGGGGAAGTTGGTGGTTGGGGAGATGATGGAAGATGTGTTTCTACACCTGGCACCTAGTGAGGAAATATGGCTTTCAGTATGCTGACAGGAAGTCAACAGCACACAGGTTTCACAGTCAAGAAAAGTTTCAGTCACAATGTTTGGGAAGTTCACAAACGTTTAAATGAGCTGATAAGTCTCTCAGTCCAAAGCTACAATAGGGTGTCAAGTAAAACTCTTCAGACAGTTTCAGTGAAGCTGTATGTTAGCAGATGTGTCACTGAATGTCACACTGCACACCAACAACACTCTTCAATCTGTCCAGCTAATAAACCCAGTTTCAGCAGCATTTATGGGGCCCACTGAGCCACTGTCTGCAGAAACTGAACTGATGACATTTCAACTACACCTGTATAACACAGGGAAACACGTTGATGTGAGATTTGATGTGTGTACCAAAAAAGGATGGTTTCCCTTCCTTGGACAACTTCTGGTAGGTCCTGACCACTGCAGCCCAGGAACATCCCACAGAGCTGCAGTGTTGGAGAAGCTCTGACTCAGTCGTCTCATCACAGTTTGGTCAAAGTCAAAGTCCCTCACATCCTCACACTTGACCATTTTTCCTGCTTCATCACATCAACTTCAGGACTAAATGTTCAGCTGCTGCCTGATGTATCCACCACCACAGGTAACCATGGTAACCAGGTAATAATGTTATTCACTTCACATATCAGTGGTCATAATATTTTGGCTGATCGGTATATATACAGTTGTGAACTGTGGTTGTACTTTCATTGTGTATCCCAGGGTAGGTAATGTTTACTAGGCTTACATACGTGTTTACTCAGCCACTCACACTGATCAAAGGTCTTTACAGTGACAGTAACATAGAGACAAATACACACAGAGGAGGAAGAAAGACTACAAGAAGTCATGAAAGGCTTGAGACTAAAAGTGAAGCTTTCTTGATATTAATAAGGAAAAAGTATCTTTTATTTAAGTACAATTACCATAATCACAACAATATTTCTTTCTCACAAGACATTCAAAATATTACATTTTACTTCCTATTGTAGTATCCTAACATGTCAGCTGAAGTTTTTAACCTTCTTTACCTTATTGTTTTGGTCCTATAATAATTACTTTGATGTGAAATACCTCTTAGAAAAGAGCTGTGGATTTTTAAAGCTACATTTGTTTTCAACTCATAGGTCCAGTTCAGTTTAATCAGATTTACACAGAAGGTTCATTGAATTCACTGCAAGATACACCTGATCACTTTTCAACCAATGATAGTTCTCCACACTGAGGTACAGTGGAACACAGTATTCTCCGTATACACCCAGTACACAAGGTGCTAACCCTAAAACACAAAGGTAATGAATCAACACCACCTTCTAATATGAATTTTCATATTCCTCGAAACAGGTCGAGGAGGAGGGGTAGCTGCCATATTTCAGTCCAGCTTATGAATCAACCCTAGACCCAAACTTAGTTACAACTCATTTGAAAGCCTTACTTTAGTCTTCACACCTGAGCTGGAAAATGCAAAAATTAGTCTTGTTAGTCACAGTATATTGTCCACCTGGGTTTTACTCAGAGTTTCTATCTGAAAGTTTTTATCTGAGTTAGTGCTCTGTACAGATAAAGTCATTATAGTGGGTGATTCAATATTCACATTGATGTTGGCAGTGACAGCCTTAGTTCTGCATTTAGTTCATTATTGGACTCAATTGGCTTTTCTCAACATGTAAATTAATCGATTCACTGTTTTAATCACACCCTCGATCTTGTTCTGATGTATGGCTTAGAAATTGAACATCTAATAATATTTCCTCAAAACCCTCTTTTGTCCAACCATTCTTTAATAACGACTTTACAATAATGGACTAAACAGCATCTGGGGGAAAAAATCTACTGCAGTAGGAGTCTATCTGATGATGCTGTAGCCAAATTCAAGGAGAAATTCCATTGTTATTTACTCCAATGCCATGTGTCAATACAATAGAGGATAGCTGCCGTATCCTCACCCCTACAGAGGTTGATGACATTGTGGATAGCGCTACAGCCTCATTGCATACAATCGTCAATACTGTTGCCTTTCTGAAAGAGAAGGCAGTGAATCAGAGAAGGCTAGCTCCATGGTGTAATTCCCAAATTCATGCTTTAAAGCAGACGTCTCAAAAACTGGAAAGGAAGTGGCGTTCCACCAACACAGAAGAATTTCAGCAAGCCTGGAAAGAAAGTTTAATAACATATAAGAAAGCCTCCGTTATGCCAGAGACTCCTACTACTCATCATTAACAGTAAAAAATAAGAACAACCCCAGGTCTCTCTTCAGTCCTGTAGCCAGGCTGACACAGCTCTAGTGAACCATCTATTCCTTTAACTCTCAGTGGCCATGACTTTATGAGCTTCTTCACAAATAAAACATAGCTATTAGAGAAAAATCCATCACCTCCTGCCCCGACTGGTAATGATCTACTGTCCAATACAGTAACTTTTGAATCAACTGAAACTGTTCTGCATCTGGATTCTTTCTCACCTTTGAATCTCTCCATGCTAGCTTCCATAGTTTCATCATCTAAACCATTAACATAGTTTTATAGATCTGATCAGTTTGTCTTTATCAACAAGCTATATACCACAGACTTTTAAGACTGCAGTAATTAAACCTTTACTTAAAAACCCCAGATGTTTTAGCCAGTTATAGACCCATATCTAACCTCCCTTTCATTTCTAAAATCATTGAAAAAGCTGTTGCAAACCAACTATGCGATCATCTGCGTAGGAATGGTTTGTTTGAAGATTTTCAGTCAGGATTTAAAGAACATCAGAAACACAGAAACAGCACTGATAAAAGTTACCAATAATCTACTAATGGCCCCAGACAATGAACTGGCCTCCAGACGTGTCCTGTTGGATCTTAATGCTGCTTTTGACACCACTGATCATATTTTATTACAGAGACTGGAACATGTAATCGGGATTAAAGGAACTGCACTAGGCTGGTTTAAGTCATATTTATCAGATAGATTCCAGTTTGTTCATGTAAACAATGACTCTTCCTTGCACACTAAAGTTAACCATGGAGTTCCACAGGGTTCCGTGCTAGGAGCAATGCTTTTCACCCTTTATATGCTTCCTTTAGGCAACATTATCAGGAAGCATCACATACATTTTCACCGCTAGACAGATGAGACCCAGTTGTATTTGTCTATGAAGCTAAATGAAGCTAATCAGGTCGTCAGACTTTAGGCATGTCTTAAAGACATAAAGGCCTTAAAGACCTGTAACTTTTTACTTCCCAATTTAGACAAAATTTTTATTGTACTTGGCCCTAAGCACCTGAGACAATCATTATCAGATCATTTAGTTACTCTTGATGGTGTTACCTTGGCCTCCAGTTCCACTGTGAGAAACCATTTTTTGACCAGGACATGTCCTTTGTCCCTCACATTAAACAAGTCTTTAGAACAGCCTTCTTCCACCTGTGCAATATTGTGAAAATCAGAACCATCCTGTCTAGTCAGCATTTGTTTCGACTATTTGTAACTCACTATTATCAGGACGTCCCAATAACTCAGTGAAAAGCCTTCAGCTGATTCAAATTGCTGCTGTGTGAGGACGGATAGGAAGTAGAAAAAGAGACCACATTTGTCCTGTGTCAGCTTCTCTGCACTGGTTATGCTGCTACACAAAAGTGCTGCTCATGGTGGATTTGCTGGTCCCTTTAAATAACTTTATAAAGAGTTTGGTCTGAACCTGCTCTGTATGTAAAGAGCCTTGAGGTAACTTTGTCATGATTTATAGGAATAAAATTTGATTTGATTTGATCTGAACATTTATTAACAAAAGTTCTACATTTCATTGACCCATTCATGTACATTCATGTAAGTGTTGCCTGTCTACCTGCTGAAATACAAGAATATCAGAGCAGTTCTCTGCTTCAAATAATACACTTTCTCCATCTTAAAAAAGATGGGCTGTCAAATTAGTATAAACACTTAAAATGTTACTACCAGAACTTCAACTTTTTTTTCTGTAACTTAAAAATCATGTCATATAACAAAATACAAAGAGATACATTTCATTTTTAAAAAGACAAAATAAAATCCATTCTGTTATCATGATCATTATCTAAGTATATAATTAGAAAGCAAATTCACCTTTTTACAAAACCTGGGATATGTGCATAATATTGGTCCAACAGGTGAAAGGAATCACCATCTAGTCTTAAAACATATACTGATGAAATCCAGTGTGTCACCACAGTTTCACGTCATAACAGATATAGAACCTTTTAAACAGTTCCAATAAAGATGAAACACGAACAAACAGAAGTTAGATAGATTTTGTTTGTCCAGTTGATAAGATGAAGATTTGGATGGAGTGATGATTTGGACAAGAGGCAGAGTTCAACATGCTGCACAAAATTCAATCCACTACTGAGGTCCACTGAGCACAGGCTTGAAACTATTCCTGCCTAACTATAGAACAACATGTGACATCCACATCCTCACAGTAACATCCAGCAAAATGTATGAGAAAGACCTAAGACATAGTTGGTTTGTTCCCAGTCTTTTTCGTCTTTAAAACCAGTCTACATACAGCTAAATAAGTTCGCACCAACAAACTGTTGACATTGCAGCCTCAAACAACGATGATATTCATGTCTGTGTGCAGTAAGGAGCTGGAGCCAGGAGGTGGTTAACCTAACTTAATGTACAAAAAATGGAGGGGAATAATTAGCTTTTTTATTGTGTGGCTCTTTCCTCAAGAAAAAACAACCAATCAGCACTTCAAGTGACGGCTGGTGGGTGGCTGGTGTGAAGTATTAATACACATTAATACTTCACACTTCAACAGCATCACATCAGAGACACAATGTTACGGCAGCAACAGTGTTTTAACATAATATTAACTATTAACTTTACCCAACACTGGAAGCTTTACGAAATTTCCAATTTTACTTGTGCTTCACTCATGTCTCCTAATTTTGTCAGATAAATGTTTTCAAGTCCACAATTCCTTGTTGGGTCTGAGCCGTGTCTCCTCCAATAAGCAGCCTGGGAAACAGAAAAGTGACTTGTTATTCACACCTGCTGTTGGCCAGTCCTTTAAAGAAGCATCTGACTGTACAAACCATCTGTAGGTTGGTAATGGTCAACATGTGGCCTGGTCAATGAATTTAGCCCAAATGATCAGTGATCAACAAATTTCTCATCTTTTTGTAGAAGATAAGGGAGGGCTTAGTCCTGTTAGCCCATGTATACCAGCTGAGTACTGCCATATATTTGTTTTTCCCACCGTTTTATTGGTTTGACCTGTAGATTAATAGAAATGTTTAATGAATAACAGTTACTTTTGATATTGGTAACAACACTGTGAACTACAAGTTCAGCCTACACTATGTTGTGTGACAATAGATTTTCCTTAAATGAAGAAAATCTATTGTTGTTCATTAAGCATTCATGTTTTTTGCAGCCTTACAACAAACACCATCCCCACAAGCCATATGTTTCCAGGCTGTAGTTCTTTTTCTTTGTTGTTCAACCCTACATTCAATTTTTTGTTTTTGATTTAAGCTAGTGAAGCAGGGACCGGCTCAGACATGATGCTGTGAGCGGTGCTACATGTGTTTCACCCACAGACTGTCAGAGGACGACAAACATCGTGTAACCTCTGAGTCCATCTGATGGATAAATCTTTTCAGCTCTCTTAATTTACAGAGCCAATAACAACAGTTAGTCTTCAAAAGTGAAAAAATGGCTGCCAGTTTGAGGGGTGTGTTAGGTCCAAACATCATCCCTCTGATAACTGTTCAGTGTCTGCTTCCTCTGAGAACAAGGAGTCATCAGCACTAATGGAGATATCAGCCGTCGGGTGGGCAGCAATCTGTTGCAGGAGCATCTCCCTTTGAAGTAGCTGATTGGTCCAGTCTTGACATACTTCCTCTATTCCAGGCCCCTCCCCTCCATATTCTGGAGGCAGGATGGTTGGTGAGAAGAAGTCACCTAGAGTGTCGTGGTAATCAGCACCATGCATATGGATCTACACAGGAGAGAAGTATGGTCAGAGAGTCTGGGACCAGACTCTGAAACCAGAGTCCAAGACCAGAGGCTGAGATCAAAGTCTCAAAAGAGACCAGATAGGTTTTTGTTCAGTGTAAACATGGTGTTACCCTCTGTTTGATCTTATCTGGCAGGAAGGGACGAATCATGGTAAAGACTGGCTGGAAGAACATTGGCTCATTGACCAGATGAATTCCTCTCACTTTAAGTGGAAAAGAGTCCTGACACACACACACAGACAGACAGCAAGAGAGAGAGAAAACAGATGAGATGAACACAATGATCTGAGAACAAGTTGGCAAATCAGTGTCACTGAAATGTCCTGTTGTGTAACATCTGTCATAATGTAGTGAAGTTCTCCTTCTGTGTTAAAACCAGTATCAAAAGTTGGGTGTTTTCATCATAGCAATAGAAAAGGATGAGCATGTAGACCCATATAAAGCACAGGATCACAGCAGGTGAAGAGTCAGAACCAGTATCTAAGACCTACCGAGAGCACAGAGGATATCTTTCTGGCGAGGGAAGGGTTAATCTGCAAGGCGTGGCCTAAACTCCACCCCTGCAGGTCAAATATGGCCTTCAGACCCCGTCTCTGTGTCTGTGTCTCCATGGAGAGGATCTCAGATGTCATCATGCTCACCCTGAACACCTGAAAGGCCGACCAGTCTTTAGGGTTCCACTGCCCTGGAGACAGACAGACAGACAGATGTTACTGTACTACAACCAGACCAAGTGGCCACAGACAAACCTCTAAAGCTAAACTCCAAGAAAAGATCAGCTCATGGAGGCTCTGAAAAAAAACCACACAGAATAACAAATTATGGACAGCAGACAGGTGCAAAACCCTCCACTCGGTTCACTCCTCTCATATTATTAGACACGACTGATCACACCATTCTCATCAGGAGATCACAGTAATTAGTGGTTAGTTTATCTGGGACAGTCTTGAAGTGGTTCACATCCTTTTTGTCTAACCACAAATGTTTTGTTTCTAATGGTGACCACATTTCACCACACTTTCATTTCACACATTATTTCTTTATATGTGCATGTTTAGGTGAATTGGTGACTCATAAATTGCCTGTAGGTGTGAGTGTGACTGGTTGTTTGTCTCTATATGTCGGCCCTGTGATGGACTCGAGACCTGTCCAAGCTGAACCCCACCCTGACCCCATGTCATCTGGGATTGGCTCCAGCCCCCTGCGACCCTGACGGATAAGTGGTATAGATGATGGCTGGACATTAACTTCCAAATTTATGCTGATATAAGTCTCAGTAAAACCTGAAAGATTAAAAAAAAAAGTCTGCTAACTTCCTTTTGTTAAGAAGGAAATTAGAAATTGTGGGATTACCAAAGTCAGTAAGAGTCATCCAGTGCAGTCCATTAGCTGTATTAATGGATTATTTTGGGTAGAACAAACTGAAAACAGGCTGACACACCATCACCTTATAAAGTTGTTGTGTTACTTTCCCATTTTAAACATCTGGCAGTTATGCAGCAACATTAGCTCACGTTTTTAATGTCCAGATGATTTCTCCAACAACCCCTGTGGGATACCTCTGACGTCAAGCTGTTGCTAGAAATGAGCTTGATGAGTAGTGAGTTTGGGGTTTGATGTAAAACCAAAACAATGAGCTAAAAGAAACAAAAACACAGAACAATGATCCTCTGTGGGTTTGTTATGATAAGTGACCTATTTCATATCACAAATAGTTGTGTAATTATATATTATTTAAATTGGCTTAACAAGGAAGTTACACTGCATTTAATTATAAGGAAGAATATAAGGAAGAGTCTTCCTGACAGACAGACAAGATAAACCTGCAAAGCATATCCTTATAACATGCAGGAAACATAGGAGGAAGTTACTGCCGACAGCTACACAGAGTGGAGCGGTCTAAAAAAGTATCATTATAAAAGTATAGTTAAGTAGGAACAGGCCTGAAAATGTGGTAACTTCAAATAGCCTCTATGTGGCAAATAAATGACTGCAGGTGGAAGCAGAAACACAACAAGGATTTAACTTCAAGGAAGAGGAAACATTATTATTCCAGCCAGGTGGCATCACTCTGACGTCAGACACCCGTAGAAGTGTGAGGTTATTTTTGGTGTTCAGGTCTGTTCATTGTCCTCATGAACTCAGTTGGAACACTTAGATGGTGGTAAAAGTCTTCTGGTTGAATCAATACAAAAGTTAATCAGCTGGTTCTTGAATTAAAGGTCAACGGTTGACGTCTGTGTCCATAAGAACTGGAGGGAACCTGCTCTACTTATAATTATGTTTACATACATACACTTGTGTCCTGCATCATAGGCAGGCCGGGCCAAGGCTCAGTGATGGTGGTGGGGAGTGAAGGCTGGACCATGTGGTCTGATCCAACAGAAGAGCTACTGGAGCTCAAACTGCTGAAGAAGTTCATGCTGGTTCTGATAGAAAGGTGTTTGTTGTGTATGGTCTAGAGGAGTCCAGGCCTCCAGGGTCAGGACTGTTTTGGCTTACACAATATTAGGCAGGTGGTTATGTTATAGCAGATCAGTGCATCTTCTCAGGGATATTAATACTTCAGATAAAACACTGGAGAAGAGTAAAATGTGGATCTTTAATAAAATGGGTGGTGCTTTGTCCCATTTTATTTCCAGCTGCTCAGCACTGTGTTAGTTATTATACTGAACTATATTAAACCCAGATTTCAGTTCTCTGGCTGGTTTTTATTCCACTTTAGTTATTAATGTGTCTACACTTAGTAGCTACCACTGATCAATAAACAGGTGATCTCTGATGGATTTAAATTGAACCCTACTCATGCTAACAGGTTATAAACAAATTACATCTTTTAAAATGTAAATATAAAGCATTAAAGAAACAAATAAGGTCTGCAAGAGACTCAGACCTCATCATAGAACGCTGCCTCATGACTCGGACTGAAATCTCCCTTATGATCTGAAATCAGACCAGGAGCGAAACACATCTCAGAGTCTAAACTCTTCATTTTAATCTGAAAGGTCATTTAAAAACAGCTGCACCTGTGAATCTATGTATCAGTGTAAGAACAAAAACAAGAAGAAGAAAAAAATGTAACAGAGCCGAGGTATAAAGTCACAGAAATTGAAAAAAATAGATAAAGTAACTCAGCATCATATTCACTGTTTACACACATCAACATGACTCAAACTGAAGACTTTAATCTGTTGCTTGTCTCTGTGACTTGTGTGACTTGAATTGTGAAGCTGCCGCATGTTGGAAATAGACACACAAAAACAAAGAAGACTCACAATCACAAACAGTTTGAGCTGTTTTTACTGAAAAACTACCAGGGTTGGTGAACCAGGCACCTCAGCAGCATCACGCTGCTACTGGAGATACAAGACAACAGCCACAGCACAGTCACCGATTATACAATGCTCCTAATCAATATATTCATCAATATATAATGTATTGTATAATCAACAGCTCTGGGTCACACTGCAGTGGGGTGGATCAAAATGCTGTCTGTGTGGACACGGCAGAATCCTGATCCAGGTCCGATTGAGCTTTGGGCCAGTGGGCAGTGAGTGTCTCAGGGCTTCAAACATCTGGTCTTAGTCGATAAGCCCAGATAAGAGAATCTGAGGGGCTCCATACTCCAGACCCCACAGTCGGTGAGGACTGGAGGATGACGAGTGTGTGTGTGTGTGTGTGTGTACAACAGAACTGCTGTTCCAAACAGTAAAACTGTAGATTCTTCAATGTATCTGTTTTTCACTTTTATATCTTCACTCACACAATGTGATTCTGACCCAAGTCTTGAAAACTGCTTCGCTACAGAGTTCAAGTCTGACAGACATTTGAAGAACCAGCCTCTTAAGTGTCTCTGTCCTGTTACAGAGACGAGGGACCACTCATAAACATATTTGTTCTTAAGTGGCACACGGTCACCATTTAATGGAGTTCTGTCGTTCACCAAACGAAATCCAGAGTGGGTCCAGACCTGTCCTACAAGGCCAGATCTCCACAGGGGAAAACACTCATTTGACTTCATGATGTGGTGGCTGTGTTAGTATTTTGGAACAGTTTCAGTAACACCACCATCCTGACACAGACCAATGATCTCTTTGGCAACATTTGTGTAAATGGAACTTTCCCAAACAGCGCGGAGCAAACTGAACACTAAAATCATTTTAAACTGCTTCAAATTAAAAACATGGGTTGTGCTGCTTTCAAACTTGTTTATGAGTTTGTAAAATGTGAAACCATCTGATTTAAATTCACTGAAGTTGAATGAACAAGTTAAACTTAAAGCATGAATCAACTACTGGTCAAAGAGAAAAGAAAAGTTCTTGTTTGCTTCACAGCGTCATCAGGCCAATACCTGGTGAATCTGAGATGTGTTGAAGAATTAGAGCAGGAACATGTTCCGAGGCCTGATGTGCAGCTTTGTCACGAAGCAGCTGGTGAAAAACTCCTTAAGACATTCTGAAGGAACTTCGGTTTGGTGCAGCAGGATCCACCTCTGGTCCAGAGCAGGATCTCTGTCGTGCCTCACTTGGCAAAATATCAATATGGTTTCCTACACAATTCATGTTTTCATTTGATGAAATAAGTCAGTTTCATGTGGTAAATGTTCTAACACAAGCAGCTGTTCAAGAACTGTGCCCAAAAATAAAACCAGATCAATTTTGTTTGAAATCTGGAACGATCTGAAATTAAAATCCTGAATTTGACCAGACATTCACTATCAGCTTCTGGTACTATGAGACACCAACACATAGCTGCTTGTGCCAAAGACATATTGAGGTTTGATACCCAATAGTACACTCTACAAGCAGGTTTCATATAGAAAAGGGGGGGACACGTTCACCTGTCTGTCATAGTCTCAAAAACTTCCACATGCAGGTGTAATGTGAGTGTGAGGCATCGTCTGGAATGTAAAAAGACAACTAAAAAGGTACATTTTAACATCTCTAACTCCAGTGCATCATGGTCCAAACCAGTCAGAGCCTCGTCAGCCCGCCTGCAGCTGAAATCTTAAAGCAATAAGAACAGAATCATAACACCATCCGGCTCATGTATGGAACTGGATCTACAAAAACTGTTTTTCAGAAGTTTTTATTGTTTTGTCCTGGATTTGGATGCTAAGCTAAAGGCTACGCTAAACTAAACCAGATCTCGATCTGTATGATTCGCATGAGAAATATACATTCATGGAGTAAGGTTTCAAATGGTACATTCATCAAAAGGCTGCCAACAAACATGCAGGGGAGGGGGGAGGGGGAGGTGACAGGAAGTCGAGAAGCTCACGTCCTGCTTGTGCATTAGCAGGTTAAGGTGCAAAACTATGTCCTGAGGTTACATTTTTTTTCACCATGGAATATGTTGTTTATGATAAAGGGAACATGCCTCAACATGAAGACCTGAGGAGGTAGAAAATAAAAGTCCTGAAGAAAATAAAACTGTTCTCTTTGGATGGAATGATTGTATCCGCAGCAAGGAAATGATAGAAGACAGAAAGCAGTTAATTTCAAAGCTTGTGTAGAAATGTTCTGATTAAAACATGTCCACATAAACAAGAGACAAGTCCTGAGCTCCACAGGTGCAACAAAGCAAAACAGGTGCTTCCTTTCCTGTCCAGAGACAAAGTGAGGCTGGTCAGAGAGCAGAGAACTGCTCATCACATACAAGTTAATCTGACTGAACCCAAACCAATACCAGTGTTGATACAAGTGGCTGTAGCTGTTTCAAGAGGTGACATCTGCTCTCACAGATGAATGTTATACCACTAAACTAAAGATCTTGTTAAAATGTAGAATCAAGATCAAAATTTTCTAGCTCCACCTTAAAGCTTCACCTTGAATGGGCACAGAAGTTTATTGCGAACCTTGAGTTACTTCCTGTGCTGCCAAAAGACTGATTATCATCGTACAACATCAGCAAGCCACATGGAAAAGCCCTCAAGGCCTTGGTCTCACCAGAGAGTTAAGCTGCACACCTGTGCCTACAGGGTCAGTTGGTGAGCTAATCACAGCTAACGGTAGGAGTGGGTGGGGGTGTATATAATGATATTATTGCATTTTTTTTGATATTATGATTGTATATTAAATATATTGCATATACCAGGAGATATTATAATTCGCCCAAGATTATTGTTCACCTTCAAGTTTAGTAAACCGTTTCAAGGAAAATAAAGCTCTCAAAGAAAATGAGCTTGTTGGCTTAGCTTGGTTACGAATGAGATCGCAAAGTTCATTTGTATATGTACCATTAACTGCTTTCTTATGACTGTGTGCAAATGGTTTTTACTCAGAATTAAATAAAATGAATGGGGTCATTTCCTTTCTGGACTCTGTGTGATCAAAGGCTAACACAGTGAAGAAAGCTTGCAATGCATCAAGTTCAACTTTGAATCTCACCCCTCAGGGGGAAAAAAATTCCTGTGGATTTACTTTGCCCTATGTGATTTAAATGAAATGAAATCACTCATAAATGTCACATTTCATTTATAATGCTCTAAATAGTCCCAACACTTACTGACGGCCATGTTTGAATCTGCAGCCAGCACAGATAATCGGGCTAAGGTTTCTCCACTGTTTAATGTTCTAGGATTTCTTGCACACCAGAGGTAACTGTGAATAAGGTTTCCAGAAGCTCTGTTAATGAGCAAAAGCTACCACCTCAGCAGGTGGAGCAGGTTGGCTGCTGATCACTGTTTTGGCGGTTGGGTTCCAGGTTGCGTCAGGAGGGGCATCTGGTTTAAAAATGCCGACCTGCTGCACTCCCCTCACTGCAGCAGCCAAAAGACAACGACAATGATTTGGCAGCACACATTGACATTAGCGCCCACAGTGTTGACGCACTGAAAAAGAGTTTCGGAGATTCATCAGTTTGCAGATGATGTGATGTTGTGTGTGTGTGTGTGTGTGTGTGTATGTGTGTGTAACCTGCTGCTGACTCAAACTCTGAAAACAACCACTATTGCTGTTAATGGACAAGGTTTAACTACACCATCCTTTTGATTGGGACTGCTTGAAAGTGTATGTGACAGACAGGTGACCTCCCCCCTTTTCATCATCATCATCATCATTTCAATGAACCACTTTCACAGGCTGTTTCAAAAACCAACAGTTTTCAATCAATCAGTCTTTAGTTTTTCTATCAAGGTTTCAGGGGATAAAATAAAATTCCTCAGTTTTTGAAAACCGGTTGGTCTACAGGTGATGACAGGTGGTGCTCAGGCATCTTTCCCAATCACACATACATAAATAAGTTGGCATACATTCAGCAGTAATGTTTCAATTTTTCCAATGGAGGATATTTTCTCACACAGGGAGTTACTGTGGGACATTTCAGACAAACTCCTTCTAGAAACAAAAGTCAAGCTGTTTCTCAGCTGAACAGTCATTCCAGCTGCTGTTCCAGTAGTTTTTTCAGATTTTCACACCACTTCCTGTTTTGGTCCATTTCATATTTACAACTACTGTAACAAATAATATATAGTCTGTGTGTGTTGCATGTCCGCGAACAATAAAACATATTAAAATCACTGTCTTTAAGCGTTGCAATTCACTCTTCCTACAGAGTGCGTGTGTGTGTGTGTGTGTGTGTGTGTGTCTAAAGCATGTAAGGTGCAGGTAGGCAGCTCTGTGATGATGGAACAAGCTGAAGAGCATGAACAGTTAAGCCAGCGCCTGACTGGCGGTACCAAATGTTTGTCGGCACAGTCTGTTGACCAGCGAAAATGCTGAGGGTCAGAGAGGGGACAGGATGACAGCATGACCCTTTTTATTCTCTTATGTGAAGAAAGCTTCAGGTTTCCAGGTCCAGACTACAGATGGGCTTGAGATCTCTTCAGGTGCAAATGATACATCATGTATTCAAGGCCTTTTTTCTAAGTGTTACCTGGATGCTGGGAGTGTCAGGGACTAATAGCTAAGGGAGGGGGTAATGGCCTCGACAACAGTCGGCTCGAAGTGTCAGCCTCTCTCTGTGAGGGAGCTGTGTGGCGCTGAGAGGGAGCAGGGACACTTCCTGTCAGGGTGATCGGCTTGCATTCCATTTAGCTGTGTTGTTCATGCTAGGCTGAGCAATGGCTGAGGAGTGAGTGTAGTTCTAGAGTCCACCTCTGGGTGGGAGAGACATTTCTCACCCACTGCTGGGGTAAGGTAGAGTTTAAGTGAAGATCCCACCCATGGTTATTATTGAAGGAAGCAGTGGGAGCTTGATGGCCTTCCTCCTGGGTTGTTTATTCAAGTCTGTTAAAGTTCCTCTGTTGAAAAAGTTCTGAACCCAGGCAGAGGCTCATGCACTGGAGTAGGATTATGTAGGCATGAGAGTTTAAAACTCAGTTGAGAGTTTGACGCCCAACTCGCTGGGTAATTCCTCGGTTAGGAGGCGGAGTTCCCTCCTTTGAATAGATTCTGGACCCAGGCGAGGGGCGTGGCCTGATGTCAGGAGTCATCATCAGTATCATCTATTAAAACCTTGGTGTCACGGGTCTTGGACCTGGAGGTGAGAAGACAGAATGTGATTTAGACTGCAGAAACTAAACAGCTCTCTCCTCCATATTCAGAGCACAGGCTTAAACTAAACTACATTACAAAGGTTTCTGAGTTAGAAATCACATGACCTGATGCTGCTAATCACTACGAAGTGCAGACGTCACACAGTAACTTAACTGGCCTCAGTGAGTTCTGCTCTGGTCATGTGAAAGGTGACAAGTCACTTTTGAAATCTTCATATTCCAATAAAATCAGCTTCTCTGGCAACAAACACCCAGCTGATAGTGAGCATGGAGGCGAATCAGGGGATTAATTGTGTCCTTTCATCTACGTCACTGTGGTTCCTCTGGTTTACCACTATTTTCTGTTTGAGTTAACAGACCTGAGGAGATTAGTGCAATTCACTTTTCTGCATTAAATTAGTTTCCAGCTGTGTCGGGACAACTTATGTCAGCAGAGTTGACATGACCTTCTGTTTTGAAAGCTTTGCCTTAAAATGTGTTTGTAACTTCAGTTATACCCTATTCTGATTGAATTCATTCTTTCTATAGGTTTCTATTGCATGAGTCTGCAACAGGAGTCAGAGCCCAGCTTGTTGTTAATGAGTCTGTCACTGTAAAGACTCACTGTGAGGCAAGTCGTGGTCTGCGCAGACTCATGCTGTAGCTCCTCTTCCAGCTCTTCTTGCCCTGTCGGTTCCTGACTCCATCCTCCTGGTCCATCATCTGCTCCAGCAGCGTCTGGTCATCAGCATTGAGTGGCGCCACACTAATGTCTCGGACGGCCCTGAACTCACCACAGTTGTTCAGATGTTCGTTCTCCAGGCGGAAGAAGTTCCACACAAACCGCCTGAGAGGGACAAACCGACTGTCAGTGGTTGGTCAATTTACATTTTCTTATGGAAAGTCATCTTGTCTTTAGACGACATTAGATGGTTTAATGGGCTTGTCTTATTTTTGTAACTAGGTATAAAAGTGGAACAGCTTTGGGTTTCTGAACATTAATGAGACAAAACAAACAAAATTATGTTGGTTCTTTTTGTGGAATAATCCACATAAAATGAGAATTGGCAGATTAATTCTAAAACCTAGAATATTCTTTTCTTCTTTTCTAAACTACATTTATTTATTTCACCTGGTGCATTCTGGCACTGCACCTGTCAGGTGTGATCTGTAGCTGATCCAGGTCTACTGTTGTACATAAAACAGTAACTGTACAAGAGCAGCAGGAGCTGGAAGAAGAAGAGACAGGGATAAAATAATGAAGTGGCGCTGTACCTAAAGACCTCCATTGGGGCTAGAACAGTGGCCAGTATATCAGAGATGCCCTGTAGACCAGAGACTGTGCTGAGGGTGACAGTTAAAGTCCACGAAAAGCGCAACAGCACATCCTCCACTATTGCACTGTAGTAATAGGCCTGAGGGAGAGACAGAAAACAAAATTTATATTCTTACACTAGAAGAGTCACACTCAAGTCTCAGCGTGCCCACTCCACAACAGCTCCCTCCCTGTGTGGACTGGTACCTTATGTGGGTAGACTATCTCCTCCCTGAGGAAGGTGTTCTCTCCAGCGTTGCGGTCGAACAGGCCCCAGTCCATCTTCAGATCCCATACCAGTGTGTAACATGAACTGACCACTAAACAGCTGATGTACAAGTAGAAGAAGATCTGGGCATCAGCAGGATTTGCAGCTAAGGAGGAGGGAGAGAGAGAGGTGAGACAGCTGCAACATCAGACTTATGTTTAAAAAAGGAAACATCAGTCAAAGATGATTGTTTTCTAAAAACAGCATGTACTCCAGGTCTCCTTCCACCTCTCTTTACAAACACCATCTCATTTCTTTCTGACAATTACCCTGCTGTTACCTCAGCCTCTGATGTACAAAGACACATTGAAGCCCAGGAAGCACCGTGTTATGGTCAAAGTCCGTTTTATTCTCCTCAGCTGTGATTTATAGTCACAGACAGCAGTGAACACATCAAATCATGGGCTCAGTGCCACCCAAGATGGTTGTGACTGGTTCAAAAAAGCTCTTACAAACCAGAGCATTTTTTTCCTAGATAACAGTGAAACCAGAAGATCCAGCAAGAGCATACTGATTCAGCAATCAACTTTGTGAAAAACACTGAAGGGGAGAAAAATGACCAGACTCATGTCAGCACAACCTTTCACATTTAACTTGGATGGACCAGCAAAGTACCATGTTAATGGTAAGAGCCATAGTGGACATGGTCTCTGGGGCTGAAAATTGAAGCCAATGTTGAAGAACCTTAAACCTACATTCTATCTAATGACCATCAGGAAGTGATTCTACTGGTTGGAAAATAAGTCATTGTATTGAAGTCTATTGGAAAATGGTCTTAATTCTTATTTGATTTAGTAGCTCAGTGAACATTGGACATTTTCCTAATGAGTTTATGGTCTCAGTCTCTAGTTTCAAGTCTTCAATACAAGATGATGTTCATTTTTAAATGATGGTCCCATTTAGAGGAAAATAGACCATAGAGCAGGGGATGAATTAAGGAGTGGCTACTGTGTGATTAACAGACTCTACCACGTGCAGCTCCTGCTTGACGAAGCACAGAACACCCCTCACTCTCAGCTCCAAATATGCTTCCCTGCTGTGCACGCACCACCCAAGCAGTGTGTTTCCAGTGTTAGTTTGATAGCTTAAAGCTAACCTCTCCTCCATCTCTCTTTCAGGCTATTACTGTGAATTTTGAGTTTTTCTGATTTATGTTTGCTGTTGAACTAAAGAAATTATACAATAAAAAAAATTATTTGAATCAAGATGACAGGAAAGAATCAACATGACTGGAAAAACAAAGGAAGTGAAGAAGAAGATGAAGCTCGGAAACACCTTGCTAAACTGGATGATTAGAAATAAAGGTCTGTCCGATTTAAAGGCCTGAAGAGCTCTGTTTGTTTCAATAAAGTTTTATCCTGAACATGGTCGAGATGTGTAGTGCATGAGTCTGTGCTCTACCTTTGTGGGTGCTGTAGAGAGCAGCAAAGGTGACGACAAAGAAAGATGTGGAATATTTCCCAGCGTTGACCAGGTGAGGGAAGGCCCGCTTGGTATCACGGTAACGACGCAGACACTGGACAAACCTGAACCACGCGGGAAGACACTGGATGACTGCACGGACCCCATAGGAGTAGGAGTTACACACGTCTTTGCCTGTAAACACACAACACACAATGAGTGTGAGTTGCCACTGATCAGTTCTGGCAGCTGACTTATAACCTCTATCTCACCTTGACTGCTAATGAGTCCATCATGCTTCTTCCAGTCCAGCTCAAAACTGTAAAAGCAGATCATGTACTCCAGGTCCATCAGAACCACCACCAGAGAGTTCAGCTGGTCAGCGAGCCAGAAGTCTGCAAAGCCCACACGATGGAACGGAGCCGTCACCACACGAAACTGTGGAGGACAGACTGTCAGTCAGGTCCAGTAAAGAGCAGCACCTTCATTGCTGAGAGATGTTTTTCATGTGATGGACATTTTATAGAACAAATGATTGGAAAATAATTCAGAGATGAATCAATACTGAAAATTTGTGCTACATACAGCCCTACATCTGTGCTTCTATAAAGACACAAGAGAAGCAAGTCAAACACATCTTCATTTTTTGGTTTGGTTAAACATAACCTCAGCGACAAAAACCAACATATTATTTGTCATGTTTGCTGCTGCTTAATAAAATCCCTCCTCTTAGATGAATGGCAGGAAGCTTTACAACCAGAAATATCATTGACTCTATACCAAACTGAAAACACACAAAACCCTAAGGTACATGAAGTCTGTCTAATTCTTTGAGTGAGCTGAGTTACCAGGAGCTTGAGCAGCCAGAAGCGTGACTTGTAGTAGCACGTCTTGGAGGGGTTGATAAGGAAGAGGAGAAACAGGCCGTAGAGAGCAAGAGGGTTGGCCTGCATTGGCACCAGGATGCTGTCACTGAAGAGACAGGACAGCAGGCTGACGCACCACAGGACCCCCAGTAGACCTGCAATCTGCTCACACACACAAAAATATCCATCATGTACCCTGATGAAGCTAACAAAGTGAATATATCACTGTGTCTGTGACATCAGAGTCTCAGCCATTAGTTGTGTGCATGTGCGTTGAGACCTCAAACAGATGTTGGTGTGACAGGTTGTTTCTGGGGTTGAGTTCAAATATGAGCACATGGTTAACTCCTGCCTGTCTCCATCCGTAGGTGTTGATGCCTGGAAGACAGACAGACAGTCAGACAGAGACAAACATGTATGTGAGTGTGTTTGTGTGTTTGTGTGCATGTGTGCATGTGTACCTAATAGGAATAGGAATTCTATCAGGAGAAAACCTCCTCTGTAGATCCTGACCATAGGCCAAACATTAGCACTACAGATCACCACTGCTCCTGATATCAGAGAGAGAGAGAGAGAAAACCAGATCATCACATGGAGACACACATTTATTATCAACAAATGTAAAGTGCTGTACTCTGGAGGCATATCTAATCATTGTACTGAAGTAAAGCAAAGGCAATGACAGTCTTTTTGAACCATATTTAAACTCCTGGTTAAAAAGCACACCAATTCGTAATATTGTATATTGAGTGACTCAGTTTTTTGTCCCAGACTACATAGATTACAGTGTGACCAAAAACATGTCAGATGGCCACCAGCCAAAACTGGGTCAACCAATAATCATCAAAAGATTCAGACATGTACATCTCACAAAATTATTAGATGCGAACGTTTTGATGTGTGTGTGTGTGTGTGTGTGTGTGTGTTACCTGTAATGACCACAGTAACCATTAACACAAGGAAAACCCCACAGTAAAGTCCAACTCGAAACGTTGTCCAAGCGGGAGCAGGCTGCAGGTAAACAGAGACACAGTCAACAACCTGGCCTGAATACACAATGAAGACATGATGAAGACATGATGAAGAGGACAAAGACATGATGAAGACACGATAAAGGGGACAAAGACATAATGAAGACATGATGAAGAGGACAAAGACATGATGAAGACATGATGAAGAGGACAAAGACATGATGAAGACATGATGAAGAAAAGGTGACAGCAGCTGTGACAAACGTCCTGCTGATGTGCTCAGTTGTAGCAACATGGCCTCAGCGTGTCAGGACATTGTGTTGCTGCTGCTCTCTCTTGTTTCATTATATCTTCAACACTCTGTCACACTCTGTCTTTTTCTCACAGATTTATGAACATGTCATTTGCTTTGGTAAAATGTAAAGTCAACATTTATGGCAGTAAAGCTCACTCCATTTGAAGGAAGAGAGATGAAGGGATGGAGATGGAATGAAAACAAAAAATAAAATAACAAAACAAAGAGATGGTTTCTTCACAACCCGTCTGACCCTAGGGGCAAAATCACAATGGCCATATTTAAAGATATGTCCTTGCATTAAGACTGAGAACAAGTGTGTGTTTGTGTATGACCTGAGCAGCTCCCAGTGGCGGCACCCTCAGCCTCTTCATGGCCTTCTGCCTGTCTCCACCTTCCAGCTCTGTTGTGACCAGAGCCTGAAACACACAGATTTCAGGGTCATCCTCGTCCTCTCTGATTTATTAGTGATACTGAATTCAGCCACAGTTGTACTAATGAAGAACAGTATGTGTGAATATGAGAAGGATGACATCCCACCCTTATGATTATGAAGTCTTCATTAACTCATTAGTCCTTAGTTAACTCATGGGACTGTATATCTGTGTGTGTGTGTGTGTGTGTGTGTGTACCTCAGTCTCAGAGATGAGCTGTGTGATTTTCTTGCAGGTGTAAAATGGAGCCACTTCAACATGGGCCACCCTCCAGTCAGCCCCCCTCGACGTCTCCAGAATCTTATCATGCTTCTTCAAGATCTTCCTGAAACCTGTGAAGTTAAGGTTCTACCAGACAGAGAGAGAACGAGAGGGAGAGAGAAGTATTTAGTGACAGAAAAATCTGTCCAAAGCAACTGATTTAAGACACTTGGTGAAAGATGTGAAACCAGGAATGAGTGAAGGAGGGAAAGAGCTCTGCATGTGGTCCAGCTGGAACTGAGTGTACAGTGTGAAGTGGCTTCATCCACACATGTAAACAGAAGTGACCGTCTTGTTAAGGGATCACAGCAGCCATGATGTCCGTCACCAAGAGTGCAGATTAGTCATTACAAGGTTTCTTACTCTTCAGGGGTCAGACTACATAGGCCTTTGAACTTGGCTTTAATCTAGCTCTCGACTACAAAGCAGCTGTGGCTCAGGAGGTAGAGCAGGTCCACTAATCAGAAGGTCAGTGGCTGTTCAAGTGTCAATCGGCGATACACTGAACCCCAAGTTACCCCCACTTTAACGTGTGTGTGTGTGTTAGAAAAGTGCTGTATGAATGTGTATGAATGTAGTTTCTAGTATAAAGCGCTTTGGTCAATAAGACTTGAAAAGTGCTATGTGAGTACGATCAATTTGTCATTCCCCTATATGGATATATATGGTATGCATTACTTAAAGCTGTTCTTATTGAGTGTGGCAACCAAGGACAAGCTGTAGGCACTTAATGTATTAGGAAGCTGTCCTGGTCAAGATATTAACAAACAGCATATTTACAGAGCAACATCAGCAGCAAAAGGGTCTGGTAATGATGGCCAGATGGATGGATGCATGTTCAATATTCTTCCTCTTTGTAGCACAGCCAGGGGGGTTAAGGGCTGCCCTGCTGTAAAACCTTTGACAGGTATGACACATATAGCAGACATTTGAAGGGTTTTGTGCACACTTCCTGTAAGTCTGCATTTCTGCAGATGAAACAAAGCCACATCACAGGAAAAAAGTTTAAATACACATACAGAGCTCCGTGATTCAGAGCCTGAACTGTATGTATTTATGTTTTCCAATGATGTGATGGGAAGTTCTAAATCTGCTTTGCTCTGTAATGTCACTTATAAGGTGATATTAATTAAGTACGAGGGTTCATGGCTTAGGCTTCGGGGGGGGGGGGGGGGGGGCACTGGGACTGGGCCCATCCTTTCACTCCACCATGTCAATCAGCTGCTCACTGAGGTAAGTGGAGGTGTGGAGCAGTGGCTTTATCAGAGCTCTTCACTGCAAACAGTTGCTCAGAGACTCAGTAGAGACAGCTTTATACAAACAGTGGATCAAAACACTTTGTATTGTCACTTCCTGGAAGTGACAATACAAAAGCTTCAAAATAAAACTTGTTTCTCTCCATTTATGATTTTTGATAAGAAGATTATGTGGTGTAGATGAACAGATTTTCATGGTGTCTTTTCAACATCATGGAAACTGGTGAAAATTTGTCAAATCTGACTCATTAACAGTTCTGTCAGTCCCTGTCAAATAAACTATATACAACACAATAAACAATGAATAAAAATCCTTTAAAATGTTATTGTGTTGCGCTGGTGTTTGAGTGAATGTGAACCTGGTAGTTCTGCAGCAGTATGAGGCTGAGGTAGAACTCAGAGAAGGCCAGCTGCAGGTCCTTTATGTTTCTGTGTTTACATCGCTCCTGCTGTGACAGGGCAAACACAGTCTTCCTCCTCCTCAAGCCCCGCCCATTGGCTGAGCTCTCTCTCTGGGCGTCCAACGAGGACTGCAGCTCATTCTGCAGCGTGGCGAATCGACGCTGAGCCTCAGCCAGCTTCTCTGAAGAGAGAGCAGGAAACAGAGGGAAAGCAGTTTAAAGACAGAGAATAACAGCCACAAAACTATTTCCGGCTTTAAAGTAGACTCATTGAGCACTTCATTAGGAACAGCACACTGACACTAGGTGGTTCCTCAGTTCCTCAGATTACATTTCCACCAGATGTAGAAACCCTCCTCTTCTTCATGTTGACATGACTGCATCACATCATTTCTGCAGATTTGTCACCATGGTGCCATGGTACCACACCCCAAAGACAGTCTACTGGATCCAGGTCTGGAGACTGCACTGAACTCACTTTCAAGTTGATGAAACCAGAAACACTAGATAACTTTATCTTTGTGACATGGAGCATTATCCTACAGGAAGTAGGAGTCATTACAATATTCAGAGAGACCATGGCATTCAGACCAGGGCTGGTTGGTATTAAGGCCCACCATGAGTAACGAAAATATCCACTGCACCATCACACCATCACCACTGGCCTGCACTGTTGACACAAGGCAGGTTAGGTCCATGCATCCAGACTGACCCTGCAACCTGCTGCCTCAGCAGAAATCCAGATCCATCAGACCAGGTCTTTCACTGTCCAGTGTTGGTGAGTCTGTGTCTCTTGCAGGCCCAGGCTTCTGTTCAGGAGTGGAACCAAGTGTCAACGCACTTTGACATCACTCTTTTTTTTTTTTTTTTTTTTAATAAACCAGCAGAAACCATATTTGGAGGAGAAGGTGGATCTGAGGAGGATTGAGGGTGGATCTTAACTGCTCTGTGCTCTATCCTGACTGTCAAGCAGGTCACTGTGTGGTCTGTCAATTACATGGTAGCCACACCATAATGCGTAGCGTGCTTTATGGTCTTGCCTCTAGATGGGACCACCATTTAAAAAATGAACATCATGTTGTATTGAAGGCTTGAACTCATTAGGAAAATGTTTACTGAGTTAGTAAATCAAGTGATATACAGTCATATATTGTTATATACAGTCTATAAGTGGAACCTGATGTGGTCTCTGCTGTTGTAGTTCATCCACCTTAAACATTAGATGTATTGCACATGCAGCTCCAACCACTTTGTCCACTCTCCTCTAACCTCTCTATGACCAACAAGGTGTTTCCTACACAGAGCTGCTGCTCACTGTGATGGTTTTAGTTTCTGGCTCCATTCTGAGAAGAAACTCTCCAGACTGTTGTGAGTGAAAATTCAGGAGTTCAGCAGCTTCAGAAACACAGACCAGCTACAATCATGTCACATTCACAGGGGTCAAGGTGAAGCGCCTCACCTGGATCTGCAAGAGTTTATGCCACATGACTGGCTGATTGTGCAGGTGTTCCTAATAAAGTGCTCAGTGAGAGTGGCCGATTGTGTAGTATTATTAGTTGTAGTCATTACCAGAGTAGAAGGTGTTGATCTTGGCCAGTTCCTTTTCACATGTCTGGAAGAACTTCTCCTCAAACTTGGCGTAGTACCTCTTAACTGTGTCCTCATCTGTGACTGTAGGAAGAAATCAGCTGTTAGATTTATGAAGCATTAATGTCTGACAGCACCAATCAAACCTAATGGAGCTGAATGTAGTTGGGGGAGACCAGGTGGGGAGACAGGAGGTGAGCGTGGTTCTCAGTGAGTGTGTAGAACTGTTATCCCCATGCTGTATGTGAATGAGCCCTGTACTGTCCTCCTCTGACCAGCGGATGGAGCAGTAACACAGCAGCAGGTAGTCTCAACTCATACACAGCTACAACAATCAAATACTATCTGCTGAAAACAATATGTGGGGTTCAAAACGAAAGAATTCACAAAGGCACAAACAAACAAAAGCATTAAGGTACACACGCAGCAGTTATTGTCCTGATGCCAGTGGCTGGAGTTTAAAACATGCAAAGGTAGGTTGAAGGTGCCCAATGATTTCTTCACAGTAAGAACTCAAACCCTCTGTTTGAGTCCAATATTCCAACGTTTCTGTCCCTCACAGCCAAACTGTAAAACCAGCAAATAAAGAAAATGCAGGAAAATGCGAGAGATCAATAAAAGACTGATAAGATGATCTGTATGCTTTTGAAGAAGATACGCTCTTTGACTGACAGTTGTCAGTGTTTATCCACTGTTGTTGCTGGCTGGAACAACATATTTTCTTCTGAAAAAACTTGACCAGCGCTTTTATTAATGGGTGAACTGGGCCTGATTTGAAACACCTTGTTTGCTCTCAATAAAAATCTGTGTGTGATCAAGTTTTGATCTTCCTATGAACTGTTCCTGCATATTGGTTGTACATAGGGAGTTTAGGTCAGACAGTCTGAGATCCTGCTGTTCTCCTGTAAAGAAAACCCTTCATTATGCCAGGTTCACTTGTTTACACTGAACCAAAGAAAGCCAGTATAATGTCGGCCCCGTGTGAGATTTTAGATAGCGTGTCAGCATCAGCATTATATTCATGACAGTTGAGCTGACAGCCACTCATCTAATGTCCTTGAGAATTGTTTTGATATTAAAGTACTTCCTACTTCAGTTCCAAATAGCATGGTGCACTGTTAAACTGTTCCTCCCACTGAGTCAGATGGGTGTTTTTTTTTTTTTTTTTTTTTTTTTTTTTAGTTTTACCAGAACACAGTCCTGTAATTTTCATCACTTTTGATGTCAACTATTTAAGTAGTCACGCCGGGACAGATTCTGGTAAACTTTAATTGGACAGTGGACGTAGAGAACCTGTGTGTCCAACCACTGTCACGTCAACAGCAGCCAAACAACAGGCATTGCAGGTGGTTTTGAGTCAGACTGTGCAGGCTCAGTGATTCACTGTGTTTCAGACTGGCTGCTTTTAGACAAGACACCAAATTAACTAAATTGGAGTGTCCCCTCCCTCCCTCCCCCTCTCCCTCTCCCTCTCTCACACTCTCACACACACAAACAGCCAAACAGTCAGACTACAGTAATCTCCTTATCCCTTTTTGGCCTTATTCTGCTCTTTTCTTTCTGTGTCTCACCTCATGTCATCATGGTTACTATCATTATTATCATTATGACATGTCTGTCTCTCAGTAATAGGCTATACTTTCCATTGGACAATTGATGTTTTTAGGTCCATTTTTCAGCAACACCCTGCCTCTCTCACACACTCATACATACTTACAATGTAGGTGTGTGTCTTAAATTTCACAACATGGCCAAATAAAACCAAAACTCTGTGGCTGACACAATTAGAAAAACTGAGTCACCCAACCCTTTTAGCATGACATTCCTAAACAGCAAGGAAGTGCATTCAAATGTTATGTTCTCATCATAAACATGCATCTTTAATTTCATATGACGACATTCAACAGCCAAAAGACAAACACAATATACAGAGTCAGGCTGGGCAGTGAAATAAAACTGAAACTCATATTCTGACTCTCTTACCAAGAGATTCTCAAGCTTTTTCACGTAATTTTTATTTTATTTTTTGGGGGAGGGCACCTGTAGCCTATGTCCCCCACTTCTGCAGATAGGTTGGCTATAAGGGAAACTGGTTTAGTAATTACTTAAAGTAGTTCAGATTAATTCTGCTGGGGATATATTGTTTAGCAGACTCCAGCCTTAAAGAACGGTGACAACAAGGGATTAGTGATGAACATTAGGGTTCACTCATTAGCTGTCACTGGGTCACACACAACACAAGGTTTAGCGTAGTTGCAAACCACCTACTTGGATAAATGGATGATTTTCATGCCTGTGTTCTGATCATTTAACTGTTAAGTAGTCTTTGGGCAGTTCTATACAAACTGGAAATGAGTCAGTAATGTAAAATACCATTGTCATTAAATGATTGTCACCTCAGGTCAATCTTTTAATTGTTTTGCGGGTGATCACAAATGCTGTGTGGCTCAAGCTGAGGTCAGTCATAAGGAGAAGGGGAGATAGACAGTAATGGAAACAGAAACAGATCATAAGAGAGGCCATAGTGCATGGTAGGGGGTAAGTGGAATGATAGATGGTTTGTGGGATTGATTTTACAAGCCTCCCTCTCTAAAATCTCTAAAATCTGCCTGCGTCTCAGATTCCTCTGTCTCCTAAATCAGCTTGTTTATGTACATTTGTGCTATTTCAAGTGTTTTTGTATCCAGACAAGTGAGCTTGTGTTGGCTTTTCACCACACTTCTCAACTCAAGTGTCTTCTAAATGAGAAACTAGTTTCATAAGTGTGGGATCGAGCCACAAAAGTGAACAGGAATTTAAAGAAACAAGTGAAGAGGGCAGGTGTCTACACCATTAAACATTTCCAGCCACTCCTCTGAGTCAAAGACAAGTCAGAGAAAAAGACTCAAAATAAACAGAGATTAAGGAAAGAATGAAACACATACATGAGACAGTCAGGTGGATTCATTCTGTGAATCACACATCACAGGAGTTAACATGTGACTATGCACTTTTCTATATACAACAGGTCCATGTATATCGACTAGGCTGCCAGTTAGACAAGTGCTGGAGCCATACGTTATCTGTTTAAAACACACTGTGTCCATAAAAGATGCTATCCCACTATGCTCAGCACTGGGTAGAGGTCTAACCCTCACACTACTCTGGGTTGTGTTTAAGTGCAAGTGAAATGTAAACTATTACAGAAACTCACCACCATTCTGTCGCTGGAAATGAACTATTGTTTTCTTTCATGACTGCTTGTTTAGTTCCATCTTAAAATGTGCTCTAATGTAACTGCTCCTTCTTGTTTAGAGCAAGTATAGGATTCTACCTCACCTCACTGTGATATCAGCATCATAAGCTCAGAGTAAACATGTCATCTGTTCACAAAACACAGCTTTAAGCTGTCAATCACTATAATTAACTGTGAAGTCTTCACTGTAATGTATGTCATATACTGATGGCAACTGAAAATGGATAGAGCTTAATAAACATCATGTTGAATGTTGTTTACATGAACATCATTGTTTGAGAAAAATGACCAGGAATTAAACACACACCTTGTCACCTGTAATAGAGTCAGTGCAGTGTGTACATTTCTTAGTTAAGAGTCAACCTGTTTGCAGAAGATACCTGATGTACCAGGAGACATAGGTGATGTTGAGAATCATGGGATAAAAATACAACCCAAAGCCTCCATCACACATCACTCTATCTTTAATCAGTAAACAGTTACAGGATGAATAACATGTGAGTGACTATAGTGGCTGTGTTTTTCCTTTTTATTATGAGTGTGTGTGAAACATTTTTGTGGTAAGTGTGACTGTCCTCTGTGTCTTGTGCTTTGTTTCAGGAGTAGCTCTCTGAATTTCAGATTATATATATATTTTGCATGATAATAAAGACTTCTATCTACTATGTCCCTTCAGGTCCTGGTAGGCAGAGTTAATGTACCTGGGTGCATTGCAGAAAGCTTTGCAGAAAGCTTTCAGGATCAAATCGGACCTCCTCCACCCTGAGCCTAGTTCTGCTGTTCCCCACTATGACCAAGTGCTGCTCTTTGAGAAAATTATGGGTCTCTCTCTATATTAATAAGGTCTGGATCTGACCCTAAGATAATGTATGTTATGATTTGGCGCTATCCAAATAAAATTGAATTGAATTGAATCAGCTGTCCCCTTTCTCTCTCACTCTCTGTCGCTGGATCTCCTCCTGGCTCCACATGGTATCATCTTCCCTTCTGATTACCAGTTCTGCTGCGCCATTAAACAAGACCAGGCACCTTGTTCTAACTTGATTGAAGTCTTTTTAATACTAATGGTGGCAGGAAGTTGAACACTTTCAAATTCAACACAGAGGCTTCCATCCTGCTGAAAGCTTTACTGAAACTTTGATTAAAAAAAAACAATTGATCAGTGTCACAAGAGTCAGTCAAGGTCAATGGGTTAGATTGGCATTCCTCAACGGGGGTAATACTGATGGGTAATAGACTGATCCAGAGAGGATGTTCAAATACTGTCCCACCATTATGACATACTGACAGTTGATGTATTTAGTGTTAGTACTCTACAGTGCAGCAGGATATTTCAGATGCTGTATAAACAAACAAATAACCTGACATGTCACTCTCTCTGCTGTCACAGAGAAGTCTGACTGGTTTTGAGTGCATGACCTAAAACAGTCATGCAGTATAGAGACCTCCAGGAAAGGTGCTAAAAACACATGTTGATGGTGATTCACAGCTCAGTACCTACTGAGCAGTTCAGCTGGAGCACTGTCTCAGATCTGCAAGAGCACAACACAGCACAACACAACAGATGCCATCAGATCGATTGGCAGTTGGCAAATCTACGAGTGAAGCCAATTACACAGCAAGCGATGTGACAGCCCCCAGCCCTCAGGGCAGTTTCCTGTCAGTCTGGTTGCTGAGATCTAGGGAGTGGCTCTCTAACAGTGATAGCTGAAACCTCAGTAGGTGTGGAAGCTCAACTACATATACTGTATAGGTGTCTGAGCAGTGAGTCTGTCTCCACTTAAGGTTTCTTGGTTGGACTTTGGTCCATTCATGGTCATATATCACTGATGAACTGACACATACTTAAATTAAATCTCTACTCTGCTGTACGGCGTCTCCACTAGTTGTTGTGGCGACAGTGTTCTGAGTGTGTCACCATACACACACATCCACACTCACACCGACTATAAGAGCATCAGTGTGTTCACACTGACAACTACGGCAACATGCAGGTCACTGTATGTCTCTGGATGGTTCACTTAAACAGTTGCCATCTTGTATAGGTGGCAGAAGCCACAAACGTAGAGCACTACATGTGAGTGTACCAAGTATACAGTACCTAACATGTGTACCACATTAGAGTGTACTGTGTACACAGTGTACTACATGCAAGAGTTTCACTTGTTTGGTTGAGTCTTCTGATCCTTGAGAAAAAACAGTTCTTGGGACTTAAATTCTGTCGCAATTGAAAACATGACTTCAAGTGGTGAAAAATTAAGAAAAAAAAAGATACCAGGAAAAACATTGTGCTGGTCACACTATTGTGTATCATGTGTATTGTGCGAGTCCAGCATAGTACACTGGCGCACAGAGGCTTGTAATTACATGATGAAAAATAACCGGTTTCAGACATTTTTGGACTCTGTGAGGCCTTAAATTTTGGTCATACTGTGACTGCTGTTGTGTATTTTTACAATGATACATAATTAAGCAATAATGCAGGATGAGGTCGCTCCATATAAAAAATAATTAAGGAGTTGAGGGTAAAAAGCAGCACACAGCCTCAAGGAGTGGTGTCTTCTCTGCTTCCTACAGCAGAACTCCAGAGTGTAACATCACACTTCAGTGTTTCCCATACAGTCATTTATTTATGGCTCAGTGTGTGAGTGTGCGCCGTGTGCTGGGACTGAGCTCAATCACAGCATGTAATCAACCCTCACCAACCCAAACCAAGGTTATCAAGGTGACTTCAGGTCAAACTCTGGGGTTTCAGACCTACCATGGCAGTTCACTTCTTAGCAGGGTGAATCACCATGGTAACTGATGCTGAACTCCTTCAGAGGATCAGATCAAAACTTCAACAACCAAACTGGAGGCTGTTGACATGAGATACCTGGAAAAACTGAGTCATAATTAATACAGGAGCCGGTGCGGTAAGGTTCTAAATAATAACAGGCAGTATTTATAATAATAAGTGGATGTTGTTGCTGCTTGAGTCTTCCCATGCATCAAACTACATCACAACTATTATGGCTAAATTTGAAGTGAACAGATTCCCAATCCCAACCATGATGCTTTTACTCTCCTCTTCATCACTGGAGCTATTTGTTCAGAACAACGATCCACACACTGATCAATATTTCATGATTAGAAATAAACATTTCAGTCAGACTCATCTCATACTTCTGTCCACAAACAGTCTGATATCACATGAACCCTTTTTAACATGTTCACATTCATCATTATGTTGCCTACAATAAAAAAAAACTCAATTTTTTCATCTTTTCAGGAATGGATAGGTAAACCCAGGGTTAAGTGAGCCAGTTGTGTAGTTCAGGTTATCAGGACAGACAACATTAGGTTCAGATAACAAAGATGTGCATGTGTTGTACTCTGTAGTACAGGCCTCTAATCAGGGTTGGTATTTTGTTTGACACAACATGAAGCAGTGGAGCTGTGTATGTTGTTTTTGTCTGTTTGCCACAAAGTACTTGGCAGTAAAAAATATTTGCAGTTGGGCATTATTTGATAATGAAATAAGTAATTCACATACAGCCACAAATAGACTTATTCTGTAGGAAACACAAGCACAAACACTGAAGGATAATTCATTTGGATCAACCCAGAAATACTGAGGATGACTTCAGACTAACACTGTTCATATTAATAAACCGAAGGGAGGGCCCTGCTGCTTCCTCCAAGCAAAACATCCCATGTAACTGTATTTTATTTCCATTTATTTATTTGCTGTATCACTGTTCCTGAGTGACAGTATTTGTCTGGATAGTCATAGTTTGAGAACTGCTGCCATAAATGATGATGATCTGAAGTTGGTTCATGTACATAAAGCATGTTCATTCAAACTTCCCATGATCTACAGCCCTAGCAGTTTAATAATTGACCAAAATCTGAAATACCTTCAATAGATGGAGCCTGGTCCTGAGCAGCATACAGCATCTCTTTGAAAGCCTGCAGGAGAAGAGTGATGTCATTATTAACCATTCGTTGTTTCATCTATTGAAACACAAAAATGAAGTTCTATTGTACATACCATCACTGGATACACACACTGGATAAATGTGTTGTCACAACAAACAATCAAGTGTGAAGCTCAAATTGTGGTTTTATGTTCTCATACTCTGAATTAGTTTTGTCATTTTGGAAGCTGCAATTTATACCAGGCTACTCTCATCGATCTGAATGGGAGTGGACAAAATAATAGACATCTGTCAAAATAACAACACAACGACACAGCACTGCTGAACCCTTTAACTGTTCACTACAATCTCGATGAAGGGGGACTTTTCCAGAACTGTTACATTGGAAGTGCTCCTCATAAACTGCAAACTGTGTGTACAATATAATGTTGTTCAGCTAGAATCCCTCTAGGTTTAAAACCACATTCAATAATATCAAATATTGGAATGTTTCCACACATATGAGACATGTTTTGTTTTTTGCACAGTGTTGCACAGTCTGACCGTCTGCCTGACCCTCATCTCACTGCCTTGCTTACAGTACATTGAACCTTGGCATGTGACAAAAACTTTTAACTGCTTTATACAACAATATAGCTGCACTGGAACAAAGCGCCACCACCTTTTTCTGGTTCTGAAGAAACAGCATATTTGTTCCACTTAAAAATTTATAAGCACCTCAAGTGCATGTCATGCAGGAGAACCAGTAAAAACAAATGTACTACATGTTGACTATATGACACAAGTGCTCAAGAAATCCGAGCAAGAAAATAAAGGTGAACACAGGTATATGTCCTGTACCTGTAGTTTTCTTTTTTCTCACATTTGTCATGTTGACATTAAAGGTGTACCGATTGATTCACAGTGACAACTAATGTATTAAGTAACATTTTAGAAAACACTTCCCCTTAAAAGTTGCTGGTAGCCTTTGAGTGGATTCAGTCATTTATTCCACCAGGCTACTGTCAGTGAGTAAAGACACAGAGCTAACCCTCCTCAAACCCATGGCTCAGTGTAATGTGCTGATTTCAACAAAACCAGTTAGTGCTACAGTTTACATCTGATACTCTGATGATACATGATGAAACTGTCCTCAGTCAAACACTTTGTCAGTTATAGTTGACCAATGTACCAGGGAACAGTGGTTACATAATCTTCAAACTGAGCCACACCAGAAAGAGGTCATCTCAATGTCTTAATGTTTGTCTGATTCCTCATCACATGATGGTGGTGACAATCTGATGCAGCTGTTTATTGAGCCCATACATCGTCTGTGCAGCAGTCACGGTGACCCATAATTAGGTGTGGAGGACGAGGTTGGGGTGGATGAATGGGTCAACAACACAACCACGCTGTTATGGTAACCATGACATAAAGATCATCTAATGTTGAGGAAGTACTTATTTTAACCCAAATCACCATCTTTTCCTAAACCTAGCCAAGCCATTACCATTATTATAGTAACCGTGACGACGAAGGTAGGTACCAGGTGGCAACCCACTGTGACGTCACCCATTGGTTTGTGAACTGCTGTTTTGAAGCCTCAGGTTTGTTTGGTTTTTTTTACATCATAAGAAGCCATATTTGGAGAAGGTGGGACTGAGGAAGAGTGAGGGGTGGATCCTACCTCCTGGATCCTACCTGTACTGATTGTCAGGTAGGTTGCCATGTGTGCTACAGTCTGTTAATGAGAGTACCTTGCTCTATGGTCTATTTTCCTCTAAATGGGACCGTCACTTAAACAACATCATGTTGTATTGAAGACTTGAAACTAGAGACTGAGACCATAAACTCATTCGGAAAACATTTCCTGAGCTAATAAATCAAGGGAGAAGTCGGGACATTTTCACATAGTCTTCAATACAATCTGACTTCTTTTTACAACCAGTCACCTGATGGTCATTAGATAGAATGAAGGTTTAAGGCTCTTCAGCATTAGCGTCACTTTAAAGCCCTAGAACCTATGTCCACTTTTATATACAGTCTGTGGTAGGTACACCACCCTCATTACAGTGTGCATGCTTTGTATTGTAACCATGACAACCAAGTCCTGGTACGCCTGCGGCCATTGCGGCAATTCAGGAAGTGCTTCTATGGGTGGTATGGTTGTTCAGGTTGGAGATGGGTCGTGTTCTTCATATTGATTCCAATCTGAAGCAACAGTAATTTCAGATTCAACTGCCTTTTCACAGTGGTAGCCTTAACTGCCACGGTTACCTTCATTGGTGCACCTGTTGTCAAGTGAATGTGATGAGTACAGTTCAGATACAGATACAGAGCTGGATGAGCGCAACAGTCAAGAGACCAGAAACAAAAATTTAACTGCACTTGCCAAGTATCTTTAAATAATTCCAGCAACGTGCTGACATGGCACTGATGCATTTGTATCATTCTGCTGTGCCTGTAATAATGCAGAGCCGTTGATGCAGCCACTCAGTCTCCGTCATGCTGTTAGTGAATCTGCACTGTGTGCTGCAGCTTGTCTCTGCTGTGGAGAGGGCGGGGACACGACAGTCATTCAGTCTCACTAAGTGCCAGAGAGACAGGAAGACAGTTGCCCTCTTTCATGTGCTTTCGCTCGAGGGTCAGATAGTGGAGTGGTTGGTCAGTGTTTCAGACCACAATGGCCTCAGTGTGTGCTGGCCAGTCAAAGAGCAGCAGAGTGGGGCACGCTGGCTTCTGCGGCAAACATCAGAGCAAGTCAAGGTCATGTTAGAGCCCACACATACTGTTTCAGCAGGGTGGCCACTACAGCGATGTAAACAACAACCAAGACCACATACACCAAACACATGTACAAAGAAATGACTCCCCTGCTTCCTAGATACATTTTTTAAAGTCGCTCTGGGCTCATTAGTTGAATTAGCATTGATTCCTATATAACCAAAAATTACAATTAGTATTAAAAGGATATAAGAGACAGTGGCCTGTTCTATGAGGCAGGGTTTAGGGTTAGTGAGGTAACTTCAGGTTTAACTCTGCGTTTTCAGGGAGACAGCAGCAGTTCACCCCTTTCTGGAGTGAATTGCCATGGTAACTTGTGCTGCACTCCTAACCTGCTCCAGAGCAGATCAATGGGTATAAGCTCCACATACTGACCGATCCGCTCTCTTGGAGAGCGAAATCATTTCACAGAGAATCCAGCAGGGCTCAGTGCAAGAGAAAGAGTCTTCAGAGTACAGCAAACCCCTCTGGCTCCCCCTCATGATTTTTCTATATGGACAACCTTCATTCCTGCAGAGGGTCCCCTCCTCAGTTTTGCAGAATCAGAATCAGAGATTCAGACCTTTAAAAACAACAGAAACTGGAAGTAGCAAAGAAAACTGTGATTGCTGCAACTCTAGTTTTTACTCAAACACAGAAAATGATTTCATTGTTTTCATTGATCGACTGTAAAAACAGGGCTGTAACCTGAGCGATGAAGCCCTCAGCAGGTGGAGGAGCTCTGTTTACCTCACCCAGCTTTCCCATCAGCTCCACTGTCCTTACTATGTTTTCACTCCCCACCAAGAAAACAGCTTTGTAACACACACACACCAACAGAGCAGAAACTAAAGACTCCTGTCAACCACATTTTCTAATTTGCTTAGGGAAACCAAAGTCATCCAGTCATCAAGAATCACATTGTAGATGCTACAAATCACAATGTTGACACCTGCATTAGGTCCCATATCACCATTTATTGCCCTGCACATTTAAAAAGACAGACAGAATAAAGTCACACACACAAACTGGACCAGGAATCTCGAATAGGTAAAAATGTAAATTGTGGTTTGATGTAACTTGATGAAAGTTTTGACTGATTGACTGAGTGATAATTCAGCGTCTGTTAAAAACCTCCTGAACCACTGACATTGAGAGATTCCGGTCTGCAACCACGGCAATGGTGGTAAAGATAACTCCCATGATTCCATGCTTCTCCACAACATCACCAACCTGCCAGGAGGGAACCCACACAGGGACAGAGAGAACACAAAAAGGCCCCAGGCTGGTAGCTTGGTATCATCATACCTGTTTTAAAACTACACAGTCCACATATACATGTCTGGGCTTTAATGTAGAGAAAGGAAGATCAAAGTAATGGATAACAGTCATACACTAGTAGTACTGTAGTACTGCCCCAAAAGTGTATGCTTTATTTCTATAGGGAACCTTACTGAAATCATAAGTAAAAACAGAAGACTGTTAAAGTGTGACTTTAACTCTAAATTGCCTGTAGGTGTGAATGGCTGTTTGACTTGATGGATCAGCTGTGATAAACTGGTATCCTGTCCAGGGTGTGGTACCCAATCTTGACGCCCATGTTAACGGATTAGAGTGGACACACTGCCTATATGAGACACACAGCTACGTCAAATGATCTACTGTTTCTGCACCTTGCCTATTTTTTATGTGACGCACATCTAGCCGCAAAAACACACAGAGAAAAGCCCTGACGTCGCTTTGACATCATACCAGCAATATTACACTAAACTGACCCCTTCCATTAGTCTCTGTGTCCAGGCTGAATCTGATATATGTGACAGACATGAAAAATATAAATATATTGTTTCACCCTTTTCAACAAGTCTGAAATAAATTTAAAATGAAGACAAATCGAACATTCAGGTATCCTGCAAACTCTGTGTGAACAGACTGGCAGAGCTGGCAGCAGCAGCTGCGACGCACACGTCGCGCATCCGGTGAGTCTCCAACGTAAGGATAAGTGATATGAATAAATTGGATCTATATGTCTTAAACATTTTTGACCTGGACTGGAGACAGGCTTCTCATGAACTTTTCTGTCAGACAATGATGGTGTTATTATAAAACCAGTGGTCAGATAAAGAGGTCGGATAGGTAGGTGATATAGGTGATACTACACAATAAGCTTTCCCACACTTCTCCGGAGGGCCACAGGATGTGTGTGCATGTGTGTGTTCAGTTAGCTGGCTCAGCATGTGCTAAGGAGCAAGTTTCCAAAACAAAACACACACAGCTCAACAGGAAGGAGGGCAGCTCTGCTGATCCTCACAGATTACCCTACTTCTGTCCTTTTCCCCTTCACTCTCTCTCACCCTCTTGTTGGCCTTGCAGCTCAGTTGCGCGCGCAAAATACTCACAACACACACACACACACACACACACACACACACACAAAAACACACACACACACACACACACACACACACACACACACAGCTCTACCTTGATCCAGACACATCATTTGTGGCCGTCACCACAGGCAGACAGTTGCACCACTACAGCTGACCACAAATCTGCCGGACTGACCATTGTCTTCTCCATAACTTTGTTTACTTTTTCATGTCTTTCTAGTTTTTCTCCCGTTTCTTTTTTATTTCCTTCTTTCCATTGAGTTAGAATTCATTCTAACATCTCTAGCTCTGCCCAATCCCTCCCTCTTGCTCCCTCTCTTTAGCGTAATCCCTTTTATACATTCCTTTCCATCTCCTTCAGCCCCTCTCTCTTTTCCCTTCCCCTCACCTACGAGGAGAAAACACTTTATATCTTGACACCAAACTGTCAGAAGGATTATATGAGTCATAAGTGGATTATGATGGCATTTGTGTCCTGTGGAAACCTAAGATGTCAAGGTTTTCCCTTATTTTTGTGTTTCTGGTGGCTGACACAGGCTCAGTACAGAGTGTCTCCTGAAAGTGGAATAAAGAGGATGAAGGGAGATATGTTTTTGAACCAAATGCCTCTGAGGGCGTCACAGCAGAAAGCAAAGATTGCCCCGAAAAATCCTAACAACCGAGGCTTTTGGATGGCTTTTTATGTTTGTTGCGTGGCTGTGATGTCACGCTCTGTGACGTACAAATGACGCAAACCAAAAGCAAAAACCAATGGCTTCACACAGTATTAACATCTGCCTGAGCGTTCTTAAAGCTGTGTGGTGATTCAATCATTCATTATTTTCTAAAAGGGGAACAATATTTTATTTTTGCTGAAAACCAGATTTAGTCCAGGATCGAAACCTGTGTTTTGATTTCGAAGACAAGTTACTGCTTGTTTTCATTTGGATATAAATTAATATGCAAATGAGCTGCATATTCCTGAAACAGATATTTATCTACTGAGGTACCTGCTCTCACGTTTCTCGAGTTTTGATATATTCAGTGGCTGAACATATGTGCATCTAGGAAACATTTCCCATCTCTGACACATGTACATGAGTTAAACATGGTGCAGTCATGAAGAATCAGTCACTTTAGTATAAGACAAACAGTAGTTACTGGATGTAACTGAAGTTCTATGAGTGGGCATTATAACAATTATACCAACCAAAAAGGGGGCCAGCTGGGCCTGCTCTTATGATCATAGAACTGGAGTTACATCCAGTAATGAATATATCAATTTGCATGTGCTCTGCTGTATAACAGGCTTTAAATCTTATTTATTAATAGAATCAACACTGCAGATACTACAATCATGCCCAAAGTGAACTGCTTTTCAATGTGACTGAAAGTGTAGCTTATATCTGAAGGAAATATTAACTGAAGGTCACTATAAGTAAAACTATGAAAGTAATCCATTGATTATACACTGATGAGCAAACACATGATGACCACCTGACCTGCTGTTGGTCCTCCTCAGGCCACAGACACAGTTCCAACCTGTGAGGCCTGGAATCTGCAAGACGTCTGAATATTCAAGTCCTGAGTCTGAGCTGCCTTGGATCAGACCTGTTTTAGCATCACCACCTGATACTCATCATCAGTCTGCGGTTTGAGTCAGACCACTGTCTGTACGTTCTCACCACTGCTGACCAGGGAGCCTCATGAATCTTGTTTCATATGCTCCTTTTACATGGCCTGCGCCTCTCTTTTGCCTTTCCAGATAAAAAGGTACAAACACAGGCGATACAATACAGTCTCACAAAATGTCACACTCATCTATAAAGACGTGTTTAACTTTACAGAAGAAAGAATTCTATATCTCATTCTCTTATTATGCTACTGATATTAACTCAGACATTCCCTGGGAGCTGCTATGATGAAATCACTAACAGCAGCAGCAGGTGACAGAACAGGGGGAACAAATACTATGTTACATCTTGTATAAGACTTGGCTCACAGAACTGTAGACATCTGTGGGAACTCTGGAGACAGCCATGCATGTGACCTGTGCATATATGTCCATTTACACAAAGAGTGAGTATGGATGCTCTAATACCAGTGAGGTGAAAGCCAGTCCATTCACTCAGTCCTGGTCTGTCACATCCCTCTGACCTTTCTACTCATTTAGTCTCTTTTCTCAGTCTCAGTCTACATTAAGATACTTGATATTTCTTGTGTCCTTACAAAGAGGTTTAATTAAGAGTTTGTATCAGGATTATGACAACAAAGCCTTCAGAAATGTCAGGCTCTCTGGAACCTCTTTTAATCCCTCTCCTGTCTCCACTGTTGTTCTCCACTTCCTTCTTTGGACACTGACCTTTGTGTCTGTCCTCATCTCTCAATCTATACTCCTCATCCTCTCTGCCCTCTCACACTACCTTTCTTTCCCACTCCTCCTCTACTGTCCTTTATCCTTTGCTTTCCATCCTAATCAGATAAAGACTAGCAGAATCAGCAGCTGTCTTCCATGAAGACTGCTGAAGGCAGCAATCCCAAAGACCACCAACTGGACCAAAACGCACAAAAACACACACCAACAGTCAACCTCTACTGAAAGTCTGTGTTTTAAGACTAGATGTCATAGTTGATCGATGAGCCCTGATCCACTTGGGAGGATCCTCTGATTACAGCCAAGAACTGTGGCCCTCTCTAAACCAGCATACATCCAGTGGGTGGGCTTTGCGGCCCCCTGACTCCCCTGACTATGACACAGTCCACCATTGGTCAGCTGCTGCTGCACACTGATGAGTCATTAAGTAGACAAATATCACATGACTATGCTATATTTACCAGGTCTCTGTGTCCTGGTGTTAATAAACCATCCATCATGTGTTAAAGAAATGTCAGTGTTCATTTAGGTCTGTTTCTGCTATATCTGCATTTCTAATAATATAATGCCATAACAGTGGACATTATTACATATGATATAAAAACAATATATTTACGTAGCTTTGAGAAATATATTTTCTACAAAACTCTTATTTAATTTGATAAAATACAACTTAACTGCTGCCAAAACACAAGCAGCAAGAACTTTGCCTCAAACACAGCCCAATTTCTGATTAATAATTAATCATATTCATATTAACCATATCAACAACTTTCTAGTTGACCGGTATCCAAGAGATTCCTTTTCAAACCCACAAGTACTGAGTGCCCAGTGCTCTGGACACATTGTGATCACAGTCATTGGCATCTGAGCTGATCAATACCGGCATGTTTTTCAGAGCCAGGCAGCTCGACAGCTTCACTGCACAAGCAAAAAGCACCAATGAAGAAAAAACACCAGCAAGTAACAGAAGTCTAATACTAAATTCTCTCTCTCTCTCTCTCTCTCTCTCTCTCTCTCTCTCTCTCTCAGACGCAGAGCGCGTCACAAACTGTTCATCACTCCAACTGAAACCAGCAGCCATCAGCAAACTAACTTCCCATGAACATTGCCTGCTGCAGCGAGGAGTTTCCACCACTGCACAGATGATGACTCAGGAAAAAATTTGAAGCTGATTTATATTAGAATAAAACACCTCAGGCCAGTGGCATACGGAGGTTACATCACAAACAAGGTGCTGCTGCCGCCGTTGAACAGTGGAGTGGTTATACTTCTATACATAACACACTATTTATTTATTGTACATGACAGACACACTGACTGAATCAAACACAAACACGTGAAACTTAAATCAAAGAGTTGTTTCTATCACTTTTGAAAACACACAGATGACAACAGCTGTTATACAGCAATGTATTAATAAAGGCTGAGGAACACCTGAAAAGAAAACATATATAACTCATGAAAGCAAATGTTTCCTTTTGAATAAGAAATATGGAAAAATGTCAAATACTAAGTGGCAACTGAATGCTTGATAAGAATCTGAGACTTTCATGTGTTTTATTTATGCTTTGTATTCATTCAACACTGATGAAAGCAGTTTGTAAAGTTTTGCCATTATAACGAGGCTCAAGGTAATAAAAACTGTTATATCAACACAGTCGACCATGATCCATGTCCATCGTTCAAATCTGGTCTTTGTTGAATCATTCCCAAGTTGGAGTTATTTCAGCTCCAGAGGACGATGAAGACCATAAAGACCAGGTATTCAAGTCATCCGGTGAAAAGTCCTGTATGTTATCAAATTACTGCAAATTATCAATGAGAAAGAAAATTAATCTGCAACTATTTTGAAAATCAGTTCATAGTTTGAATGTCAAAAGTTAGCACCTTCCAGATTCTTCCATATATGACAGTAAATTATGTTCACTTAGGTTTTGGCAATGCAAGCAACAAAAGATTTCACTTTTAGCTCTTGGGAAATTGTGATGGAGTGTTTTTTTTTTCCTTTTATTACATTTTCTGGACTAAACAATTCAAGTCAACTAATCAAGAAAATAACCAGAAGATCAATCAATAACAAAAATAATCCTCTGCTACAGCTCGGCTGGATTTTGAGTCTGGTCTGTGTCTCTCACACTAGCCAGGCTTTTAACTAGTCACTGTGGAGTCTTTCAGACGACTATCAGGCATTTATGTTCTTATAATTCCTGTGTGGAAGTCACGCTCAGTTTAAATAAAGCTGCTTCCATCATACATTTTACTGGGAAATGCAGTCAGTGTGTCAACAAAGTCTGACTCTGACTTATTTTCCAGGCTGAATCAGAACATCTCACATATGTCTGAGCTGTGATGTATCATGGCATGTTTGAAACGGCTCAGGCTGCCATGAAAACAGAGAAGCTGACCCTCTTTGGTTGAACTCAGGGTACAGCTCTGTTTATCAAACTGTCCTGCTAGGTGTCTGACCCCAACACAGCTGCCCTGAGAAAACATGGCATGCATGTAACATCCCTGATCACCATGGCTCTGTGAACCTTCAAGGCCTGGGTCCCACATCTTCACAGGATTAAAACTAACTGGGCCCAGGGCCAGATCTACAGCTGGATGGAACAACACGCTGCATCTGGTCTTTGTCTAAACACCGCAGGAGCAGGAAGAAACACACTCCACGTGAAAACACTGTGGAAATAAGCAACATAAACATGCAGAAAGAAAATTCTACTTATCCCAGTCACTGTTACACAGATGTATTAACCTGAGTATCACAGAGTGACAGTGTTTGTCTCGGCCAGAATCATATCCTCAGGTCGCAATGTTGGATTTAATTTGAATTAAGTTAATCAGATAATCAGTTACTAGACAACAGATCGATCAACAGCAGTTTATAAGAAAGGCTGTCCTGCAAAGTAACTTACTAAAAAAACTTTGTATTTCCTTGAGGTCTGACACATTTCACATATACTGATTCCTAAGATGGGGCAGCAACACCTGCTGTTCATAGTGAATCAGATCTGGTTTTGAAGCCCCCGTACTGTTTCTTCTACTCAACATTGGTTAACGTATCCTGCTATTTCCTGGCATGTCCTCCAAATTACAGAAAAAAATTGACAAAATTGCTTTTTTGCTTGTAAACTTTCTAGAGTAAAGTGTTGCCAAATTGATGACATTTTGCTAAAGACCATCTTTACACTATTTATAGGAAATCAATTCTTTTGTAGTAGCTGGTGGCTGCACAGTACGTCTTCCTGCTATGTTTTAGAGCTGCAAAGAAGAATTGATTTCCAGTAAATGGTATAAAGTTAGCAGGAACATTAGCCATTAGCAAAATGTTAGCAATAACAAATTACACAGTATCTGATCGGTGCATGGACACATATTCGCCAATACCTGAGACCAGTGTTTAAATCATAACAACTCTGTACAGAACTGCAAAAAAATGTTTTTAAATGAAAAATATTGCATATGGTAGGATCATATGTCAACACCTGACATTAGAATAAGTCTCCACATGTATCTCAAGTGACTATTTGTAATTACATTTCAACTCTTCACTCTATATGTACATGAACATGAAATCAATACCAGCTCTACAATGAAGTCAGAGTTTATCTATATAAAATACAAAAACAACAGAAAGTATGTGTCTATATAAAGTAGAAAGTGAATCATATGTAAGTCAGTATGAGTTGATATTGCTGTGGATCAGTGTATAGGAAACACTGCAGTCAATCTGCACAGGGGCTCCAGCAAACACTAGCACAGGGTGGGGGGCAGCGTACACTGTGGACAGGTTACCAGCCAATCACAAGGATGATGTAGAAAAACCATTCACCCAGCATTCACAGCCACAGTCACAGGTAGCCTGCATGTCTTCAGACAGCGATCCCACTGTCTGAAGACATGCAGGCGACCTGGGGCAGAAACAAGGAGAACATAGAAATTCCACACTGACAGACACCCCACTGAGTAGGAAATAAATACTTGGAATACATTTCATTCATTCATTCATTCATCTTGAATACACTTTATTCTTACAAAGACCAAGGTCATTTCAATAGACAAACTTCTGGCAGGAGAATTTCCAACAGCCAAACTGGTCTGGATGTCGCAGGCTTTCTAATTCACCAGAAGCTCCTGGGTTTGGTTATTAGAGAAGCTGGTTTGGTTGTTTGTCTCTGGAGCTGAGCTAAGTGGGGTGAATCTTAAGAAGGAGGTGGGCTGATGTAACACTGAACAGGACTGCTGAAGCTGCTCATCTGACTGCATTTCTACCAGCAGGAAAATACCTTTAATGTGACTCTGCTGCAAAAAGGACACAGAACTAAAACAAAGTGTCAGGACAGCTGTGATTAGATGACAGAGGCCAGAGAGCTTTCCTTTGGCCCATACTGACTGGAAGGAAGGGAAAAATGCACAGATGATCCATTGAATAAATAATCTAAATAAATACAACACCAACTTTGGTTATTTCAAGGTTGCTTAAAATAAAACCCAGATCTTCAGAATGTCATAACATTGGAGGTTTTATTACGGAGTCTCTGACACCGGCTATAAGAATGTGCTGCAGTCACACTGAGCTGTGCAGTGTGTGACTATGCAGAGCACAGGCGATGACTTATCAGAATACTGCAACTACCATCCCCAAACAATGCAGATCCTGCTGCTCACAGGTGCAGAGGGAGCGGAGCTGGAATATGATCACTGCATTCATGCACATCTGTCCTCACAGCACAAAAACAACAAAGAGCACTACACCTCTCACTGCAACTCTATAGCTTATTTATACACATATATATCGATATGGACTGTGACAATATTGTCGTATTCTTGTACTATATTCCCTGACCCATCAGTCGTAACTGCAGCAAGAAGCTGCCGAATTTCTTTGATGCTTGGGAACTTTAACTTCAGTGTAAATATCATAATATTATATGCTTCATAGTCCAAAAGAGTACATTGTGTGCTTGGACCAGACAAGGGCTGAACGATATGGAAAGTTATATTGTGGTTATTTAGGCTGATTTGTGAAACAAGTCACAGTTTCAGTTACTCCAAAAAAGCGTGTTGCCTTACATATGGAGAGAATGCTTTGTAAGGTGAGGACATCTCTGTAACAGGACAACGCTTAATTTCAACAACCTCCAGCACTAAAGAATGAAGCCAACACAGTAGTGCTGAAATCTGCAGTTCCTCTAATAACCACTTGAGTCTGGCTCCAACAGCGAGTCAGTCCCCATAGACTCTCATGTTAAAATGTTCAACTTTACAGCAGAAATAAACTGTATGGAGGTGACTTTTTATAAAACTTACCTGTTTACATTTTAATAAGGATTAAACTTATGTAGACGGTGTGGCCTCTTTGAGTGACAGGTGAGTGAGAAAACGCTCGACACAGACCAGGATGTACCAAGAGTCCTCTTTGACCATTTTTAGATTAGCTGAGAGTTGGGGCAGTCATGCAGTGCCAAGTTGGCAACTGTGGACCAGCTCACTCTGAACCACTCTTCAGAAGCCTGGATAGGCTGTATGTAAAAATGGTAGTGTCTGGGTCTGAAAAGTGAAGCTTGCTGATGCTGAATTGTCTTAAAGCTGCATTCTGTCTAATCACCATGAGTGGGGGGCCACTGGTTGTTAAAAGAAGTCAGACTGTATTGAAGTCTATGTAAAAATGGCCCCACTTCTTACTTGATTTATTACCTCATTAAATATTTTGCTGACAAGTTTATGGTCTCAGTCTCTAGTTTCAAGTCTTAAATACCCGTGTGACTGACAGACTGTATGACACTCAGCCTGCCTGACAATAAGGATATAGAGTATAGAGCAGATCAGAAGCACCCACTCTGGTTTCAAAGATGTTCACAAACCAATGGCTGAAGTCATGGTGGGTTGCCACTTGGAAACATGGGGGCTATGTCACAGAATCTGTCTTTATTTAGCTGTAGCTGTGACAGATTTCACCTTGTTCAGCAGCTCCTGTGGATAATATTGCAATCGACCATATTAATATTTATATTAATTGTTCAGCTCCAGGCATGACGGAGATGAGCTCCAGTTCTTAGGTTGATTACGTACCCAAATTCACTAAGACAAAGAATCTCATACTAAATCTTTTTTGTTGAGATGAAATATAAGAAAACAATTTATTTGCAACTATTTTGATAACCAATTTCAATTGTTTAAGTCATTTTTTCTGCATTAATCCCTTATTTCACCCTCTGAAATGAAGACTTTCTTTGTCTCGTGTGATAGTGAACGCAGATGTTTGAGTTTTGGACTTTTGGAAAAAAGTTGAGAAATTTGGATTAGGATATTTTTCACTATTTTCATACATTTTATAGACCAATCTTTTGAGCACTATTTTTGTTCCAGGCTTTGTATTGGAAAAGATCACTGTCCAGAGCTTTCAGGTGACATGCTTCTCATCTTTAACTGGTGCTGACTGTTTTTTTCCTGTTAAAATGACAAACATCACCAGCAGTCGATTATATAAACTCTAGGTAGTTAAAGTTAAATTTGTAATTAATTTGGCTGTTGTCTGGTGAATGTGCATATGTACTTGGCATGGTCATAACTATGTAGAACCAAAAAATATAATCTGCACTTAACATCACCCAAATTAAGTGTGTATTACAGTTAACAGCTTGGTGAGACTGAACCCATCTTACTGATCACACCAACTCCTCCGATCTTATGTGGAAGAAGTTCTGCAAAGTTAAAAGGCTGCAACTCAATTTTTATTTCATAATGCCAGACTCATCATCAATTATCTCCTTCTCGGGTTGCAACTACAGCTTTTGAACATGATGCTGCCTCTTAGACAAGTTGTTTTGTACATAGTAACAGTTGTTGAAAGCTGAAAAACAGCAGATCTGATACTGGATTCAGTCTGACTTAAATGCTATGGAACCATAAATCAACTTAAATTCCTACATACTCAGTATTAGTAAATCCTGCAGAATTGGAGCTGGTGTTATTTGTGTGACAGTTTAACCTTGTGACCAACTCTACCTCTGTCCCATTTGACTGCGTACCTTTTACATTACTGCTTACTGTGGATTGCTTGCAGATGAGTACTGGTACTGAAATGAGACCACTTGTGTCACAGCTTTGATTCCCCATTAGAAGCTAGCTTTAGCTTCATTAGATTTGTAAGAACTCCTCTCTCTCAGGATCAGCAGCATGTTGTGTTGTACAAAAACAACCAGTGTAAAAAAATACTGACACAAATACAAATGTGTTCTTTGAGCTTCTTTGAACTTGTTTGTTTGCCTCATTCACATCATAAAGGTAAGAGCTGAGCAACAAGCTTTAACAACATTAATGGATCAAAGGTTGCAGATTGGACTATCAGCACCTCTCAATCACCCAGTCACCCCAGCAAACCCTGACTTTAGGTCTGGTGCTGGGTCAGCAACTGAGGATAGACACACAGTTAGCAGGCGCAAAGATTAACCAGCTCAATAAATGATGACTCAGCCAAGTGCCTTTTGTCTCCTAAACACATCCAAAGCAGCTGGAGAAGACACACTCAGACACACTCAGACACACACAGACACACTCAGACACACTCAGACACACACAGACACACAGCACTCTGCGGGCCGCGCGCACAGCAGCTCGACACAGCTCGATGTGACCGAGGCAGTAACCCGCAGAGCAACAAAACAAACCTAGCTAGTTTTGCTAGCTAATACTGGTCTTGGAGCTTGATTTGCGGGCGTTAACAACTGAAACAGTTCCTGTTTTGCTGTTGTGGTACGACTGGTGAGTGACAGACAAGGAGGCCACGAGGCCATCTCCAGCCAGCGTCCAAATAACGGCAATAACCGGTATGAAACTGGGCAGGCATCCAGCTGCACCGTGAGTGGTCGGCTCGTTAGCCTGCCAGCTAGCTGGTGGCAGGTTTAACGTGAGGCTAACTCACCTCATACTGAATGTACTGTTTCCTCCACTCCGGGGTGATGTGAGCCGAGAGATGCTCCGTGAATTTCATGGTGACAGCCTGGTGGTTCCCCCTCGGTCGCCTCTAAAGTAACCCTAACCTGGTCGGTTCAGCTGAGCAGAAGGCGATTTCCGCCGTGATGGTTCACCAACGTTTATGCTAGAACTCTCATCCGAAGATTATGATCAGGCGGCTCGGTCGAACAGAGAGATGCCCTTTTTGTCTTCACGTTAACCGAGCTGGTTACCGGCACATATCTCTGTCCTTATAGACACACACTCGACGGAGGTGGAGTCACATCTTAACCATACAACAATTAAAGTTAGATTTTGGTTTAATCTATAGCGCCAATGTCGCAAAAAGAGCGTACAGTTTCTCGTACACAGGCTCCAGTGCTTGCGCTAGCTGGCTCTTGCTATCTCCCCCCCCTCCTCCTCTTCCTCTCTCTCTCTCTCTCTCTGTCGTTCAGCTTCAGCTCTCTCCACCTTCCAGTCTCCTGCGGCGTTCATGTGCAGTTGGAAATATTTAAACGCGTCAAACCTGAGGGCAGTCGTCAGTGGGTGTGTGACATTTTTCAGGAAACCGCTCGGTTTTGAACCTAACGGCGGGGCAATAAGCTGGCTGTCAGAGAGGAGGAGGGCTGGACTACCCTGTCACTGGTTCAGCAGAGAAACAGCTGTTAGTCGATACTCAGACATTAACTATTCCTGTACATCGGGGGGGTCTCTTATTCACATTATGCTTGTTCTTCAACAAAAGATAATTTTGTCCTCTAAAATTAGAGAAACCTCTGAACAATAAGTTAGTAGCCTTCTACCAGTATATCCTCCACGTGTTTCGTTAAATCTAGCCGGTTTTCTTGCTTTCAAGCATTTGATTTTAGACATAATAATTTGTCTGGTTGAATTAGTATAACCCACATAATGGAGTATGTGTCTCTGATTAACTTTTAAACATTTTCAAATCATTTTCATTTTTTCTCTTTAATTCTGTTTCCATACGCCAGCGAACAAATAATATATATTCCAGTAACACCTGAATGCCACACATGTGACGTTGCCAGACACCTTTGGGAGAAGATGACGTAGATGTTGATTGTCTTTTTCGTGTGTGTGTGTGTGTGGGTGTGTGTGTGTTGGTGGAAAGTTTCCATCACATATCCTCTATGTGTTTAACTTGGAGAGAATCCAGTCACAGGATCCAAAAATAAACACACATGGAAAAATGTGGCAGAATAACTTAAACCTAAAAATAACTTTTTTTTATGCTTAATATTTTCTGGGTTGGAAGAATGGAACTATAACAAAGAGGGACAATGAAAATATCCTGTAGGAAATGCTGACAATAACATCAGAGGCACAGGTTCAAAGCCTCAGAATAGAGGACGACAACAGAAACTTGTTCTCTGTTTTAAGGAAATTGTTAGGAATATAAAGCATGACTGCAACTTTGTTGTTAGCTTTGATCCTTTGACACACTGGTCATGAGTGAAAAGTTTTAAGTCCCTGACCATACAAAGCTCACACAGCAATAGATGGATACTGTGATTCTGTCTCTGAAGGAGGCCTTAATACATGTTTTCAGTCTGCCATTGATAAAGTTAGGAGTGGTTTATGTGAAATATTTGACCTATAACTTTAAACTTAATTCTTTTACACCCGTGTCATATCACCATCCTAAGAAGTAATTAACAACTCAAGAATAATGAGGGTGAATTCTTCAAAGGTCTCATGTATTAACTTCTCCACTGTTTTATTTGAGTTGAAGTGTTGATATCCATAAGAACCAAAACCATCTTAATGCAGTTTTACATCTCATCTCTCAGGCTTAACTCTTGAGCCCTAGTAATATGGTGCATTTTTTAGTCACACACAGAGACACTTACATCTTACATCATCACAAACATCCGTAAGTAATGTAGATGTTGTTGCTGTTGTTTTCACCATCAGCTGCTAATTCAGTTATTTTTAAGGGAGGTGTTGGTGATGAGAATAACAGCACCCTCTGGTGATTGATGTTGAAACATGTTAGTGTTTCTTCAGTAAAACCTGGTTCTGCACAGGGTTGACGTACACGCACAGTGCCTACACTGCGGTGGGCATTTATACTTGTGCACCAGAGCATCTGCATCATTCTTTTTATCATGTGTCTGTTCAGAATAGTGATAGCAGAGGACATAAATTCTTTCTTGTACCCATTTTTCCTGGTCAATGGGACCCTGAGTCCTCAACCTGATGGCAATAGCTGGGATGTTTCTTTGGTTATAGATTGGTTGCATGGGTCTTGCAGTTGCCTTTTGCCTGGTTCACCACCTGAATCAGGAGTCAGATACAGGTCTATGCCATACCTATACCACAGCTGCACCTACACAGTATCTGCAGCATTGAGTCAACACACATGTGTTAACCAGGTTGAAATTAAAGCCCCTACACATCCATGGTACACCCACTGCTGGTTCTTCTTTTAATTTTAGCTACCCATCTCCTCATGACTGTGTGTTCTTACACCCAGACAGTTAACAAATGACATCTCCATCTAATGGAAGACTCCTGCCTCATTCACTTTTCTTTTTTTCTTATGCAGTATTATTAATATAGTTGCAACTAGAGCAACAGATCAGAGTTTGACCTTGATCATGAAACCATTGGTTGCAGCACCAGTAGAAGTAGGTTCGGTACTTAGTGTATGTGTATGTGGCAATGGTAGCAGTTTAAATGCACCTGGTATTAGTAGTACTAGTACCTGTGGTTATAGAAACAGCAGAGGTCAAAAGGCAAAGAGTGCTCAGCGGCCCCAGACCAAAATGGGCTCCAAAAACCAAAGGCTGATCCATCTCTACAGGTTTAGCAATTTCATGAGCTACAAATGTGTGTGAACCAGCAAAATATAATATCATATGATATTGGGTTTTCTACTATGACTTACTTATGTGTCCCTGTCCTGTAGAGGTGCACTTTCACTGACTCTTCCTCGGATGGGGCTCGTTCCCTAGCAACATTTTGCCCAGGGCACCCCATAACAGATTAAATGGATCAGGGGTGTTTTGGTGGCAAAAGGGAGCCTACATAATATTAAGCAGCTGGTCATAATGTCATGGGGGACCAGTGTGTGTATGTGCCACCTAGAGGTCAAGACACATGCTCTCACATGTCACTAGTGTCACATGTCACACAGTGTAGCCACACGTTGCTGTATAGCGTTATGTTTTTAGCGTTATGAGTTTTAATGCAATAGAACATCTACTATAGTAGAAAGGTGGAATTTGTTTTTGTTTTTTCTTTATTTTTTTGACAATTATTTTTCAAGGTTCAATATTTTTTGATATGACAAAAAAACAGAGTATCATTCTTTAACAATGTCCTCATTACTGATGTCTGACTGCATAAGCAAAGCTATTCTATTTGATGTTTTGAGATATTAAAACATTAAACATCTTCTGAGCATGGTTCAGTCACACGGATGACTGTTGATACATGCAACCTTGTTTCATCAGATTCAGTCATTTTTTTCTTTGCTATAATATATTTCTTTAAATTTTTGACTCTGTGTTTCCAAACAGAAACATTTCAGGGTCTAGTAGATTTGTTTTGAAATAATTTTCTGTTATAATGCTCCTCTTCTACATTTTGTCAAATATCAGGTAATCATTATGAGAAGTTATAGACTTAGTGTGAGCAGTAGTGGTAGCTGCTTTCCAATCTTCATCTGAAATTTCTCATTATAAGCTTCCTTTTAAGGCATCTGTGTATAAAGTAACTCAGTGAACATGGAGCAGGTTCTCAGCTGTCTGCTCTGGACCCTCCTACTGTCATCATACCTGAGGACAACCACTGTCGCCTGTACAGTTGCCTGTCAGGTAACTCTACACTTCACCTCTGTAAACAGAAGATCACACAAAACAAAAGATGTGGGTCACAGTTACATTTGGGTATGTAGACAAAGAGAGATACAATGTTGCTTGTTGCTAATATTGTGTGTGTGTGTGTGTGTGTGTGTGTGTGTGTGTGTGTGTGTGTGTNGTGTGTGTGTGTGTGTGTGTGTGTGTGTGTGTGTGTGTGTGTGTGTGTGTGTGTGTGAATGCATGTTTATACTGTATGCATAAAACACACCTCTTTAATGACAGAGCCTGATCACTGACAGCCCTGAGTGTAGCAGAGGTGACTTCCTGTCTGTGGAAACACCCAGAGAGAGGGCCGGACTAAATGTAGAACAATCATTACTGAGGATTAACAGGCAGCCGGGGTCAGATTAGGCCAGCTCGCCTTTTATAACAAGGCTCTTTAGATGTTAACTAGCTGCTGTCTGCAGTTCAACACAAACTGTGGAAGCGGAGTCACTCACAGTAACTTGAATAAACTTACACTATATGCCAGTGACAGATTTCTGCTCCTCCACCTCAAACCCAGACCCAATGAGCTGCGATAGACATCAAATTAAAACTAAACCATTGGATCATGTGATGCTCATCTGTTCAGTTTATCCTGCCCTCAGACAACATCTCAGGCACAGACACTGCCAGCATAGTGCAACTAAAAGGCAATTAAGACACAGCTAATGATCACATGTCAGGTGCACAGACACCACAGCTGTGTATATATTCAAGATCCTCACTCAACATGATGTCTTCCTTAGCTTATCTGTTTATTTAGCTATATGGTTCTTCCTGCACTACATGGGCCTCCAGCACAGATGGCTCTTTCACTGTTTTTATACATCTGATTGTTTTAGAATAACTTAATGCAACTGAAAACAGAGATTATCTAACTGCAGATAAGAAACACCCAGTTTCACAATTAAATTAAAAATTAAATTGACTTTGCTTGTTAAGTAAAATAAATGTTCATAAACATGCAGATATTTATATCCACTACATGTTAATAGGATCAAATACTGTTCAATTGGCAAAATCAGTCAAATATGACCATCCAAAATATACAGAATCAAATTTTTACTAGACATAAACAACTGTATGAAATGCATAAACTATAATTAAAAACATTTTTGTTTAGTTTAATTTCTCAGTTTGTCTCACTTCCTGTCAAAGCATCTGCCATTAAAGCATGTAATATTGTGCCACACAACTGATCTGTATTTCTTCCAAAATTTTGTACTTTTTTTTTTAAATTGATGTCCTTTTTATATTTGCCATGTTGACTTGATTTCTCATAGATGAGGGAAATTGCCCATTTGTAGGTTTTTTATTTGTCATTATTTTCTTTTTATTTATCTGCTTTGTAATTCTTTAAATGTTGAGCTGAAGCTTGATGTGCTATCAGTATCAAAACTCAATTAATAAAGGATAGAAAAACACAGTTAAACTGAGAAGTAACCGCCTTCAGCCAACTAAGGCCAAAGTGTCTCCTGAATATGAAGAAAAGTCAGGGTTTTCAGATACCTGCAGAAATCTAAAGAGGTTAAGAGAAAAATGGTCAAAGTCGAAACAGCTGAGGCTGAACCCCCCACGAACCTTCAACAACACTGAATTTCCCACAATACAACACAACTGCATCTTATCCCTCTCTATAGTAAATGCCCAGGTCCACACCTCCAATCCAAGTCAAACTGAGATAACTCCAGTGACATCACTATGACAAGAGCCACAGAAGACATTACACAACTGTTTTCACTGAGTGAAGAGCCAAGTGAACCTGCAATTTTATTGTTTTTATTATGGCCCCATGTTGATTACATCACTATTTAATTTTCTTTAATCAATAAATACAACAACTCACCAGAATTTACCTCCTGGCAGTGTAGATGAAGCTCTTAGAAAACAGCCTTTAGATGAACATGTAGTGAAACGCTATTCATGTTCACGTGTCTTCAATCCTCAGGCTTTAACCCTGGTATTATGAAGTTTTTAAAAACATCATCACTTCTCACATTGATAAAACTCTTTTATTTGTCATTGTACATTGAGATATAGATAACTAACAAAACTTGAAGTCACTTCAGGCCCTTCACTACAAGTCATCCACTCCCTCTCATCCCTAACTTTCCTGTGTCTCTGTCCTTGTTGTCATGAAGCCAAAAATAACTTTAAATATGTTAAAAATTCAGATGCTGAAATACATGTGCTCATCAAGTAAACAAATGGGGAATTTAGTGGAAGTTGTATTTAGATATTTAGGTACCAAGACAGTGAAAAGATATAAAGACACAGCAACATCACAGTAATCTTATAGGACCATATGAAAATGTTCCATTTCAGGATAATATTGATTCGAATTAGTGATGAATTATAAGTTCATTTCTAAGTTACAGAGAGTCTGTTTACATATAAATATATATACAGTTTTTGTTCATTCCATCCATTGTGGCGCGGCAAGGTTCCTCTCTTGGCATTCACCGCGTGCCTTAATTGACTGATTTTAAATCAAGGTCCACTGTGAACACTGTGAGAGAGAACCCAGAGTCACAGAGAGACAGGGACAATAACCTTGAAGAAGAACGTGCTGAGGTTAAACCCACCACACATCTCGTTTCTCAACTGAATGTTAATTTGCAAATATAAGTGTGCAGCATAAATCATTCATTCAGGCATGTAGCCTCTGAGATTCTATCACAACTACCTCAGTATAGAAATAAATGACTCTAAAGACTACAGAAAAATAAATGTGACAAAATGAAAAATTGGTCCTTCTTCTGAAAAACTGAATCACACTAATAATATTTAAAGGTCATGCATATAACTGCTGACCGTCTTCCTTTTACTCTATAATTTATGGCAGCCATCAACTGCTCACACCTCTCCACCCTGACACAGTCTCCTTCAGCCATGAAAATCATGCACTCCCAAACTATATATTCCATCTTTTTTTTCATGACATGTCAAGGACACATCAAGCAGGCAGCCATTACAGAGTTTCCGGTTTCCCGGTCTGCAGAGATCTAAATGAGGCTAAAACCAGATTTGATGGAGCCCCATCAGAATGTAAACAGATGGAAACTGGAACATTTCAATCACTTTATGATAATGATGAAAATTTTTCTATCTGGGAAAAGGATGTTTTCATAGAAATTCCTTTTTCTTGCTTGTCCCAAATGGTGACAAAGTCATTTTCCTCATGAAAAGGAAACAACTGAAATGCTCTATTGAGAATGATGATATGAAGGTTTTCTTGTGCTCTACATGAATGTGGTGGAGTTTAATGAAACCTAAGCTACATGCAGCGCAGCACGATAAACACACCGCTGACAACCACATCATCCCTGTTGGAATATTGTAGTCAAGATAAAATATACTTATATACGTGTATGTATATATATATATATATACATATACATAGGCTATACATACATCTCATCATAATAAAGTCATAATAAGACAGTATTGATAAGCTCGGGCAGATGAAATGTCCCTCCTGGAATGTTATATAAGAATGTTTTTTCATCTCAACCCTCCCGACATGAAATGGAGCAGATTATTACAGTATGTAGGCCGGGCCATGCACCAGTAGCCTGTGCTCCACCAAGGCCTGAACGACCTGCACAATAAGAACACAAATGCGCACAAAAGAAAGGAGCGCACAGATATATCTCTATATCTCTAGATCTAGATAGAGATCTAGAGATATAGAGATATATATACAAAAATATATCCGTTTACAGTGTGAATGATCCGTTTGGTGCAGCCTACATCAGTCTACTTTTCAACAAAGGCAGCCTCTCATCACATCAAACATCATTTAAAATAACGGATCATTTGCCTAAACGTGCAGAGCGTCGACCTCCGCAGTGAAACGCGGAGCCGCTCGTCTCCTTGTCGCATTATCTCCTCCAGGATCCATCCCGAAGCCTCCACATCCTCCCTCTCCTCCTCTCTTCTTCTCTCCATTCCCTTCATGCGGGACAAATGGAACAAAACCAAAACAAATCAGAGAAATCTGAGGCGCAGGATCAGGTCCGTCTCCTCTCCCCACTCGCTGGATGATGAAAAACGATCTTCGGTAATTTGTTTAATATTCAAGACTGATTTTGTTAAATGAAATCAAAGTGTTTGGATTCATCCTCCCGGACGGTGCGGACGGGCGGGCGGTGGATTACGCACAGGAGAAAGCTTCAAGGATGAGGGTGACGTCAGCATGCAGACAGATGCTCTCTCTCTCTCACCCCCACCCCCCCCTGTCTCT
>CM076662.1:887729-1030261 GCA_038496675.1 Rachycentron canadum
GCCATCACCCCTCCCCCTCTTTGCCCTTGAGACCGGGATAGGCCTCCTGTACAGCTGATGCTGCCATGTAGCTCTGTCACTTTGTTCTGTTTCCCTGTTATTCAGCATTTTCGGTTTACAGGGTCACATTGAACGGCTTTAACTATAACGGGCAGCAAAATAAATCCCGCCTACACCCAAGCCACATGTTTACCTTCTCCTGGCACAGTGTTCAAGTGTCAGCCACTGCTACCACTGGAGGATAACAGCCCAGCCCAGACCTGGGTTGAGGACTTGATGTTAAAGAGAGAACTGGTGGAATATACTGCAAAATCCTGTGGGATTTCATTTGTCTGCTAAAAGCAAAGCAAAATGAGGAATCCAGTCATTCGGAAATGAACAGTAACAACATGTTCAGAGTTTTATCAAGGCGTTTTTTAAGTAGAGTAGAGCAGGTCCAGACTTAAATATAAAATTATTTAGACCCAATAAATCCCACCATGAGCAGTGAGGAAAAGCTTCCTTTAAGAGGCAGAAACCTGGAGCAGAACCAGACTCAGGGTTCAGGCCAACTGCCCCGACCGGTTGGGTTCAGAGAGAGATAGAAGAGAAAGAGAGAGAGAGAGAGAGAGATCGCATGGAGTAAAAGTAATAACAACAACAATGTTAATGGTAACTAGTATTAGTTCTTATGATTAATTATAATAAAGTCAGTAGCAGGTGTTGAGCAGAATCATGGGGGCAGTCGGTGCGTTACATATGTAAAACCAGAGTCTCCAGCTCCGCAGTTGTGCAGACAGAGAGATGCAGCGATTTCAGAATGTGCACCCTGATCTCATCAGGACAACCTGGACTAGACTGAATATACTGAGTTTGACTGATTTATTGAGACTGAGGCCCACCCACCTATAGTGGGATGTTTAACAGGTACAACTCCAGAAGTTATAGGAGAATGAAGCTCACTGAACTTTAAGGCATGTCTGCAGTACATTGTGCATTTCCCATTGTAAGTCTTTGTTCTATTTTTCAATGATAGTACTTCTGGGCTCCAGTTTATGTTGGTTGGTTTGCAAATGCATATTGTTCTGCACTGTTACACAGATGATATTCAGCTGCATGTGCCTACAAAGGCAGAGGTTAGTTAGCCAGCAAGCGGTTGCAGTATTAACGTATTGATGTTTAGATGTAGTTGAAGTGATAAGTTAGATGTTGGTCACTCCCCAGTCTGATGCTATGTGTACATTATGCTGGAATGAAGTCACTGTAATAAAGATGAATACGTGGATTTAAAGTCAAGCTCTGGATGATCTTCATATGCTCCCAGTCATATCAGAAGACATCGCAGTGATAGTGACATTTAATTACGCTATGTTATCATGCTACTGTTGCTGTCATTGATGAAAACAGATGTAACAATCAAGTTACTGATGGAGGAAAATAAAACAGCTTGTAGGATTCTACATCTTAGTAAAACCAGTACAGGCTCTATGTTTGGACTGGGAAAGAAATTCAGGCTTGAAATGATCCACTGTGACCAGCTACACAAATGACTCCAACTGGTGCTTTTAACCAAAGCGATTTTATGGATGTTTTTTTATGGTCCACTGGCCAACCACGATTTGAGCAGTTCCCATGCCGCGTAATCCTGTGCTCTGATCCCATTTCTTTCTTTGTCTGAGGCCTTTTAAGATGAAAATGTTGGTTTCATCAGCGGTGGAAATAGTAGGTCCCTTTCACTTGAATTCTGTTGCTTTCACCTGAATACATACTGCACTGTGTCAGCTCAGGTGTGGATAGTCCCAGTTTGTTTATAAATGTGGGGAGGACCAGCAGTTTAACAAGAGAGACTTAAATACATTAACATGCAGTATTCCCAGAACAGTTACCAAATCAGAGGACTGAGACACACACAGCAAACATAGAGGGGGTGTGACACCATTACTGCACTATATCTTTGCTTGGAAAATAGTTGTTTACTGATGTATTATGGTTTAAAATCTTCTTTACAGAACCTTTAACCTATGTAACATAGGACTGAGGTGTTGATGTTGTTTGAAGTTTTAAATGCTCTTCCACAACTGTCTGATCTCCTTCAGTGTTATATTATTATATATATTGTATGCTACTCATTCCCAAAATGTAGGGCTCCTGTGTGTTCCCAGAGTTAAAAAGTAGCCCTCTATCTGCAGAGCCTTTTCCTATTGGGACCCTCTGTTCTGGAACAACTTTTTATGCCTTAACTTTCAGTTAGCTTCTTATTTTTGTGAGATTTTGTACCTGTACCATCCCACTACCAGTCAGGCTCAATTAAAATAAATCAGTTAGGTCCAGGTTTTCCTACCGATGTGATTAATATTAACCTCCTGAAATCACTGCAACTGTTTGTTTTACCCTCAAGTACATGAGCACATAGTCCTGCTCAGTTTGAAAGTGCTTTGAGATAACTGCTAAAAATGTACTTGGCTGCATTAGTGGCTTCATAATATCACAATGCAGAATTGTGCCAAAATCAAACTTTTGGCCCAACATATGTCTGGGTCCTCAGTCCAAGTCTGTCAAACATCTGAGCTGTTTGCAGCCTTTTTACTCCAGCACTGCTTCACAGAGTTTCCATGTGTGTCCCAATGTTTTCACACACACAGACACACACACATATAGAGACTATACAAAGAAAGATTATACATATAAATCTTTCTTTCTTTAGCCACACCCCCTAATTCATCCCCTGCTTTCTGGTCTATTTTCCTCTAAATGGACCATCATTTAAAAAATGAACATCATGTTGTATTGAAGACTTGAAACTAGAGACTGAGACCATAAACTCATTAGGAAAACATTTACTGAGCTAATAAATCATACGCTTCTATACAATCTGACTTCTTTTTACAGTCAGTGGTTGCGCCTTAGATAGAATGCAGGCTTCAGCATGTACAGTGATTTATTGGATAAAACACTACTTCTACATCATCTAAGTGATGTAGCTTTTAAATGTAGTACTAACTTATGATGCTGTAGTGACTGCAGTTGCAGCCTGGGGAGAGGGATGCCACCAGGGCCGAACCCTAACCCTGCAACAACTTGACTTTGCATAGCTGCCCAACTGCCCTGTCAAACTGTGACATGTCAGTGTGACACGGTGGTGCCGTGGCAGTAACAGGGTGTAATGGTTATAAGATTACTTCCACACTTGTCATTCTTTTTCCTGCAGCCCTTCACTCCTGAAGGAGCCAGATCTTCTGAATGTAAGTGATTTTGTGTAGGAGGACATTCAGCAGAAAGAGCTTTGAGAGCTGATCTGTCCTAACTTCTGAGGGTGAATTTGGTCTTTGAGATCCACGATGCTTCAGGCTGAACAGCAGCAGGACTGGGAGTCAGTCCAGCACTGAGAGGCTGGAGTGATCTTTGATTGAAGATTATGTCACAGTGATAACCCTGTAATTTATACACAAAGCTTCTGTTGAGTGAATCTTCTGGTCACACTGAAACTTGTTTTACGTCATGTTTCCTAAATGGAATCAATGAAAAGTTGTGCCTTGGCAGCTGAAGAGGAGCAGATTGGAAAGTCAATGACACTTCAGTGTACCATGACTCTCAACGTTACATCATCACACACATTCATCAGATGGAGGGTTTGGAGCTTATGTTTTTTCTCTCATTCCTTCCTTTGTTCAGCACTTTTCATCTTTCTCATCCTCTCCCACCAACCTTTCTCTGCTGCTCTTCTACATCTGCTGTAGAAATGTATTAACATGTGATTGCCAATTAATCTAAATCTGCCATAGATGTCAATTAAATTGATAATTCTATTGATCTTTGGTTCATTTTTTCCTACTCTCTACAGTTTTGCTACATCACATTTCAGAGGAAAATGTTCATCACAGCTGTAATTACTGGTTATATTCCACATTGGGGTTTGGTTAAAAACATAAACATATAAAACACAACACACTAGTAAATGTTAAACCATTGGTTCCCAAACCTTTTGCCTTGTGGCCCTGACAAAAAAACAGTCAGCCAGAGACAATGAAATACAAGATGAAATTCATCCTGAACAACCACAAGGTCCCATAAGACGCACCAGCACTGCTCATCAGCAACATCATTGCAGCGTCTGTCATCCAGTTGTGTGCACAATCCCAGTTTAGGCCATATTTAACTTTAGGTTCAACAAATGATGCAAACTATTGTCCAATATTTAGGTCTATTTTTCTTTTTTTGAACTATATGGATCAGTTTCTTGTAGCCTATTGTTATTGACACAAACCAACTGTCAAACAATGAATATAAGATCCTAAGGAACCTGGAACAGCTGTCTGCTTTGCCTATTAAAAAACAGTGACATGCAGTTGATGCTGGATTCTGTCACTGGAAACATCAAATGTTAATATGAATGAACACTAGAGGGCAGCCTGCCATTAGTGGAATGACACAAACATCAACCTTCATATTGTCATAATTTCTAGTCTAATGATGAAGTTGGAGCAGAAACATGGCCATCGCTGATTTTACATTTCTTCTCTGCATTTTAAATGAATACAAATTTAAAAAAAAAAAAAAAAAAAAAACTTCTATTACATGAATTATAACATTATGAATATTCTCCACATGATGTGACATGTTTGTGCCTCAGCTGTGAAGAGTGTTGGTAATAAACCATCATCAGGAATTATCAAGTGTTGTTTTGTGCGTTTAATGCTCATGAAGCACTTGTCCTCTGCTCTGACCCTGCTGGCTCCTTCCCTCTGTTAATCTCATGTCTAATTGGCTAAGTGGAACAGATGAAGCTAAGACCAGGAATAGGTCCACATCCCACACACAAAGATCTGTGTGTCCAAGTTAGAGGATAGAGTGTAAGGTTAGCACATTAACAATAAAGTCAATTGCTGTACGTTGTATTTCATGAATTAAATGTTAAATTAAAGATAAAATATTCTATTATTTAATATTCATATTCATATGTTGTTTCACATTAGTCTGGTTTATACTCCCTAACCTACACCACAGCCCATGAAGGGCACAGCCTACACTTTCATTAGCACTTACTTGTATACATCTAAAGAGGTGGTGTTAACAACCATTGAACTAAGGGATGCAGGAGGATGAGTTTTCTGTCCAGCCACTGAAACACATGGACCAGACACACTACCAAGACGACCAGGCCCAGTTGTTGCCATTTGCGTTGCTGTTTGCGCCGCTGTGAAGTTTAGTTCTGTCAAGCAATGGCCTCAATTATACTGAGGACACATAGTTGTTCTTATTACGCTTCCTTCTGTTCCACTGGGAGTTTGCTTGAAGCCACGTGGACTGGTGCAGACAAGTTTGTGCATACAAAACAAATCGTGGGTGAATAGATGTCATCACACAGATCCTCATGAGCACCTTTTGATGACAAGTTTATTTCACATGCTTGCTTGTGTGTTGAGTATAACACTGGTGTAGGTCTAGCATACAGTGTTGGACAAAGTTTAGGATAAGATGTAGGACACAGTGTAGAGTACGGTGTTGTCCCTGTGGTCTCATAGCAGCATTAAGAACCTTAAAGCCATAGGGGTCCCATAAGGGTCTTTAAAAAGGTGACTCTGTGATGGAAATTCATTTCTAAGGAGCCAAAGTTAAATGACTGAAGGAGAAAACCTGTTTAGGTTTACAGAGGTCCCCTGACTGTCTCTAGATGCTTTCTTCTGACAAACACAAGATTGTAATGATTGACCAAATGTCAGCAGTCTGCCACCAGGAAGCAGTTCTATGCACACAATAGTTCTTTGACCTAAATCCTAATATTATATGCTAAAATGTTGTTGTTGTGGTGCAATGTTCACCATTTTAATTTTGTATCTTAGTAAGAAATGCTAAGCACAAACTACAGGTGAGGATGATGGGAAACTGTAGTTGTTAGCAGATTTTTGGTCATAAGATAGGGGTGATGGTTGGGAAACATTTGTTATTAAGCTTCATCCTCAGGTGAATATGAGCATCTGCAAGATTCATGACAATTCAACCAATGGCTGTTGACAAATATCACTGAAAAATACTGAACATTCATTTTGTGCATCTATTAAGGAAATCTTGAGATATTAATCTTAAATCTTGACAAATTAATCTAATGGTTGTTGAGATATTTTACTTAAAAGCAAAATTGTTAATCTGCTAATTGGGCTGGAGGAAGAGATTCATTCACTGGAGTCCATGAATGTCATGTGATCCATGGGGCAGCTGTTGGGTTGTTAAGTCTGGCCCATGGAGGGCTGTGTGTTTGTAATGACTGAGGACTGTTGTAGTAGCTTGTATCACTGTTGGGCAGTTGTGTGTCTGCAAGACTAAAGCATAGTGAGTATTGAGCCACAGACTCAGTAACTGAGAATATTGGGAGCATTAGTAATTCAACACGTGACTGACTTTTGTTTAATAACCAACCAAACACTTCTTGTATAATCAAACACTGTGTGATGTAAGTTCAGATTTACCCGGCGCCATGTGAGACTCATGGCTCAGCCGGGCAATCAGGGAGCTCAGACATTTGGCACCTGGTGCCTCTGGCTCCACACCCATGGGTGACAGCAGCAAGCTACATTCCTTAGGCCAAATGAATCAGTCTACAGTATAATGTCACCTACGACACACTGTCTGTATACAACATCTATTGCCCGTCTGCCCGTCCTGGGTGAGGGATCCCTCCTCTGTTTCTCACCATGAGGTTTCTCTTTTTTTTCCCTGTTAAAAGGGTTTTTTGTTTTGAGTTTTTCCTCAGTCGATGTGAGGGTCTAAGGGCAGAGGATGTTGTTATGATGCTATGTAAAGAACTTTGAGACAAACTGTTTGTAAAAATTGGCTATACAAATAAAACTGCCTTGCCTTGTACAAGTCCTATTAAGTCAGTATTAAGAAGAATTTATCTTCACAGGCAAACACGGATTACAGGAATCTTTATCTATCAATGGTCCTGAGTGTGTGTGTGTGTGTGTGTGTGTGTGTGTGTGTGTGTGTGTGTGTGTGTGTGTGTGTGTGTGTGTGTGTGTGTGTGTGTGTGACTGAGCATGTGCAGAGATTAGCGCTCTCTGAGACTCAGGCGCGTGTCCTCAGCTGCTGAATCTGAATCTTCCCGGAAACGTTTTTATTTAGTCGTGAACTGGATCTGGATCATTTGGGGAGAACTGTTCAGTCGTCACAGAGTTGGCAGGTTTCACAGGGACAGGAGCCGAACGACCAGGGCCAGGACCAGGGACACTTTGGACACTTCTTCATCAGCCCTGAACATGAGACTCCTGCTCAGCAACATGTCTCTTCAATAGACTGTCACTTTGTTCATTGAACTCCGAGTGGTGAAGCTGGATGGTGGATCTGGTCCTAATGATGATCTTGGACTGAACTCGTGATATTCTGGGCACACCTCACGTGACCTCAGACCATCATTTTCAGTTTGATACAGACCTGGAGGGGACTGTTCAACCTTTGATTGAAAACGAGGTTTTTACAGGAAAAAATGGCAGAAGAGTATGAACAGTCTGGTGCCTCAGAATTTATTAAAGGTAAGTGATACCTGGATTTATCTTGTGATGGCTATAATAAAGAGTATAAAATCCAAACATAGGGGTTCTTTATTATAAAAATTACACACTCAGATAAAAAGACAACTGAGATTAATTTGTTGTGATGTATATTGTTGAAGAATATAATTAGAAAAGTCCATAGAAGCACGTTCTCATGTTTCAAAGTTTTCTTTAGTGTCAGAGGAGACCAGGGGCAGTGCTGTGTGTACATCCACGAATACACATGAAAAAGCTCTGTTAACAGTTTCTGATGTCAGGTGGGCCACAAATACAGGCTCAGGCTTCAACTTATGATGCACTGATGGTCTGTGGGAAACATTTAAAGGCAACACTGTCACTTTAAGTAACTCTTTATTAATGGTTAATAAACTCAATAATTTACTAATCAATTACAATATTAAGAACAACTTTCAGCTGCCAGGACGTGATGTGTTGGCAAAAAGCCACAGTTTCAATGATGTTCAATGTTCAAAAGTTATGAACAAAATGTTTTTACAACAGTATAAATATTAATAATCTACTGTTATATATGTTTAGAAAGTTTAGATAACTGGATCACATGTTAACTTGTTATGTTAACTTCTGTTTCACAACCGAGCTAAAGTAAATTCTCCATGAATCACTTCAAATCATCATCAACTCAATATTAAAAAGTTATTTTTTCTCATGGTAAAAAACCTGTAAGGTTTTGTAAAAGCTGTAGTCGATCAGCAACAATAGCTCCAGGAGGATTAAGTTGTATTAAATCAGGTTAAGTAACAGGTGCTGTGCTGTGAGGTGAGGAGCTTGAACAAAAACATCTCTGCAGTCAAAGTGTGACCTCTCTCTCTCTCTCTCTCTCTCCCTCCCAGGGGTCTGAATGACAAATTCACCAAGTTAATGCAGGAGAAACATGTTTTTATGAGGTGTTCAAATGTGTTTAAATGACTGTCTTATAATTTCTAGAGTCCAGACAGAAGAGCCTAAAGAACTCAAACACAATGTTGTCTGTCTGTCCATTTCTGTCTGTCTCTCACTCTCTCTCTATCTGTCTGTCTGTCTATCTGTCTCTCTCTCTGTCAGTCTGACTGTTGCTCTCTGTCTTTCTCTCTCTCTCTCTATCAGTCTGACTGTCTCTCTCTCTCTGTCTGTCTCTCTCTCTCTGTCTGTCTGACTGTCTCTCTGTCCCTCTCTCTCTCTGTCAGTCTGACTGTCTCTCTCTGTCTTTCTCTCTGTCTCTCTCTCTCTCTCTCTCTGTCAGTCTGACTGTCTCTCTCTCTCTCTCTCTCTCTCTCTCTCGCTCTCTGTCTGTCTGACTGTGTCTCTGTCGTCCTCCACAGATCGTCTGTACTTTGTCACTCTGCGTGTCAAACCAAAGAACACAGCTAACACACATTACTTCAGTGTGGATGAGGAGTTCATCTATGAGAGGTGAGCTGGTTGGGATTCCCATCAGTCAGTCAGTGATTCCACATACAGCACATACATACAGTCATTATTATTAGACTGTAATATATATACAAATGGATAAAGTGAAGGGTAATGGTGAGATTCACAAAGCACATGCTTTGAGTCTATGAACATAAAAATACTGAACATGATGACAGCAGGAGCCTGTTTCAACAGTCTTTACTGTCTGTATAAAGTACAAGTGTTTCCATCTTTTCTTTGTTGGTTTCACAAACAAATCATCATTTATGTTCACACTTTGTCACAGTCAGAGTTTCACATGAGCTGGAGCCATGTTTCTACCTTTATGATCCGGCAACAGGAGCGTGAATGTGACCTGAGCTCGTACAGTGGGGTTGTAGACTGCATTGTGCAGAGGAGAGACTGACAATTGATGCAATAGATTGAGAAGGACTGAAGGTCATTATGAAAGGAAAAAAACATAACACGCAGGCTTTTCAGTGCAGTCCACCGTAGGGCAGACACTGAACATGTTCTCAGTCAGCCCGGGGGAGCTGAGGTTTTATGGTGACATGTTAGACAGTGACATGGGTACGAGATGAGGCAAGGCAAGGCAAGGCAATTTTATTTGTATAGCCCATTTTTACAAACAGTTTGTCTCAAAGGGCTTTACATAGCATCATAACAACATCCTCTGCCCTTAGACCCTCACATCGACTGAGGAAAAACTCAAAACAAAACCCTTTTAACAGGGAAAAAAAGAGAAACCTCATGGTGAGAAACAGAGGAGGGATCTCTCACCCAGGACGGGCAGACGTGCAATAGATGTTGTATACAGACAAGAAAACAGGTAACAATACAGAATATACACAGATGGAAATGGTGTGCAGGAGTTAATGAAGGCAGTTTTTGGTGGGAGGGAAGGCAGGGAGAGTCAGGCAGCTTAATGAGACTGTGCTCGTGTAAAAAACAACCCATCAGGTCAGTGCAGTCAGGTGATCTCTAGCACAGCAGTTTGGAGGAAGTCAGGGGACAGAGACCACTGTTCAGTTCCCGTTTCTTTCATGTCTGATCATTTCACACTAACTAGGTATTTAATATTATAACCATGACAACAAAGCTTAATAAGTATTTACTCAGACCCTTCTCCCTAACCCATCCCAACTAGTTTTGATGCCTAAATCAAACCAAAACTGTGACTGTGTCAGAGTTTACCTGTGTGTTACCATGACAACGGCAAATATCACCTGCCTCCTATCTGGAGTCATATCTGAGGGCCAGGACAAGCGACCTCTGTGATAGTTCGGGTTGGAGGACTTGTTGTGTGACGGCAGGGTACCTCCACAGGCCTGGTGTGTGTGTGGGAAGCCTGGTCATCCTCATCCATGTCCAGCCAGTGAGATCACACCGTGAGATATAGGTCAAGATGAGATCAGTGGCTCTGTCCTTGTGATGAACAGGGATTTAGGACAAACACAGTGACAACATGCAGACTGGACACTTCACTCCAGTCCACCATTTTACCTCTACATAGAGTTTGACCTTTAGTCACTGGCATCAACATCACATGACTGTAATGCTCTAAAAACAAAATTAAAACCTTTTGTTAGTAGCTGACAATCCACAGCTGTTTGCTGTAATTCCACTAAAGCTGCTGTTATTAGTTAACTGGTGGGTCAAATACAGAGATGTTATTAGTTCACGTTATTCGTGCTGTGAGAGACAAACTGAAGGAAGGAGAGGAAAGGAAAGTGTGAATCTCACAGATTCATATTCAGATAAGAGGATGAAGAGCATATGTGTAACAGTGCTCTGTGACATTGACATGGTGCCATATACTGATACAGATACTGTAAAGATCCCATGATATGTTATAGAGCCTGATTTATCTAACTTCCATCCTTCTGTTTTCTCTAATGATCTGAGTCACAGTCTATGGGAAAATGGCCCTCCTTCTCACTTGATTCACTATAAAGCAGGGTATGCATTAGGGCGTGTCTACTGTGTGATTGACAATTTTTTCCAATCAACATTGGAACAATCTGACATTCAAACCCTCAGTGACAACCAACCACATCCAAATGATGTAGCATGCGGCTGCTGACTCGGCATTGTTATTAGCTGTGACTGATGACCCGTGTGATCACTTGGATTTCATGTGTTTCCTGAGTGGAAACAGACTGTTGTGTTTGTTTAAAAGAAACCCAGGATCTTATTACGTTGAAGAGGTCATTGCTCTTATCTCCACACTTCAGACTGTTGTCATGACCTGACTGCTGACTGCATTACAATACATGAGGGAGCTCTACTCAGCTTTACACTGCAGTCAGTGCCATGGTTATTTGTGAATCCCAGCAGAAGTATTCAGATCCTGTTCCATCAGGCCTGTTGTTGCATGTTGCATCATGTCCTGATACATGATACATACTGTATGACATCAGATTGTTACTGATTCAGCATTTTACACCACTGCAAAGTCCTGTGGTGGCTGTGAGTTATGACCTTGTGGTGCAATGGTAGTGTGTCTGACTCCAGATCAGAAGGTTGTGTGTTCAAATCACATCATTGTCAAACCTTTAAGATGCACCTCTATGCTTTGGCATGCACATACCATTGATCAGCTATTTGTCAAATTAAACACAAACTGGTAGAGAACATATCACCAAGGCCAAGTCCTAACTGTAGCAGCCTAGGATCTAGTCTTTCCTGAAGACCTCTGTTTAATGTCATCCCCTCTCTGACTTTCCTTCCTCTTGCTCACTGGGGTTGTCAGAATATTTCCCTCTGAATTGTAACAGAGTAGCAGAACAAAGTAACATAAAATGAAAACAATCAACTAAAACATCTCAAAACTCCTTCAGTACTAGTTAGTACTATTACTACTATTTGCTATTTAGTTACTTTCCACCAGAGTTTTTCCTGCAGAATTTGTTGTCATTAAATTCATGAAAAAGCTGCAGTGAACCATTGAGTGGTCCACACAGACATCTAGAGGAGGATCTGTCACATTACACATCACTGCATGATACAAATGTACAGTCTCCTCTTGGAGTGTGTCATTCCCAGTATCCAGGGTTTTAGAATAGGATTTTAGATTTAGTCTTGAACTACCTTTCTGGTCTCCTCTTTTCCACTTATTTCCCCACTTTCCACAGGTGAAGTCAAATTTGAGATGACGCAGCTTCAAATGCTGCAAAACAAATGATTTCACTGAGACAAAAACACAAATAAAGAGGAGGAAGTTTTACTCAGACCTACACTGTCAATCAGCTTTCAAGCTTTCTAGTTCACCATGCAAGGCTTTCATGTATGAAGGTTTATGTACATGTTTGATATAGCCAACCTACAGATTAATGCTGAGTCAGCAGTCTGTGTCTCTGTGTTGCAGTTTCTATGCTGACTTCGGCCCCCTCAACCTGGCCATGCTGTACAGATACTGCTGCAAACTCAACAAGAAGCTCAAGGTAACAGGCTGATCAGCTCACAACTTTACATTTACACAGAAAATAGACAGATATGTAGTCTAGGTGTTGACTTCTTTCACATGATGCACAAATCTGAAATGTACTGGGAGCAAATGTCATACAGGACTAAAGTGTATTAAACAGAAACACCAGTACAAATTATTCCATGACTTTTCCACACCTTGGCCACCAACAGCTGAAACATTACCAGCATAGTCATGACTTGTGTGTCGTGCTGTTTCATGTTGGGTTGATCGACTTCAGGACCATCTCTTGACACTGTAAAATTCCCCCTGACATCAGCTACAACTTCCCCTCCTGTTGTGTCAGACTGTGGCTTTAAGTAGCAAAGCTCCCCTTTTACGGGCCAGTCACAGTGTCTTGCCATGTCAAATCTGCTGTGTCAGTCACATCCATGCTCTTGTCAACATATCTTCTAACCCAGCTGTTTTCCGCGCGCTGTCTTCTCCTGTTTGTTTGACCTGCCACTCATGGGAACATCTTTAATTCTTGATTTGCTTCTTTGTTTGGTGAAACTTCAAACCAAACCGTGAACTTCTGAGCAACAGAAAAGCTTCCATCAGTGAATGGTTTTATCGACTTCAGAGCACGCTGGTTTGTTGCAAGCATACAACAGCTGTCATTCAAACAGGCCACACCCTCAATTCTACATAACTTTAATCCTGAATAAAATAAAATAAAAATAAAATAAAACCAGGTGTCTTACATAGAAATTCACTCCCTGTACAGTCGTCACGAAGGAGGAAATTAGCTAGAGACCAAAACAGTTTTTGTACCAGGCTGTAACCATGTTTATTTCTGCTGTGAAGTAAAAAGTCTATGGAGACTGACTCTCTGCTGGAGACTCTAGTGGTCTGAAGAGGAACTGCAGGTTTCAGCTCTTCACTTTTCAGCCTCAGAAGTTACCAAACCTGAACCACTGTTCAGGGGCTTTGCTGTCATTCAAACTCAACAGCCATGACCACCTTTATCTGCACCTGAGAGATCACCTCAGCATTTATTTTTTAAAAATATATGAATTCAAAATTCCTTTTGCCAAGCTGCTATTGGAGGCATGTATGCTAACCCCTAAGGTTGCTAACCACTGGTCTAGGGTTTGAATTACAGGGGGGGCAGGAGGTATGAGCCCCCTGTTTAAGGGTTAGACCTCCCCAAAAGAGCTATAAACAACAGTTTGTAAATAATACTGTATCTTTCCCACATTCACATCAACCACCCCTAAAACATATCATTGATTGTTGAACGTCTGCTGGTTCCACTCCATGAGAGACTCACAGGGTTTAAATTGGGCCAGAGTTGACCTCACCCGCAGAGTGGTGTGAGCAAGTTACTGTGGTTATGCTGATGCTCTGTGTCTCTGGCACACAACAAAATTTTGAATGATTCAATAGTAGGTTTGTTTCTTTTTACAAAAATCATGAATGTAATTGTGCATCAGTTATTTAAAGTATCACCTTTGATCAGCTTTTGAAGTTCTGATTATTGATTCCATTACATTACACTGCCACTAGGTTAAAATATTAATCATTTGCACTCTGCCCTAGTCTGCATAGTGTTTCCTTTAAACCAGTCCTTGTGCTGTCATGACTGATTATTGCTTCTATTTTATTTCATCCCCTCAGTCCTTCACGATGTCCAGGAAGAAACTGGTCCACTACACCAGCTACGACCAGAAGAAAAGAGCCAATGCTGCTGTCCTCATCGGTGCCTACACCGTAAAGATCTCTATTTATCCATGAGTTCATCTCTCCATTCACCTGTGTCCATCCATCCATCTGTCTGCCATCTGTCCATTATTAATACTACAGTGTAATCTGTCTCCTATAGGTTATCTATTTGAAAAGAAGTCCAGAAGAAGTCTACAGGACTCTGATCTCAGGAAACAACACAGGCTACCTGCCATTCAGGTACACACACACACACACACACACACACACACACACACACACACACACACACACACACACACACATGCATCCACTCACAGTGACAATAAAATTCCACACAGAGATTCAGAGAGATGCTGAGTCAATCTGTGGGCAGTGTCACCCTCTGGACATGATGTCCAGTGGAGGTCAGATGTCACATGTTCCTGGATAACCATCATCCCGATGCGTGGTCCAGTGGGGGTGAATCTTTGCTGGTTGCCTGACAGTTCAGTGACATGTTTCCTGTGCTGAGAGATGTTGCACATATTGCTTGCTCCTTGGATACACTGAGTAAACTCTCTGTAGACGATGACACTGAAATCAATCATCACAATTAACAGATCTTTGTGTGTGTGTGTGTGTGTGTGTGTGTGTGTGTGTGTGCGTGTGTGTGTGTGTGTGTGCGTGTGTGTGTGTGTGTGTGCGTGTGTGTGTGTGTGTCCACAGGGATGCAGCAGTGGGAGAGTGCTCCTTCAACCTCACTGTGCTTGATTGTTTACAGGCAGTACGCAAGGTAAACAACAAGCATGACTCAGCAGACCACAGCACACACACACACACACACACACACACACACACACACACACACACACACGCATGCGCATGCACACACTGTGTCAGTAATGTAGGAGGGTAAGTCAGTTGCAATTGAGATGGAAGATATTTTGTATCAGTGAAAAGCAACAGCTGATCGCTGTTCCCTCTGGAGGTCAGAGGTCGCTCTCCATTACTCTTAATCCTTCATTCTGAGGAAAAAACAGAGGTCATGAGGAGAGGAGTTACATCACAGTATCAGACTGTATTTAAAAAAGCTGCCCAGGGTCCACCTCTCTCTCGCTCTCTCTCTTTCAAATTCAAATTTCAAATTCAAGCAGCTCTAAAATATCTAAATATAATATAATTCAATATAAGAATAAACTGTTGTGTACAGTTTAATAAACAGAATCATACAGATGTGTGGATGTTGTTGTGACACCCTCAGGCTGTAGCAGGCTCCCACATGAGGAGCTAGTCCTTCACCCAGGAGAACTGGGGTAACAGCTGGAAGATTGATGTCTTCTGGGGTTAACATCTGGGGGTTTGGTGTCTTCTTGGGTCGGAGTCCTCTTACTGAACTGATATTTATATTCTCTGTTTATGATAAAGTGTCAGTTAATGATCTATAAGCATACAGATCTTTTGCCTGGTTGATAATTAGTTTGATCCTGTTGTTTTGAAGCTGTGCTGAATGAGCTTGACTGGTTAACTTCACTGTCAGCTGACTGAGGTGACTGTTCTTAGGATTCAGCTCTTTCTCCCTCTCCTTCCTCCTCTCTCCTCCAGGCCATACAACATGATTTTCTGGATTTTGAAAGTTTCGATGTTGAAGAATATGAACATTATGAGGTGAGTGTGAGGAAGGGGAACCTCAGTGGACTGGTGTGGGTTGGTACACTATGGAAATGATTTTGGTCAGAGCATTCTTTGTGGCACTATTTATTTCCACAACTTGGGTACAAACGGGTGCACAGGTGAATGTGTGTGTTGTTGGAAATAAACATGGAAATATTTCTGCTGTACAAAAATTGTCATGCACACTCTATTAAATAATAAAGGCTAGATAATCTACATATTAACAGACTGTCATAATAACTGTTAAAATCCATACAGAATTACTCACAGTATGAAGAACACTGAGAACTAGCTCTATGGTCATCAAACTGCTATATCGTACATGTATGTCATTCACACACACATCAGGGTTATAGACAGTTACTGCAGACACTGACTGTGAAGATGCAGTGAGAGCAGAGCTGACATCACCTGTACTGTGATGTAAGAAATAGAGATATAGTGATTGGTGCAGTTCTTCATTACATCAGTGTGACATCATTAGGGTGGTTTTCTTGGACTTGGCAAAGATCCCCCAAAAACATTACACAACTGTTCCCGAGACTGACTCTATGTGGAGCAGTCAACTGTGAAAATACTCCATTATAACTAAAAGTCCTTTAGAGTTGATTTTATAAACTGATCTCATGTGTTTGATGTGAAATCTAAGAGGCACTAAATAGTTTGCTCAGTCAGAAGCAGCTGTTATTTATCAATACATCTGTCAATGCAGGCAACTGATTTATACCATAAAAGTGAAAGTTTTAATATGAATAAATCATCAATCAAACAATTGTAATGATCATTCACTTAATCCTGACTCAGGAGGATGCTGTGCACCAGCAGAGACAGAACTGAAGCTGAAGGGTCTCCAACATTCAGGCAAACAAGTCTGCCACCTCTCTTTCACACAGACACGCACACACGCTGCAGACTCTTGGGACAAAATATAATTTACATATGTACTCTAAATGCCTCACATGCAGGTAATTGCTCAACACTAGGTATAGCACTGTATAGTGTCTTTATTGGAGGATATGGGGGTTAGGTTTAGTATATAGTGTATTATAGAGCCCTTTTTCCCTTAATGACCTCAAGCGTTTGACTGATGTGTCTCTCTTGATGGTGTAATGTTCTGAGATAAGGATGTCCAACACATGTATCCTCTTTTACAACAAGACACATTTGTGTAATTCAATTGTTAAAGTGATGGGAGAGAATTCTAAGACGTGTATGTGATATTTTGATCAAACTGTCTTTTATTTTTTATTTGTGATAATATAAAAGCATCAAGAGTTTTACTGTCGTCTGCCTGTCATTCACCACTCAGTCTGTGGTCTCTGTGTCCTCAGCGTGTAGAGAACGGCGACATGAACTGGATTGTTCCAGGGAAGGTTCTGGCGTTCAGCAGCCCTCACCCTCGCAGTAAGATAGAGAATGGTGAGTCTGATCCTCCTTAAGAACCAGTCCCCTGGAACACTGGTTCAGTCTGGGTTTCTAACTTCACGGCTTGATACCAAATCAGAATGGAAACGTCGCTCTCAGTGCTCATAGGTCTGACTGTTTCTCCAGGTTATCCTCTTCATGCACCAGAAGCATACTTTGCATACTTTCGCCAAAATGACATCACAGCCGTGGTCCGTTTGAACAGGAAGTTGTATGACGGCAGGCGGTTTGAAAATGCCGGGTTTGAGCACCACGATCTCTTCTTCCTGGATGGGACCACACCCTCTGACCTCATCGTCAGGCGCTTCCTGCATGTGTGTGAGAGTACGGAGGGAGCGGTGGCTGTGCACTGTAAAGGTGAGAGTCAGTCAAAGACAACAGTGTTGGAGCTGCTCTTAGTTTGTCTGTAATTTGTCTCTGCTGACCTCTCACCCACACACAGCTGGCCTGGGCCGCACAGGCACTCTGATTGGCTGCTACCTAATGAAGCACTTCCGCTTCACTGCAGCTGAAGCGATTGCTTGGATCAGAATCTGCCGGCCAGGATCCATCATCGGTCCACAGCAGAACTTCTTAGAGGAGTGAGTTGATTTCACTTTAGCTCTCAAGTTCCTTTATGATAAATCCAGAATTCAGTCATTTTGGTGAAGTTTTTTTTTGTATGTTTGTTTTTTGCCTCAGTCCCACACACACCACCCTGCTGCCACACACAGTCCAAATTTGGATGAATCCACAACAGCAAATAGTCGCCAGCAAATGTTGTATTTTGGAAACAGCTGATAGAAACCATGATGATCAGCAGTTGGAGGAAACAACTGAAATTACATTTGCGAGAATTTATATCTTCAAGAGGAACCAATTGGCAAATATCTTGAGACCTGAGAACAAGAAGCAAACAACAACTTACACTACACAATACAAGAAACAGATAATTACCATAGTCAGAAAATACATCAAATGGAGCTTTAAAATTTTCCAGGAGGAATGTATAGTTCTGGTTTCAGGGCATTTAACTGGTGCACAGTCCCTGAAACAGTTCTGTCTACATTAGTGTGAACATTAAGAAAATGAGGTTAAGTAGATTCTGGACCAAAGCCTTTAGTTTCAATGAGAGAAGAAGTGTGAAATCCAGTTCACAGTGTGTTGAACCTGTTTTCCTGGAACAACCCCCATTTTATTCCTTAGCCTCCCAATGTTAATGTGCATGACCACAGTTTGATTGTTAACCTGTTAGCATGTTAGCATCCTACAAACTTAACCCTTTAAGCGCCAGGGTTTATTTAAAAAAAAATACTGGATTTTGATATCAAGATATCAAGATTTCAAGGTTTTTCTGTTTTATTCAGTATTCTTGTTTGTCGCACTTTTACAACTTTGGTGCTCAGAGGGTTAACTAAGGTACAGGCTCATTGTTGTTTCTTTCACTAACCAGCCAAGTTGCAGGAAATATGGCCAAAAGTATAGCTTCAGGTTTGAGTTACAAACTGTCCCAATTCAGGGGCAGCATCCTTCAAAGGATGCGTTCTATGACGTTCTGGTCCTTCGTAGCTGCTGTAGACAGCAAAGGAAGGAACTGAAATGAAATTGTCTTGTCTATGGATGATTCTTGCTTTTCATCACCAGCTTTCCGTTGTGTTGTGACGCACGACTCCTGTTGCTCCTGTCCTGATGCCTGGTCAAGCAACCTTGAACACGCGTAACTTTTTATTTAACAGTTGTATCATTAGCTGTTGAACTGAGCTGAATGATAATACTTACATTTAAAATTGTGATCTTCAGGGACAGTGTTTTTCCGTTTTGTTTTTCATTAGCTTCATCTAATGAATCGTGGGGTAGGTTGGACCACAAAGGATCCCTTCCACCTCCCTTTTCAGCCTCATGAATTCATGAGTTATGCCCAAAATGAAGTCACAGAGACCTTTGACCTTGGAAAAATTCTAATCATCTCATCCATGAGACAAGTCAGAGATTTACTGGTTTCTGGAGATGGCTGAGAATGTTATTTCTGTCATTAGTTATTGTGCTGTACTGTAGCTGACCTCAGAGTCAGACAGGCTGAGAGTGCAGTGTTGTGTGTCCTTTGTTCGCCTGCGTGTAGGAAACATCACAGTTTGTGGGTCCAGGGAGATGTCCATCGCTCCAAACAGAAGCTGGTGCAGCAGCGACTGAGCAGGCGGCAGCAGCGGCAGCAACAGCAGCTTCACAGCCCGGACTCTGAGGGCGGGAAACAGGAAGCCATGTCCCGCCTACTGTCGAGCATGGACGACCTGTCAATCAACACCACCCTCTACAAGTCATACAGCTTGGATGAGGTCAGGGGAGGGACTTTATTATTATTATGTTGTATATTTAAAACTGGAGACAGACATTGATTGATATTCACCTCTGTGTGTGTGTGTGCGTGTGTGTGTGTGTGTGTGTGTGTAGAATAACTGCAATGAAAGCAGTCTGACTCAGGGAGACAAGTTAAGAGCACTGAAGGGAAGACGACCTCCTAGATCAGTCTCATCCTCCTCAAGGTACACTCATTGAGTGTGTGTGCGTGTGTGTGTGTGTGTGTGTGTGTGTGCGTGTGTTAGGGATAAGCAATGCATTATTTCAATATGAGTAATTGATGAGGACCAGGCTGAATGGGACAATTTGCATTTCTCCATGTCAGCTTCCTATCTGGCAGCCGGACCTTTCTGATGGTTTCAGTGAGTTTAGAGTCAAACTACCAAGTGGTTTATGAGTCTGTCAGACCACATGTGAAAACAGGTTCTCCTCAAACTGATTTACACAACACAGACAGACACACACATGCTTTATTGTAAACAACAATGTGTGTGTGTGTGTGTGTGTGTGTGTGTGTGTGTGTGTGTGTGTGTGTGTGTGTGTGTGTGTGTGTGTGCACGTGTGTCTTCTCTGGCTAACTTCACTGTAACATGAACCTGATCAACTACATCGTATCTGACACACAGATGATTCTGTGTCTAACTTCTCTCTCTATCCCTCTACAAAGCTACAACTCAGACACAGCTCCAAGAGGATTTCTGCATAAACCAGTTCTGTCAGTAGCTTGACCTCCTCACCTCTAAGTGTTGCCAACTCACCAAAACCATTAGAAATGTGCATCCACCAGACAGAAGGCTGATATGGAAGAACAGAAATACTCATGTTCATTTCAATATCCGACATGTACACAAAGTTTGTGCATGAGGCTCCTGGAGTTTAATAGAGAAGTTCGATCTCTTCTAAACTACCTGTGGGGTTGTCAGCCCACTCACTTCTTACTGTGATTGATCAGCTGTTAGGAAGTGAGAGGAGACAGGTATCATACTTCGCTCTCTGGTTTTCTATCTATGGCTCTGTGCAGGGTGTTTTAGGGTCTGTCCATCCGTCTCTCTGTTCATCGCATTCTCTGGGACATTGATGTCCATAATTACATCATCACTGACTCCTTTACTTTTTTATGGAGGGTATATTTCATTGTGCTGTATATTTCATTAACTTGTGTTTTGTGTGTGATCATATTTTCTAATCATAGCCTCCTCCTTCCTTCCTTTTTGTTCAGGTTAAACTTGTGTAAGGCCTCTCACTCCTCCATCCTCCCTCCGCCCAGGTCCACCAAAGTCCCCCTCTCTTTCTCCTCCTCTTCCTCCTCCTCTAAGAAGCTGATACGCAGCTCCTCCTCCTCCGTCACACAGATCAAGAGGTGAGGTCAAATACCCTTTTCACTTGCAAACATGTGACCGACAATGTGACAACATTTTTATTTTATGTTATTTTTAATACTCAATATTAACAGATGGATGATGACATGAATCAAACAGGATTTATGAGCCCCTCTCTGTCTCTGTCTCTGTCTTCAGTCCCTTCAGCCTCAGTCTGTTCAGCACCAGACCAGCCGTCATCCACTGACCTCACAGTAGAGAATCAGAAACCAAAGCAGGTCTCCACCAACATGCTGTGCTTATCCAGGCCTTAAAATTTTACTTTAATTATGTGTCTGACTACGGCACTCATACTGCACAGAAACAACCACTCGTCCAGTAGCTCCACCTGGTGTAGAACTGAACAGGTCTCCAGTCTATGACAGGTACACAGACACAAACACTTATTCACACTCACATTCACACCTACAGGCAGTTTAGAGTCTAGTGAACCTGCATGTCTCTGAACTGTAGGAACAAGCTGGGGCATCAGGAGGAAACTCTGCCCGGCTGAACCCAATTAACACAACCTTTAAAATGAAAAAACGAAAATTGGATAACAGCTAAATGGACAGGAAAGTGTAGAAGACTAAAATGTAGTATAATGGGGTATGGAGCACTCGCATTAGTCTTTTTCACATCAGCTGCTTTATTCATGCTTCATAATCATTGGCTTATTTATCAGCTACTGAGCCACTGGCTGATGAGTAACATCCAATCAAAGACTTTAAAGCGTACAGCTCTGGAAATCAAAGGTCTTGAAACTGCAACATATTAGTCACATATCAGATTTTGTTTAACTTCACTCAACAAAGTCTACTACTGGAAGCAACAGAGTGGCCATTAGGTATCATATGACCCCGTCTGGTCTTAGTCCTGCAGAGACAGTCTATGTGTCATTGATCCAGTCTCTAAAAACAGGTTTTGGTGAGAACAAGATATTTTTTATTCTGTGTCACCCTTGGTTTTTCAGGATCTGGTATAGTTTCAGCTAATAGTTTCATCCACAATGGAAATGAAAATAAATAGAAATCCAAGAGGCCTAGAGGCTAATGAGGCTCATGACTAATGAGTGAGTGTGAGTCTGACAGACACTGGTGAAATAGACCAGGCAGCTGTTTACAACCTGACCAGCCATGACATGAAGAAATAAAGAGAATCAAAGTGTAAATCCACTCACTTGTCCAGGATGTGGTTTACCTCGTCGAGAGCAGTCAGAGGAGGTCTGTGTGCTGTAATGTCAGTGGAAGAGTGGACTCTGCTAATGCACTTTATCACAACCTTAATAAAAATAACAAACTATTAGTAGTTAACTGTTAACGTAAGTCAGTAAAAATCTTATTTATCCAACAAAGCAAAGTGTGATGATCAGAATAACACAATAAAAGATGGGGGAAAAAAATTGTTTGTATCTATTGTTGTTTAACATTTTTCTTTTCTGATTATTAAGAGTAATTGTTCTTGGTTTTTGTTTCTGAATGCCTGCTGTGCAAACAATGTTTAGTTTTGAAAAGATGCTGTTGTTAAATCCATCACCACTGGAAATGTACTGTATGATCAAGTTATTTTTCAACTGAAGAATAAAGGTTGATGATGAAGAGGAGGAAGAGAAAGATTCATATTTCTCTGCACACATGAGCAGAAAAGATGAATGTGGAGCTTTAATTGATTCATAAAGTGGACTGTTTCCACCTCAGTCACTCATTTTTTCATTGACACATTTCCTCTCTGTTATTAGAGAATTTGTTTCTGTTGTCACAGCAACAAAGATGCTGTTGGAGGAGAAAATCATAACCAAGAGGTAAATTAAAAAAAAACAGCAACAATTTAACAGCAACATAAGATTTTGAATTTCTTTATTTCAACTCTTATAGCATTGACCCCCCCATGTGTCTTGGCCCAAATCTAAATGAAGTTAAACTTAAATACTCTTCTCTCAATGCTCAGAAATAATCAGCTCTTAAAATGATTTTTTTTAAAAAAAAGTGAGATCCTAAACTTGTCTGAACACCTGAAACAGTGATTGTGATCACTGTTTTTAGGAAGAACAGGTCAGAATTCGGTCACCTCCAAATTAGAGCTGACCACAGTTTCCTGTGGGAATTGCTCTGACAGACGTTTGGATTCAAAACCAAGATCTGTGGGACAGGAAGTCTGTTCAGGCAGGAAGTGAGAGGAGGAAGCGTAGAGAACAGGTGAGAAGCAGGCAGGTGAAAACTCACCTGTTCAGGCAAAGGCTACGATCAGGTAGAGAAGCAGAAACAGGACTCATACGTATACAAAGAGGATAAGGTGATACAGGTGAGTGGGAACAGGGAAGTAACTGTGGGGCAGAGAGGAGGAGGCAGATGAGAGAGACTGTAGCAACAGAGCTAACAGAGCCTCAGCTCGGGGCAGAGGAAACTCATTTACTTCAGTTCAAGTAGAGCAGACTTACAACAAAGTAGTTTAAATATTCTCCTGCTACATCAGTAAAAGTAAAGAAGAATTAACAATAAAATTAGTAAAGTCTTTATTATTGCTCCTGTGACTGACACATGATTATATATTATTGGATCAACACTGTTACACCAACATGTCCTGAAGCATCTCCTTCAAACAATCACAACATAAGTCTGAGAGGCAGGAAAGTGGAAACAACAACAGAAAGTCCATTTACATATATTTCTTTCTGGACTTTTGGAGGGAAATGTGTGTCTCGTGTGATTGACAACATATAAACATATGGAACATTACCAGGTTCTCCAGCTGCTAAAAGAGATATCATCTTATGTTTTCTTTCCTTAGATCTGATTCAGAAATGTTGTGTTGAAGCAGAAAGTGCAATAAAATGCAGTTACTTAAGTAAAGTACAAGTATCTTGAGTAAATGTACTATGTCTTAAATGTAAAAGGTGTTTTTTTCTCTGATCAGATTTATCAGTGTTATTGTTGTGTTGTACTGACAGTCAGTGTAATTAATAAACCAATGTTTATTAAGTTCAGCTGAAATGATGTTTCCTGTGGTTCATGTTGTTTCCTGTGGTTCAGGTTGTTTCCTGTGGTTCATGTTGTTTCCTGTGGTTCATGTTGTTTCCTGTGGTTCACTCTGTTTCCTGTGGTTCACTCTGTTTCCTGTGGTTCATGTTGTTTCCTGTGGTTCACTCTGTTTCCTGTGGTTCATGTTGTTTCCTGTGGTTCAGGTTGTTTCCTGTTGTTCATGTTGTTTCCTGTGGTTCGCGTTGTTTCACATTGTTTCCTGTGGTTCATGGTGTTTCATATTGTTTTACTTTGTTTCCTGTGGTTCTTCTTCTCCTGCTCCATAGGTTGTCTTCTGTCCTTTCCTCTTTGTTCTCTCACTCATGTTCCCTCCTGCCTCAGCTGGCTTCATGGTGATTTCACCACAAAATGAAACTATGACAAGTTTTGCGTCAAACCTGGGGGTTTGGGGACATAGAGCTCCTTTCCAGTCCCGTCAGAGGGACTGATGGGTAATTACAGCAAGTTGAAGTTTTTTTTTATTAGTTAGTTAATAGTAGTAGTTTTTTAATAGTTATTATAAACTTAATAAAACATTTAGGGCAGTTGGGAAAACATGCCGCCTCCCGCTCTGCCTATTTTTCTGAATGTATCCTTTTTTCTTCATTGTACTTCCACATCTTTAACAGACAGAAAACGGTGGTTCCCTCCAACTACCTGGAAGGTGCCGAGAGGACGAGTTCTTCCAGCACCTCCACCTCAAAAGGAAGATGTAGAGACACTTTGAGTTGAACGACAGGAACCTGTGTCTCCATCTGACGGAGGAAATAAACTCCCTGACTGCAGGGACACAGCTACTGCACATTCACACAGACACCAGTGTGGGGTTGTGTCTGTAAAAGCCGAGGATCATAATTTTTTGTTGGATTATTGTTTGGCTTTTAAGTGACCATAGAAGGCTTCATTTAATTAGGGCTGCACAATTAATTGAAATTTTGCAATATCACCAAGTGTAATATCTAAATCACAGGAGCTCAAAGCATTGTTAGCACCATAAGTGTTGTTGTTCTACAGAGATACCCTGAACTGCAAATCATATTCTCATCATATATCATTTAAAGAAACCTATTTTTTTGATACAAAAACCAACAAAAATCACAGATTTTTTATATTTTTTTCTGTGAAAATTAAATGCAAAAATTACTTTTCCAAATGGAATTGCATATAGTCCCAATAACTCAGTGAAAAGCCTTCAGCTGATTCAAAATGCTGCTGTGTGAGGACGGACAGGAAGTAGAAAAAGAGACCACATTTGTCCTGTGTCAGCTTCTCTGCACTGGCTCCTGGTAAAATTCAGAATATAATTTAAAATCCTTCTCTTTACATACAAAGCCCTAAATAATCAAGCTCCATTATATCTCAAAGAGCTCATAGCTCCTTATTGTCCCAGTAGATCACTTCTCTCTCTAAATGGAGGTTTACTCTGTCTCCTGTAGTTTGTTCTTTTCCCTTCTGTCCTCTCTCTCCCTGTCCTCATTCTGCAGCTGCCCCCATGTTCCTGCTCAACACCTGCTGCTGCTGCAATAATCATTATTAGTTAATATTTTTAATGTCAACACCAACACTACTTATTTCTTCCTTTATTATTTTAGCTTAATGTTGTTATTTACAAATGTATTATAATACATCATTAATACTCTTTCCATCTGTACGTTTACCTTATATTCTAGTGTTCTCTTTTCTCCTGCTCTCTCTCTCTCTCTCTCTTTCTGCCTCTTAAAGTCACCAAGTGCAGCTCATGGTGGATTTGTTGGGTCCCTTTAAATAACTTAGAGTAACTAAGTTACTAAGAAATTTACTAAATAAGAGTTTGGTCTCGACCTGTTCCATAAGTAAAGTACCTTGAGGTTTGTTATGATTTGGTGCTATATAAATAAAATAAATGTGAAATTTGAATGTTGAATATTGCTGCCAAAATAATGGCAATATGATTTTTTTTTCATACAGCCCTCATTTAAATTACAGGCAGCAGCAGCAGCTCTGATGCTGTAGACTTCAGAAAAAATAGACACACAGTAAAATAAAAATAAAACACAGTGTGTCCCTGCAGTGCTCTGCTAACCTACACCTACCAGTCCACCTGCTCCCACACTGACGTTGTCCAGCTGGTAGACTGTCACCTGCCCATCACTGTCCCCAACCAGGACACAGTCTGTTTGTGTGGCAAACAGCAGGGTCGTCATCTTCACCCCAGGAGAAGCAGACTGCGTAGCCACAGGGTCCAGGCTGAGGGAGAGACACCGGACACATCAGAGAGAAGACAGGGGAAAACTCAACTGACAGGTTCTCTCCTCAGTCTGACTCACATGCTTGTATTCAGATCCCAGATCTCCAGCTGTCCCTCATTAATGGCTCCGAATACTGTGGCCCACTTTGGGGACCACTTGACATCACATACCGCCCTCTGGGTGGAGGTGAAGCCCAACACAGGGTTGAGATGATCCTGCTTCCACAGCTGGATGCTCCAATCAGAGGAGCAGCTCAGGAACACATCAGGACTAAAAGGACTCCACGCGATACGGTTCACAGGAGCCTGAGGAACAAGACGTCAGCTCTCTGTCTTCGTATAGAGCATTATCACATCATCACTGTGCACATGTGATAGAATACAAGACCTGTTGCATTTTTATGGGAAGCAGCTGAAAGACTAGTGAGCAAAGCATTATGGGATAGAGCATTAATGGATTTTACAAACTCACACCTAAAGAAATGAAATATAAATTTAGGTTAGTGTGAAATGATTAGGTGTTTAAGGCAACCTCATCAAAGGGAGGTGGAGGCTTTTATTATGAAAGGACTCACAAAGTGTTTCCTGAAAGTCTCCAGGAACTGCTGACTGTTGGAGCAGGAGCACTTGTGGATGAGACCCTCCTCTGTGCCAGCCAGGTACAGACTGGAGTCCTGTAGGAAGGAGGAGTAAGGAAACTGAGACCTAAAACTGAGACCTACTAAAACCAAACCAGCTGAAACCCAACCAGCTAAAACCAAACCAGCTAAAACCAGCTGAGACCAAATCAGCTAAAACCATCTGAAACCAGCTAAAACCAAACCAGCTGATACTAAACCAGTTGGAACCACACCAAATTAAAGCAGTCTGTTCACAAACTGAATTACAAACTTACTGATGGATGGAAGTCAACACACAGACCAGGAGTTAGTGCCGACAGAACACTCTCTGTCCTCTGTCCTTTATTGGTCTTTGTGTTGTGAATCCTCTTCAGCTTCATTACATCTATGACAAAAGATTCACACCTGGTTTAAATTTATTTTTATAATTTATTATTTTTTTTATAATTTTATTATATTATATTTATTTATAATTTTATTTTCAATGATTCAATTTAGGTTTTACAAATAAACAAGGCAGATCAAAATGTACTCATTTTCAGAGCATTTATACACACAGCAGGAAAAATAAGTACTGAACACGTCAACATTTTTCTCAGTAAATATATCTCTGATGGGCTATTGACATGATGTTGGTAACAAGTAATCCACACATACAAAGACATCAAAACATATATGTCCATAAATGAAGTTATGTGTAAACAGATGTATTGAGTAACTAAAAGTGTTTCCTGCTGCTGACTGTGCTCACCTGTACAGTCAAGGCCATTGTTAAAGACAAACCACTTGCTGATCCTGCCGTCTGCAGACACAGAGAACAGAGCCTCAGCCTTCTCTCCTGTCAGACTCAGGTCCTGTTGAGTCCATGTCAGCTGCCACACTGGACCCAGGTGCCTGTTGGGACACACACTGTACACGCACAAAGATAAAGAGGAGCATCACTGCATGCTTTATTTTCTGTGTGCCATGTGAGAGCTGCTCACCTGCTGCTGATGACATGCGACCTGTCATCTTGACTCTGGACATTGTAGATGGCGATGGTCCCGTTGTGCAGCCCCACAGCCAGTTGCCCGGGGCTGTTGGCTGAGAAGTCCAGAGACGTCACAGCGCTGTCACAGAGGATGACACGCTCAGGCCACTGTAGAGACACACAACAACATCTGGAGCTGTCACATGAACTGAACTGTCACTCATCAGTGGATGTTGCTGAGGGGTAGATTTGCACTGGAGCAGGTCTGTAAGTTTGGGAAAATAGAAAAAAGGTAAATAATGTAAATAAAGTCCTACTGTGGGGTTCTTGAGGGACCAGCAGCACACTAGACCTGGTCTCTGGTTACTGGAATCAGATTCACCATAACCCACGGCCAGGAGGTCCTAACAGAGAGCAGAGCACATGGAGACATTTCTTAGTCAAATGTTACACATTTACTTAAACTTTTCAAACAGAGGATTTTCAGGAGCAGAACATTTCATGCAATAAAAACGTGGGCGAAGGCTCCCCCTGCTGCCACTGCCCATGATTCATTTGTAACTCATACCAGACAATTTCCATGGTATGCATGCTCATATTATAAAAAGATTTAATTAAGCACATGCATAGTATTGAGACTTTTGTTTGTGCTACAGAAAGTATTAACACATTGTTGAAGCAGTCAGACTTTCCGAGCACTTTCTAAGTATAATCAACAGACGTGACTGACAAATGTTTATTGTCAGTACAAAGTAGTTCTAATGAATACTACTTAAAACTACAGCCTCAGACACTTTAAATGCTTTCAGTGCCACAACTGAAAATTCCATTTACCTCTCGTGTATGTGAGATGTATGAATCACAATGTGCTACTGGCAACACAGATTCAAACAGATGTGGATGCTCAGTGATGGTTATGTGTCTGGTGATGAACAAACAACTGACCAATCAAAGCTCAGCAGGCAGGACTAACAACCATCGTCATCCTCCTACGTAGCTGCTAGGCTCACTCCCATATTGAACATTGTGGTACTCATCACCCCAGAACTGTCACAGAAACTTCATTCTCTGGGGATAAAGAATGTCTCTACAAAACTCAATTGTAATTCATTCAATAACTGTCAAGATATTGAGTTTAAAAAAATGTCTAGTCAGCAGCTCTCAACAGCCACTACTGTAGCTTCCATCTCAACTGAGAAGTGTTTTACCTTGATTAACTGAGCGGACATTCAGGCAGTTTTTGTTATTAGGCTAAACTAATACAAATTAACAAAATGATCTGCAGTGAATAATTCTAGCAGCAGCAGGTTGTTTCCTGAAGACAGCTGCAGTCTGTGTTACCGGGTTCTTCCTGTTCCATGCCATACTGCTGACACTGCGTCCTCTGCTGAGCTTACAGCTGAAAGCCCACAGACGTCCCAGAGTTGGAGATCTACAGCTCTGTGTTTCCTCACTTCTCTGCTCCAAGGTCGCAGGCTGCACCGCACTGTCTGGGTCTGACACAATTCACCACAATCACACTAGGTTGGGGGGTAAATGTATGTATGTGTATAACATGTGGAGGAAGATGTGTGTATTACCTTCTAGTACAGGCAGCCGTCTGTAAGCAGCCATCTTAGGTTGGAGGGGGTTTCGCAGGATGCTCCTCTCCATCACCATTAAGCTCTGCTGGAATTTCACTGACTGCATGATGAGCTGCAGGTCTGACTCAGCATTTAAACTGCTCCCAAACACTTCCACTTCTTTTAGTGAGCTTGTAGCACTGGCTGAAGAGAGACAATGATGAACACCTGTGTATTATTTTTGCAAATCATCATCTGAATTGTGACAGACAGAATTCTGAGGGTTTGTCATGATGATGTGTCTGGGTGATAAAAACCCAGACTGGAGCAGAGCACCTGAACTGTACCTGTACTGGCTGTGCTGCCCACTGACGCGCTTCTCTCTGCACCTCTGCTGGACTCCATCACAGCCTCTGGATAGTCGGTCTGTTCTGGTTCAGGCCTGTGCACTGTGTCATCCTGCTCAGGGCAGCAGAGCGTGTCATACATGTCCCAGGAGGTAACATTGGTGGCTGTGAAAAGACATTTAGTCCATTTTGAAAAGCGCGACTCTGAAGGACTGATTCTATCCAGATAAAAAAACTTCTGCTGTTTGTCAGTACAAACTGAGGTTGCAACAATTCATCAATGAATCAGTTAGTCAAGCGACAGATGATTAACCTGCAACAATTTTGACAATTGATTATATAATTATATATAGCATAATAATATATAATATAACAATACACTGTATGTATACAGATACATATAACATCATATACATTGTTGTAATGACTGTTTTCATCTGAACAAATGCAATTTTTTTCAGATTTTTTTCTCTTCTGCTTTGGACTCATTCTCACTCATTTAAAGACCCTGGACTCTACCAATGTGTTAGATGCATTTACTTCCTCATGAACAATTTGCAGCCAAAATATTATCAAAGTTATAGTGGCAAACATGGTAACATTATCATTATTTCAGGGTTGTGTTCCTAGATCAATATTTTGTCACTTTAAATTCTGTCACCACCAGATTACATCCATACAGATTTACTATATGTGTAAATCTGTCTCTCCTGCTGACCAGTTAGTGGATGGTGGATTACAGATTCTCCTCTCAAAACAACTATGAGGGCAGTGAAGTCATGTCAGTACAGATGAACAATGAGCAGAAACCACAGACTATGAATAAAGACGGTCATAGCCTCTGTGACGTCCCCCACAGGTGTCTGGAGAGCTGTGAGTTACCATCTTTACAGTGTCTGACTCTGCCCCTAACATCCAGCTCCCTAAATCACCTGTCACTCAAAGAGGCCACATCCATAAATCTACATAACTTTAAGCCTTAATTATACATAAAAAAGTGAGTTATATAAATATTTAAGCCGGAAGGAAGGAAATTAGCTATGGACCAAAACTGATTTTGTATCAGACTGTAAACATGTTTATTTCTGCTGGAGAGTTGGACTTTTGAACATGGACTCCTATTGGAACTGACGGAGGTTGATGCTTGTCTGAAAGTTACTGTAAATCTCTGTGAAGCTGAGCCGAGATTCAACTGATCGTCTGTAGTGACCACTGAGTGAGAGTATATTTTTATTTTTGCACTGTAAATACACTGAGTCATTGGACAGTGGACACTTTTTAACTTTTTAGCTAATTGTTTCTAGTTTCCTTTTCTGCACACTACCACCTCATCAGCCTCATTTCCAGCATATACTACCCAGCACACTGTGTTCACTTAGTGGAGTATTTAGCAAATGAAGAGCTGCTGTTTTCTCAAGAGGTTGTGACCACCAAAAACAGAGCTAAAGGAGAGTGAATGATGACGATGATGCTCTTTGTCTGCTCGATGTTAACATAGGTTGACTTGATAGCATTAAAACTTATTTATTTAAGTGATAACATGTCAGTGTTGTGTTTTCAGTTTTATGGAGTGATGTCACAGGAAGTAATAAAACAACAACAATAATATTTTTGTAGGAATTAAAAATAGCAATTGTAAAAAGAATCTGTAAAGAATTTATCAATAAAAAACTCAAATTTTAAGATTTACAAAAACAAAAACAGCATAAAATATTAATGAATTAAAATGAATTATTTGTAAATACATTTACTAGTTCTAATTCATGAATAAAAAAAAGTTGAATTTGGAAAACCATTTCAAAAAAGAATCAAAAAATTTCAAGATGCTAACCAGCTGTGGTGTTGGACCACTGAATGTGTTAAAACACACATTTACCAATGGGGTCGATTTAAAAATCCATTTTTAAATCTGAGGTATTTACTGATGGTTAATAGTTTGTTTATAAATTCTTGAAAAGAGAATCTTGTCATTTATGCCCATCTTTTTTAACGGTTTTTAAAATAATTTATTATTATTATTCGTTAATTAATAAATTAATTAATAAATTAATACAATTCATAAATAGTTTTATGCTGTTCTTAAGTCTTTGAATGGATTAATAGTGTTTTTATAATTCCTATCCTATTAAAATATGAAATTATGGAAATGCTTTATTACTTTTCCTGTGACATCCCTGGGCCTACGTATAGTTTTTCAGTCAAAAAAAGAATGTGTGACTGCATCTTTAGGACTATAAGCTCTGAAGCCTCACCTGTGTCCACCATGATCACGCTGTCATTCTGGACATGTTTGTTCTTAACTGCTCCGTTCAGTGTCTGCACTGATCGGTCCGTGTACTTATCATTGCCCATTCTGTTCCTGCAGATGTCGGCATACTGATTGTTCCTTGTTCTGTAAAGACAAGGTGAAGATGATTAAAACCAAAAATATATTTATATGTTTTACTGAATAGATAAAACTCTTTTCTATTCCACAGTCAAATCTTTCCAAGGGAAGGTCTTGGAGTAGCTCCTCAAAGTTGGATATTTTGTCAAATAGTTATGAACCCAAGGAGGAGATCTTAACTCACATGATTGCTTCTGCATCATCAGCGTCCACTGATACCAAGGTGCTAGGTATGTCCAGCAGCGAAATGCTGTCTGTCTCAGAGATGTAGATGTCTATCACTTCCTTCAGCATTTCTTCTGTCAACTGTTGTTTCAATGTGTCTCTTCTCCCCTGTACATCTGGCAAAAATCAAATATCAAAACCCGTACGTTACAACTACCTGCTGCAGAACAGAACATTACACTTACGAAACAGACAACAATAAAAACAGAGGTATTCTAAATATGTTTGACAGTATTGCTGTGAACCTGGAAAGTTGATGGGTATGTCTCGTTTAGAGAAGGTGTCCTCAATCTCCTCGTTCATCGACTCTAATGTAGACTGGCTGGATATTCTGCTGCTACCTAAAACTGACCTGAGGAAAGTGAAATGAGACACATACAACTTTACACAAGGTATTTCACATATCATATATTCAACAAACTAGCTTGTGGCTTTGCCTAATTTAACATGTATGGTCCTCATGGTCCTGCCCCCTCAGATCGGCTCCAGCTGGTGTGTCATGGTACCTGGAGAATGGCAGGGTGAAGCTCCCTGCTGCTGTTGTCTGGTCTGAAGCTGATTCAGCAGAGATTTCATCCACAAAGAACCTGCTGGCTTTGACCTGCACTGCTCCTGGATCTGCCTGGTAGAGCGGCAGGGGAGTGACGTCGTTGTCCTCATCATCGAACACCTGGAATCAAGGGCGATATTAGCCACCTGGTATAGTACGTCACTGCTGACACTGCATCCCGGTAATGGATGCAGAAATAAATTTTGAGGTAATGATGAGGAAACCTTTGGCTGCTACAACTAGGATGCGTTGTGTTTTATTGCGCAGAGCATTAAAACAACACGTTGGTGGCTGTTTCCAGTGTCTCTACGTTTACTGCAAATAACTTATCTCAGTAATTTAGGACTTTAGGACTTGCTGTTCATGCAAACGACTGCATTTCATATTCAAAAAGACCATTTCCAAGAAATCCAAATAGCTTGAAAATACTTAAAATGCTGCAATGATACTAAGAACTATCTTTTCTTTTTACGTGATGAAACCAAAGTTAAAAAAAGCAAATAAAAAGTCATTGTTTGGTTGATGTTCAGAAACTTAAGTTGTAACCGTTATTTGCTGTCCTTGTAGAGTGACCTAGATTAGTTATAGAAAGTTGTTTCATCGTAGGAACCCTAACAAGTGAGACGGATAGGGCGTTCAAAGTGGTCTTTTAATGCATTTTCTTAAGCATGTGAACACACCGAGGTCGGAAGAACAACTCACTGTATGTGTGTGTGTGTGTGTATATATATATATATATATATACACACACACACATGTACACACACACATATATACATACACACACATATATATATATAAAAAAACTGCTCCTGTATATATGTGTGTGTGTGTGTATATATATATATATATATATATATACAGGACCATATATATTCATATACATATATATATATATACATACATATACATATATATATATATATGTGTGTGTAGGTGTGTGTATATATATATATATACACATCGTCAGTGTGAGCTCACCCGAGCATATACACACACATATATACATATACACCCACACACACATATATGTATATATTTGTGGGTGTGCCGACACACACGTCGTCAGTGTGAGCTCACCCGTGCAGCCTGTCTCGGGCTCTGAACCACGCTCTTCTCCAGGACTTTGCTGCCGCCGCCCAGACTGAAGCTTCTCCTGCTGAAGGAGCCGGTGACGCTGTTTGTGTGTCTGTGGTTGACTCCATGTGTCCCCGACACCGAGACATTCTGAGCGCGGGAGGAGCTAAGACATGGTGAAACAACGCGTTAGAAGGTTGCGGCTGTGAGCTCGTAGCGGTTTAGTGTCACACGGTGAACTTACGGCCTCAGCACCAGGGCGCGTCTCTTCTTTCTGTCTTCCTTCGCCGCGGATGTCGACATTACCGTAGCGTTCTCGTGGGGCTTTGTTTCTGGGTTGCCATAGCAACGTGACGCCCCGGGTGACCACCTTGGTTGACTGTTAGTGTTTTTCGACTCATGGTAGATTAGTGATTAGTAAATAGGAACCAAACCAAAGATTATTACCTCTTCAGTTCAAATGTCTTTGATAAATATTTGGTTTGCACCTCACACAGTGAATTTATTTTATTTTGCCTCTACCCACAAGGGTTTTATTCAAGTAACAAATATGATTCGGCCTGTTAGCAGCTGATGTAGTTAAATGTAGTTTACTTTGAATGGTGAGCACTGTATGAGGTTCAGTGTGAGGGGTTACAAAACAGAGGCAAGTTTCAAGAAGACAATCCATGTAATTGAATGGAAAACCAATAACTGGTGCCTAATCGAAGTACATAAAATAGACACACACTCTGCATTAAAGTTGGTCTGGAAAACGTTAAGTTTGGTTTGAATTCCAAACACTGAAACCAACCAACGTCCATCATATGAGTCGAGCGATGTGTCTGAGAGAAGACCTACAGAACAGTGTACTAAAAACTCTGTATTAGATGAGTGTAAGCTGGTCTGCAGTTTATCTGACAGATAAGCACAGAACAAACATTTTCTTCAAAATATTTTATTATAGTCAACGTCTTATAAAAGTTTCTTATTCTAACTGCTGTAGTACCACTGTTAGTGTTACATAAAAGCCCACATTTCCTTCAAACCCAAAGCTTGGTTAGAAGACATAGAAACAGATGATGCACATTATGCAGTTTAGTTTGTGTCCAAACAGAATATTTAATATTGAACAAGACTTTATTTTGACATCAGGGCCCATATTCGCAATATGTGAATTATAAGCATCTAGAGGCTAAAAGCAGCCACGTCCTGATTTATAGGAAACCCAGAAGAATACTAAGGTCAAGGTCCCCCTTTTGTTGACTAAGAGTGAGTCACAAAGCAAGTGCTAAAAGTAGCAGCTTAGTCTGAGAGAAGTTGGAGGCAAATCACAAAGAATTGTGAAGTGGCTGCTGTTATTAGGGATGTGGTTGTTTTTCATTTTGTTTCTGGTGGACGTCAAAGGAAAACGTGGTATGTGACATGAAATAGAACTCAATAATCATGGCTCCACAGAAATAGAGTCTATCTGTGATGGTTGGTGGGGGACTGTGATCTAATGTAGCAGAGTGTGTGTGAGTGAAAGAGAAGATGAGCTGAACTGCACACAGCTCTATAACGTCCCAAACAGCTTTATCTATGTGAAAAGATTTCTACACAGAATTGAAACTGTAGTGGTAAACAAACAGGTGGGAGGGGTAGAGCAGGTGTCAACAAACAATAAATCTGCTGGTTTTTTTGCATTGAGTGCAACTGGGTCTACACAAAAGGCATTTTGGGAGAAGCACTTCTTTCAAAAACGACCATTTGATTTGTATCATAATTAGTCCTTAATTTGTTTATAACTTTATTTATTACTGCATAATGTTGCATAGACCAGTCTCTCATCAACCACTCATTGTGGCTTGTCTCAGCTCAGGAGGCCTGGCTCGTCCTTAGGGAAGATGACTAAAGAAAAAACTGTGACTCAGGAGAACTCTTAGTGGTGAAATAAAATGCTGTGTGAATACAGGACCAGGTCTTACATCCAGCTCTGAATATTAAAGTGTCTAGGTCATAATTTCTCTAACTGTTCTGTTCTAATGTCATCTCCTCTATATGTATTAACCATAGCAGACTGACCTCACCCTACACCTTGTGAACTGGCCTGGAAAGTACCACTGACTGTCTACAGCTGGGTGCTGTGGAGGGCCACTGACAGACTGCTGGCTTCATCCTCACAGATGACACCCTCTGGATTTGTGGTTTGCTCCTGGGAGGTGAACTGCAGCCTGTTCTTCGCCAGGTATTGGCTGCAGGAACAGAAGGTGTGGTAGAAGGAGGAGGAGAGGCCGGCGATGTCAGTGGAGATGTAGGGGAGGACCTCGGGAGATGCCTGGTTATAGTAGCTGATCTGGAAACAGCCAAATATTAAGATTAAATATGAAAATACACCTGTTTAATCAAAATGGTGCTGTTCTCACCAGCGACATGTTGTCCTTGGTCTCTAGGATGGTAAACCCAGCACACAGGACCTCCCCTCTGTTGTATGTATCAGTGGGGGGGTGAGTTGGCAGAGACACTGAACGCAGAGCAATGACGTACGGATCTCTGAGGAGGAAAAACATCCACAGTCAATCCTGCAAGACAGGGGAATTTGACCTGCTATTGTCCCTCTACTGACCCACTGCCACACGGCTTCCTCTTGGAGGCCAGCAAGATGAAGTCCTGGAGGATTCCTTCTCCCTTATTGGCTGAAGTTGGTGCACCTGCAGCACCATGATGGACTGATGGGGTGACCACTCGGTACAGGAAGTCATCATCATCCACCTGGTGAATCAGCTCACACTTCCTGATTTGGGAAGAGACGCAGTTCCGTAATTAGCTTTATCTCTCTCTGATCCATTAAAAGTAAATTTTTTGGTTTAATGAAGGCTCAGTCCCTGACTGCTTTAGCAGGCTGCAGACACCTGACTGATGCAGACATACAGTACATATTGTTTTCACTCTTCTTCATCACCTGTAAATTTAAAAATGTTATTGTGCCAGTCACATGTGTGACCTGTGTTCTGATCTGGCCACAGCCAAATACAAACCTGCCACAATCCAGAGTCCAGACCAAATTAAACAAACTTGAACTTTGTGTTGATAAAGTCTCTCTCTTCTACCCTTGTGACCAATGTGATCTGTTCTGTTCAGGACTGTAGAGCCCCACAGAAAGAACCAGAGCAAGAAGGATCAGAAAGATCTCCAATTTCTACACTAAGGAAACGTCTTTGTAGGCAACACAGAAAGACTGAGACTGAGAGAGGCAACACAGTGGTGACCTCTGACCTCTGCATATACTCGGTTTGTCTATCACATGATCCTCTGTGTATCCTGCTCTCTGTTCAGGATACTGCATTTTTCAACATGTGACATGTATACTTTTTACACGAAGGTTGATCAGTCTTCTGGTAAAAACCTAACATGATGATATTTACCTGATTGCCTTTGCTAAAATGTCTTTACTGTCATCTCCACCTAAAGAATTAAGGTAAATGTAGGATTCTTGGAAGTTTTCACAGAGGCTCATGGACACACCTCACTTCCTTTTGATTCATCCCAGCAGTCTATCTGTTCCAAACTGTTGTGTCCTCTTTCCAAGGACAATGTATTCAAGTGATTTATTTTGAACCAGGTGAAGAACAGCTCAGACTGTAGTGCCACCAGTTATTGTCTGTCTCTGTGGTCGACAATTGGCAATTTGACAGTTAACTGAAAGGTTGGTAGTTCAAGTTTGTCAAGCATCAATAGAGCCTACACTAAATTGCGTGCGTGTGTGTATAAAAGCCTTACTGATAATGTGTGTCCCAGCTTGGTCTGTTGCTCAGTTCTGCCAGCAGACAAAAAGCTCTGTGAGCGGGAATGTTCACCTCTGATTCCACCCTAAAACTCAACGTGGACTTCTGCTCCAGGGTGTAAAGACGAACCTGGAAACAAAGAGTCACATGAAAGCTCCAGCTCTTCCTGTGGAGCTAACTCCTCGCAGAGAGCAGAAGCTGAGAACAGAAGATACCTGGTCTTTCTCAGAGCTGAGGCGCCAGTTGTTTCGAGCAGCCAGCATCTTCAGAGCTGAAACGTTGTTATAGCTCAGATACACCTGAAAATGCACACACAAAACACATGTATGCAAAAGCAAACAAACACCTCAACAGGCACACACCATTTAGATAATATATTTTGATAACAGACAATATTCTGTACCGTATGTTTCCTTTGTTCAAGAGCACAAAAGCAGCATTTATAAGAAGAGGTAAAAGAGAATTAGCAAAATATATTCTATCCTCACATAAAATATCCCATAAAATATAAATTTTTATTTGCACTTTTACCATAATCCAGATACAATGTAAGTGACACCATGTTCTGATTGTTTTGGTATTCTCATGTTTAAAAATGCTACATTGTAGCATTAAGAAGATAAGATCTCTCTGGCTAACTGTTCATTTTGTCTGAGAATGTGAACATTCTTTGTAAATAAAGCTGTTATGTGCCCAGTATACTCTGTCATCACTGATCACAGCAGTCCTCTGTGGACCGGACCTGCTCCTCACCTGGTTTATGGGGTCCCAGGGGACGGACAGAGGGACCTCACCCTGTGTGCGGGAAATTATATATTTTCTGCAACCACAAAAGCAAAGAAGTCAGAGGCATTTTGACAAAACCAAACAAACCTTTGGTCTATTAAACCTTTTCAAAACACATGACATGAAATCAGAAATACATGAAAATTAAATTATAATCAGAACTGTCACAGTTGAAAAACTCTTTTCTCTTGATTTCTGACAATGTCACAGTAATGTCAGACCTGCAGTCTTTGTTTCTATTATAGTTAAGCAAATCTTCTATAACACTCTCTCTCACTGATCAAACAGACACACAGACCAATGATAAGGAGTTTAATGCCTGTATCAGCAACATGAGCACACTGTAGGGGCTGTACTATACAGACATCTATGCAGTTTGTTTTCTTTAAGTTCCACTTATATTTAGTCCAAATAACTTGAGAATATAAAGTGTAATGCTTTAGTTGTGGTTACAGATGTACACAGATGGATGTAAAAGCTAAGAACATATGGGCTCATTACAGCAGCTCACAGAAGTTTACCTGTCTAATCTAATCTTCTTCCTGGCTATGGCCTCCTGAAACCTCCTCTCCCCTTCCTGTACATGAAAGACAGGGAGGAGAAGACGTGTTAATTGGTTCACATCAGGCAGGTCGCCATGTGTGGTACAGTCTGTCAATCACACAGCAGACATGCCCCAATGCATCCCCTGCTTTCTGGTCTATTTTCCTCTAAATGGACCATCATTTAAAAAATGAACATCATGTTGTATTGAAGACTTGAAACCAGACTGAGACACCCAGAATCTACATCCACTTTTATATACAGTCTCTGTCTCTCACGCCTCCCAGCTTTTCCCTGCAAGTAACTGCACCCTATGGAGTCTTGGTTGCCCAACCACTGTCTCCTCTTGGCAGGGAGAGCCAGGAATGCTGGGACTACTTTGACTTTTACAGATGTGACGTTAACCAGAAGCTACTTCTCAGTTGCCTACCATAGACTGTATGGTCTATTTTTAGGGCTTGGCTACCATGTTATTGACAGACTGTACTACACCTGCCTGACAATCAGAACAGAGTAGAGAGCCGGTCAGATCCACCCCACACTCCTCCTCAGCTCTCAGCTTCTTCTGTTTTCAAAAAACCACAATGGCCAACAGACAGCTTACAAGCTGGAGTCTTCAAAACGACAGCTCACAAACCCTGAGGAATTAATGGAAACATATGAAGGAAATATTTCAGAGAACACAGAGAACAGTGATTAAGTGGAACAAGGCCTCGTATAGCACCTTTCACCTCGAGGACTGAACTCTTATCAGTGACTCAACAGGAGCTGCATCAGAAAACACGAGGTCGGCCCTTCAAAGGGTTCTGAGTGTTTTTTCTTTTCATTGTGGAGTCCAGTGAGGTTTATAGCTCTGGTCTTTGTTCAGCCTTCACACTTCTCGAGGCCCAGCAGTGTAAATTTAGAGGTTACATCAGGGCAACTTCAGTATGACTACAGGTACTTTCAGCTCGTTGTTTTGGTTTTATGGCCTCAGATTTTACTATTGTGGGTCAGTCTCTGTTAGGAAACATGACAGCTTCATCAGTTAATAATAGATCAGTGTGGTGTTTACAGCCTGTTCCTTTAGTGGTCAAAGAACAGTGCACACAGGGAGACAAACATTTATTCTGTGGTTCGGGAAGTAAAGCAGGTCATACATCAATTGAAAGGTTGGGGCTCTTCCAGTCCCCGAGCGTATCACACCTCTGTTCACGTGTTGTTAAATAAGGTAGAACATAAAATGTAGAACATACTACATTTAAAAATTTGATTTGATTTTAATTTGCTAAATTTCTAAGACTGTATTTCCAAACCATGCACCATCCGCTGAGATCAGGATCATTTAACACGATCACTCACTGACTTTGGAAACACCACACATTTATTGGACTTTTTAAAAAACATTCTAAAAGATGACATTTCTGAACTTTAAATAATTATATACAATTAAATATATAACATAAAAAATGAGTAAAAATTAGATTAGATTTAAATAAATAAGATCAACTATGTTCAGACAGCCAGTCATCTAGGGATGGGACCATACAGGATATTATTACATTTCCATTATTGGGATAATTGTGAATATTCTCATGAGTGAAAATACTGACTAGCTCTAGTTTGGCACATCACACTTTCTCTCCCACGAGGCTGCAGGACTGTTTGATGTCCAAAGGGATTCAGCTGCCACAAGGCCAATTAAATTCTTAAATTAAACTATTCCTGTAAGTCAAAAATTAGAGCCTGATTGAAAAAACACAGGAAATACATACAATACATTATTTTTTTAATTATTTCTAAAAGGACCTTATGATTTACAATCACTTCATTTAAGGTTTCTCAATAAAACAGATGCTCACTAAAAAAGATGTGGCTGTGATGTTAGTGTGTTTTAGAGCCATTTCAAGAGTTTAAAGCATATTTTCATAATCATCAACAGTTGGTACTAAAGGTAATATCAAGATATTAAATTATTACAGATTTAAAGCAAAAAGTGTGCATGTAGTTCTTGTGGTTCTTATGGCACTATATGTAGTTTTTAACACTCAGGTATACCTGAGTAGTGGTTAGCGCTCTTGTCTCACAGCAAGAAGGTTCTGGGTTTGAACCCAGGACTCTCTGTGTGGAGTTTGCATATTCTCCTGTGTGCTCTGCTGATTGGTGACTAAATTGCCCGTAGGTGTGAGCATTGAGGGTTGTTTGTCTCTATATGTCATCCCTGCTCCCTGTGACCTGGCACAGATAAGCTATAGAGACAATGAATGGATATCAGAGTGTGGGAGAGCAGCCAAACCAGGGTGTGGTCTCTGCTGACTTTATATAGAAAGTCTGTAAACCAGCTCCAGATGATGCAAACCTATGTACTGTGAAACAGAGGTGGGAGTGGGGATGCTTTTTGTAGATGGCCAGCTCGACCATTCACAGTATGCAGTAAAAACAGACTCCTTCTTTTCCTCTGCCTTGTTTCTTACAGAACACTCACAGTACACAGTACATTATCACTGACTCAGTTTTAGATAAAGCTGATGTCATTTTTTGTGCCACCTCAAAAAGCTGCTTCTGCAATAATTTTCCACCTCAACTCAAGTAACTCAAGACCATCTTTAACACGTTCTTCATCAGTTCTTTCTGTTGGTTAACTTACCAGGGGTTCAGGTCGTATCCGTGGTAACATACATGGCTTCCCATGGTCATCAAGTACCTCAAAAGTCATGAAGGCAGAATTTATGTGTCGGTTAGGCCCCTCCTCCTGGTAGGCCTCTGCTTGTACCCCCACCTCCATGCTGCACAGCACATAATTCCACTTATTTGCATACAGCTGGCACTATTTCTGCTATGGCCTTTTAACAGTGTTAAAAGGCCATAGCAGAGAAATAGAGCTGTTATTATGATGATATGACTACGGATCAGTACATCTTGATGAGTATCCCTGGACACACCAGTACCTGTTTTTGAAGGCATTGTTGACTATGGCCCTAAGCAGCAGTCTGTCTCCGATTTGAGAAGGTCCTCTGAACGTGAACATGTCGATGGTCCGGAGAGTAGGATGAGCCTGACACAAACGACTGTGGAGAAACCAAGACACTGTCAGGTACCTCCAAGAGTTCCTGTATGTGAGTGTGACATAAAAGTAAAGAACATCCCCAAAACCTACAGTACTACTGCTACTACTTCAGTTGTACTGTGGAAGGTTTGCACAGAAGTGTCACCTGGGAAAGAGTTTTTTTTTTTCATTTACCAGGCATTTTAATGCCTATATAGCTTATAACAATGAAGAGAGGCAGGAATTGAAACCACAGTTCACCGCACAAGATAACTGCAACAGTTTGATTTGCGCCATAATTACTCTGCTATTGGTTCACCCTCTCCTGTGCCTAACATGCTGCACAAGTGGTGCTAATAATATAGGCAACACTCTAAAACAGCCAATTCAAATCAGAATGTTTTAATTTATATATGAGTTGATTTATTATTGAAACAACACATTTTTTGACAAATGTACTTAATATACACAAACGCTCACTTGTGGAGCCTGCTCTAGAGTTTTAGAACGATGTGATGGATTCAAATGGCTTGTTATTGTTCAACCAACACCCAAACACATTCAGTTCACACTCTTAACAACTCAATATGTGTGAGTCCAACATCCAAATCACAGGAGCTGCAGCAGTCTCTGTGGCACTATACTCTGGTTTATATAAAATGTTTTCTAGACATAAAGGAACATGTTTGTTTTGTACATAATTTGAATATTTTTCTCAGTGAAGATCAAATATAAAAATGACCATTCACTCATATCACAAGTATAACAATTTGCCAAGTTACCTGCCATAATAATCACAATATTTCTTTGCACATTCAGCCCTATAGCACGTGCCATACTTCCAACTTTACCTTCCAATGAACACATTAACGTCAGGTATACAGTACTGTGCAAATGTCTTAGGCCACCACTAGCTCTGTTGTTTTAGCAAAGTTTTAATAACCATCCATATTTATTTTTCAGTCTCAAACAGAAAATTTAATAAACTCTGTGGAGGTCAGTCCATGACTGTCAGTGTTTTATCAGCTGTTTTTCTCTCTATATGATTTCACTGCATTAGCAGTGAGCTTGGGATCTACTGATCTTATTTTCTTGGCTGCTGTCCTTCCACAAAGCTCATTCCTGATCCAGCTTCTTCAGACTGTAGAAGGTTCAACTTGGCTTCATCCTGATGAAGCTGCCAGATGCTGAGTCAGGTCCTTGTTGGATTTCTTCTTCTCTCAAAGAAGAAACTCTGAGAAACTTCTCATCAGATTTTAAAAGTCTTCTTGTCCTTCCCGTCCTTTTTTTATCCTCAACCTCTCCTGATTCTTCAAATGTCTTAATAACATCTTGAATTCCACATCTTCAGTATCCAGTTTGTTTGCTGATTTCCCTTTGACAGTGGCCTTGATGATGCTAAATGATAGTTTTATGTCTGTAAAATTCTGTGATCTTTGTCATTTTGAATGATGTGACTGAAAGTTGGTCTTCTACATATCAGCAGCTTCCAATGAGTTAACCTCATCCAACATGTGTCTGTGATGTTCAAGCTTGTCCTGATCAAACCTGGTGTAATGGACCTTTTTCACAGCATCATGTTGACATCAAATAGTCAAATACAAATACAGGTGTTAACAATGACATTAATTATGGCTCCATTCCATTTAGCTTTAAGAGCCAGGTTCCTGCTGTTGCTCCAGTGTCAGAGGAGGTCACACTGAATACTTCAGCCTATAGAAGCTGTTTGTTCTGAGGTTTTCCTTTTTTTTTTTTTTTTTATCCTGCTACACATTTTCTGTATTTTCTGGTTGTTTTCTAATAAAGAGACTGAGAAATAATTAGATATAGATGGTCATTACAGCAAAACAACAGATCTAAGGGTGGCTTCAGTCTTTTACACAGTACTGTTCATACACCGATAAGTATATACACGTATGATTGTGGAAGTGTTTGTGTTGTTGTGTGGAATCTCTGTAACCCTTGTGCATTAAAAAGTGTGTGATTGTACCTGGCAGCGATTGTAGCTACGTTCACCATCCAGGCCATGATCTGTCCTCCAAATGTGTTCACCTGGTGATCAGACAAACACCACACACATCACACATCACCCTCAATACTGGCCACACCACACACACAGCATCAACATTCAAGGCCGTTGATTTCACTGGATGTCTGATGTTTATATTTACAGTGTTGCACAGCTGCAACACACCTGCATTATAGAGAAAGTCTTTATAGTGAAAGTGTTGTAAACACCAGGTCACTGCTGATGAACTGACTGATAGTGAAATAAATCACCTGATGATTAGCATGTGGGGGTAGAACCAGTTCAACACTTTCCACCTTGGTCCTCTCTGCTGCCACCGCATTTACTACTGCTGAGTTATCAGCTGACACACACACACACACACACACACACACACACACACACACACACACATTTGAAATTTAATACAAGATTTCAGTAGAACCAACTGTTTTATTTATTTTCAATGATCCCACGAAAAGAATCACACCAACATGTTTTCCTCTCTCGTCTGTTGCCCTCAAACCCATTGATCCCCCACTGAACTGACAGACTAGAGACCTGTCTATACCCCCTTATGTACCCTGTACATATACAGATAATGGATGGATTGATAATAGTACCAGTAATATCAACAATATAATTAACATTAACTTATAATTATGCGTTTTAATTGTTATTATAATAAAGATGGTGTACGTTTTATTCCACTTCCTTCACAGTTCTCTCATTTTCTCCTGGCGTCAACCTTGGGGACTGAAACATGAAGCCAACACTCAACAGCTAAAACTGCAGTTACTCTCAGGTTAAAGTGTCCAACTCTCCAGCAGAAATAAACATGTTTACAACCTGGAACAGAAACAGTTTTTGTCTCTAGAGCTGATTTCCTCCTTCATGACGACTGTACAGGGAGTTTCTATAGAACTCACCTGTTTACATTTTATTAAGGATTAAGTTATGATAATGGAGAGCGTTGCTTCTTTAGTGACAGGTGGGTGAGCGTATGTTTGTCACAAACTGGCATGTACCAAATCTCACGTCCACACACACCCCACCTCTTGGCTCACTTTTAGATTAGCTGGAAGTTAAAGGTGGAGTCAGATGCAGTTCACTCAGAGCTTCAACACCACTGTTCATCCGTGAGCGACAGAGGCTACATCCATCTTTATTTACAGTCCTTGGTTTTCTCCCTCTCTCACCTCTCACTTCATATTCAGCTGATTTCAGTTGTTTGCCAACCAATCAGATCTCACTCAACCAGCTGTCAAACTTTAAAATCTGTTCTCTTCTCTTCTCCAGTCTCTTCATATACAGTGCAAGCCAAGCTAATCAGAGTCGACTCATCACATCCAGATCTCCAGCATCTGATTCAGCAGATAGATCAGCTACATCCAGTGAGGTCAGCATCAAACCTACCCTGCTGGATGGACCCGTGGGAGAGTAGATCTTTGATGATGTCGTCATGTACCATCCTGACCCTCCGTCTCTCAGCTGCCACACTGTATTCAACCTGTTCCCTCTGGGTGTGAGGCACGATGGGCTTCAAGGTCACCTGTGAGGTAACAACACACACACACACACACACACACACACACACACACGCACGCACATACACACAGATGCAGACTGGTTTCACACCTTCCTTTCAAAAACCAAAAGGGGTTATAGTCTCTTCTAAACACCCCCTTACCTTCTTTCCAGTGCTTGTGCGCTGGGTGACAAAGGTGGCATAGGCATGACAAACTCTCCAGTGACGATCAGAGAACAGGTCCTCACAGCTCACCTGTATGCCCACCTGAGAACGAGAGGAGGGATTATTCATGGCTTAAACATAAGTGCAGTTTATTCACATCTCTGAACATATGTCTCAGCACCGTGAGCTTGGAACAGATATCACTTTACAAATAAAACAACAGAGGAAGCACAATATCAGCTGGGATCAGTAACCCTGTAGCATCATATACACAGTCACATCAAACAGATCCAAGAAAATGTGATTTTCATTTGTGTGGCTGCCATGGGACACAGTAACACATCGACTGTGACACTTTTGGTCACTTTTGAATTAGAGAAATCCTGCACTGTTTCCTCCTCATCAGAGAAAACAGAACACCCCTGCCCACCCAATAAAAAAATCTAATTTCCTACAATATGGAACCTTTTAAGAGTGAAAACACCATTTTTGTTTAGATCTTTTCTGCTTCCACTCTAGACAACACACTGGAGATCACGTGGACCTGTGTTCACAGGATTTAATATTTAAATATTCAATATCAGATTTCTACAGATTCTTTACTGTTGGTGTTTTATTGTGCTATTTCTTCTTGATTTTATTATTGCTATCATCTGGACCTGGACCTAGACCTGGACTGGAAGACCTCATTTTGTTCCCCCTCATGTACAGTGTGTTCTGGATTGACAACAAAACACTCACCGACTGCTTATTTGTGTAGATAGCAGTTCCTGGGAGATAAGACTGATCAAAATTAAAAAATGATAAATGTAGTACAGTTTAGAGTTCCACAGCACTAACTAACCACTCTACTGCTGAGCTTTTAACAGAATCCATGTTGAACTGTAACAGGCTCAATGGGACTCCAATGCACAAATACTAATGACATCCAGTTACTGATTCTTTAAATATTCTGGAGAAAATACATTTGAAGCTCAACAAAATTCAAGGAAAAAGCAAAGAGGAATGAATGACTGACATGAGAAATGTTATATGAGGAAGTGTGTGTCTCTGTGTCACTGATACATTGTAAGAACATAGTGTGAACGTCTCTGACCTCCATACTGGTGTTAAAGGCTCTGTTGACCTTTGCCTTGATGTTCACCACCTGACCCACACTGCACAAAGACACACAAAGGAAGAATGAGTAATATACTGGACACACACACACACACACACACACACCAGCACAAACTACAACACTTCCTTTTACCTGATGGTGTGTTCAAAGTGGATGTCATCCATCGACGCTGTGACGCAGGGACTTCCAGCATGTCTCTCAGCTGAAACAGAGATGTGTCATGTCCTGTCTAGCATGTGGTTACAACATACACTGTACACTCACTGATGAACGTTTCAACAAACACACACATACACACCAACACACACGCCTCACCAGAGAGGCAGGCAGTGGAGTCTATCCATTTGAGCAGCTGTCCCACGCTCAGCTCCTGACGATGGTTGCTGTGACAGGGCATCACTATCTGACTCATCTTCACCTCTGTCGGGTTCACACTCTCCTCTTCTTCCTCTTCCTCCTCTTCCTCCTCCTCTTTCTCCACATCACCTGACACTCCAGAACTCATCTTCCAAACTGAGGGGAGAGGAAGAGTGTTTCAGGTCAGTTGATTCAAAGAGACAGCATGCTTAACATCATGTTGAGGGGTAGGAGGCTGCCTGTTCACTCTCTAACACGTGCTGTGAAGGATTTCACTGACACAGGGACAGAATTGGAACTGGTTCCTGCATAGACTTTCTCTGTGCAAGCTACCAAAATAAACATCATTCATCATGTGTTTTCACTGTGAGATTTTATTTTATTTCCATAACCACCAAACTTCCAAAGTGTTGGTTACTTCAACAAAACTTTCATAGTTATCTTAATGATTTACCCTTATTTTATTCGGGTTGGGTGTCAGTCAGCACAGCTTTTTTAGCCTTTATTATGACATGACAATACACAGCCAACCATTATGGCTGGAATCAGAGCAAGATACACGGTGAAGAGTAGGTGGGACAGAACTGGTTGTTGTTCCTCAAAGCTCCTGAACCATTGTTGCAGTGACAGGGAGCATTATCCTGCTGAAAGAGGCCACTGCCATTAGGGAAGACTGTTTCCATGAAGGGGGGGACTTGGTCTGAACCATGTTTAGGGAGGTGGGACGAGTCAAAGGAACATCCACATGAATGGACCCAAGGTTTCCCAGCAGAACATTGTCCAAAGGCAAGGCAAGGCAATTTTATTTGTATAGCCCATTTTTACAAACAGTTTGTCTCAAAGTTCTTTACATAGCATCATAACAACATCCTCTGCCCTTAGACCCTCACATCGACTGAGGAAAAACTCAAAACAAAAACCCTTTTAACAGGGAAAAAAAGAGAAACCTCATGGTGAGAAACAGAGGAGGGATCCCTCACCCAGGACGGGCAGACGGGCAATAGATGTTGTATACAGACAAGAAAACAGACAAGGATCACACTGTCCCCACCAGCTGCTCTTCTTCCCATAATGCATCATGGTGTCATGTCTTCTCCAGGTAAGAGACACACACACACACACACACACACACACACACACACACACGATGTAAAAGAAAACCTGATCCCTCAGACCAGACCATCTTCTTCCATTGCTCCATGGTCCAGTTCTGATGCTCACCTGTCCATTGCCCATTGACCCATTTGTCTCGCCCTCACAGTTTAGTCCTTGTCAAAGTCACTCACATCACTGCCCCATTTTAATTACTACTGCAGGACAAAACATTCAGTCCTGAAGGAAATGCTCATGTTATTGACTGTATGAATGAAGGCAGAGGCAGCCATGTTGACGAATGCACAGAGAAGCTGTTATGTTGAGCTGTAGTCCTGGTTGTAAACAGCTTTTTACGAGTGATGTTATTTTTTCAGGGATTTGTCTTCCTGTGTATAAACATCTGTCCAGTATCATTGTCTCAGGAAGCCCAGTGACACAGCTGAGTAGTTACACATGCAGGGTTTGTAATGTATCACATACACACAGACTGTGGTCACATGGTGAAATGTGGCCCCACAGCCTCGGGATTCATTTTTCTCTCTGATATTAATCTTTGGAGGGTGAAACCCCCCACCCACCACTCAACAGGTCACATCAGTGGAGAGTTGCTCACATACATCCACCGATGGCGACATGCAGTGGTTTACTGCAACAGCTTCCTGTAAAATGACTCATTCTCGATTCCAGGTTTTTTTTTTCACCCAGTTCTGATTGGTTCCTGGTCTGAGGGTGAGATTCCTCTTTATTTATTTATTTAGTTTTAAAGGAAAGTGATATTAACGTGTGATTTACTCATTTGTTACAACCCAACAACACCTGATTGTGAGTGTAGCTACAGGTGCTGGGATCGATTCAAACACACTGCAGCTAAAACACAGTGCTGCTGCTACATACCTGCAGTCTGCGCGTTCAGGGTCAGCTGGGATTTTTTTACACAGCAAAACTCGACTCGTCCCCAAGAAACAGCTTAAAGAAAAACTTTGCTAGTCACGAAGAATATTGCGCCCTGGCCGCATTCATCTGCTGCTTTCTAACTAACAGCCACAGCTCTGTAGTTAATAGTTAGTTAGTTTAACAGCCCAAAACAAGTGGTCGAAATCATCATGCACATGCAGAACTAGCGGTAAGTTAGCTGGTTAAAAAAAAACAACTGTCTGAGTAAACAACGCCGACATAAGCTGACAGTTTAGCACTTTACCTAAGACGTTAATTTTCACTGAGAAAAACCAACCTGAGAGCGGCTGACGACGATGTCCAGACAAGCGGCTGACTGAGGTTCATCGGCCGGGGCTGCTGCGGCGGAGAGCGCCGCTCGCTGACTGCGGCCCCGAAGTGCAGCGTCCAACCTGCGTCCATTCCCGAAAGATATTCCGGTAACAGCTTTCAAAATAAAAGCTAAGCTAACCAACACGCTTACAGCACTTATGTTGTTATTCGTGGATAAAGTGACTATAGTATACCTATTGTGTTACTTGTGAAACAAAGCAATTGGGAATCTATTGGGGTAAGATGATAATTAAACTCCGGATATTTGGAAACCTTGACAAAAAAAGTAGGGAAAAAAACATGTTAATTCATAAGCTCTGAGAGCCTGAAAAAATGTAGTAATAAAAATATGTACACTTTCACATTACGTATAATGAGAATACGCCGAATAAAAGAGAAAAACGAAGCGGACATAGTAACAGAACCTCATATTTACGGTCGGCCATTTAACACCACATTTTAAGATAGAGGCAAAGCAGGTGACTTCCGCTATTTGTATTTGACTAAGTTGGCTAACTTGACAAAACTGAGGTGAAGGCGCAGGGCGTGGACTGACAGTGAGACGGTGTGTCTGTCTGCTGGGGTCAACCTCTGCTGCCAGTCAGCCTGCACCAGTGCCCCCCTTTTATTCATGAAAAACCTGACAACGTGACAATAGAATCCCGTCAAAACAAACCAAAGTCCCTGGAATTATGGTTTTGTTAAACTTGCAGTGGATCCACGGATGAAGCAACTGGGCAAAGTGACCCTGGATCACCAAAGTCCCCAGGTTCACTGTAGACAGCGTTCATGTTGGTATGTTACAGCGTTATACTATAATAATAATGAAAAAATACAGCAAATGTATGCAAAAAAAGGAGAATAATCACATTGACACAAGTATTCAGGACCTTTACTCTGGTTTCTGCTGTTGAAGCACACATTGGTCGTAAATAGATCAAGGTGAAATAACAACATTTCATAACCTACAGCTCTACTGTAAAACCTGTGTATAAAAAATCATGACCACCAGTCCACCTTTCTGCCCTGCACAGTTTGGGTACTTCAGTCTGTGATGGCCTTCATGAAAGACCTGTGCCAGGTGAGTGTCGCTAGATGAGGATGAATCCAGAAGATTTTGTTATTGTATGGACAAAGTGATGTTTGACTTCCCCTCCTCAGGAAGTGGTTTACAGCCCATCCTAGGATGGTGACACTTTATCTCCCACTTTTGTCTCTATTCCTCAGCCTCACAGAGGCTCGTGGTCAACATTTCCCCAGGACACGAGTGCTGTCCGGACCTGCTGAAGGAGGTCTGGTGTGGGTGAGCGCTTACGGAGGACAGGGCTGACAGCACTGTTGTGTTCCTACATCTGTACCTACTATATATGTGTATGTACAATATAATAAAAATGTATTGCATTACTGGAATGACTTTAGTTTCATTTTGTGAACCTATCTTGCTCTGTTAAAATGTAACCACCCAGACAGCTTAGAGACAACAGTGATCCCTATTGTGATGCTACAGTGTGGTCAGTTCTGAATGACCAAGAGATGTGTATTTAGTGTTTTATAAAAGTGAACACAGTCCAGGCCTAATATACAATATTGTGATATTTCTTGCCATATATGATATTTTTCACGATATTGCATACATATTTGCATTTCTGGGGAGTCTGTCTTGCTGCCAAGACCAGCCAACATCTCACTGCTTTACTTACTGTACACCCAACCTGTGTGACAAACAAAAGTTTGAACTGCTGTTGTACACCTTGCTCTTTTGGTTGTTACTATTTGATTCCTTAGTGTCTTATGTTTCCTGTTTCCTTGTCCCGTGTCAGGTCCTTCACTCCCTGCCTTCATGTATCTCCTGTCTGTGTGATGGCCTCCCCTGCCCTAATGTGTTGCACCTCTGTCTTCATCTTCCCTCCCTGTAGTGTATTTAGTTTGTTGGTTTTCTACCCTCTGTTCCAGTTTGTTTTGTACCATCCCTGTGTCAACTCGTCCCAGCGTTTTTCTAGTGTTGCTTTCATGTTTAGACCTGTTTATGCTCTTTTGGATTTTGACTTTTTGCCTGCTGTTTTTGTAACTTTGCCCCCTGTGTACCGACTGGCTTTGTTAAAGGACTGTTCTTCAGATCACCTCAGAGTATAGGTCTGCTTTTGAGTCCCAGCTGTTTAGTGGCAACACCACTTGTACCGGAAACATAATATACAATAATGTAATTGTTTATTTTAAAACATGACAAACATAAAATACAATTCAAATATATGATTGATATTACACCCTCTTAGATTATGTCCTTTGCTCAAAGCTATCCTGTATTATAGCCATGTTCTCCCTCGGCTCTCCGTTTGTACTGTGAACACACACTGCTGATGGTCTCATGGTGTTAGGGTGAAACGTTGTGTGCGTGTATATATATATTTATATATACAGCAATAAGTAAGTAGATTTGCTGTTTGATTTGTTGTGACCATATTATATAATTTTCTCCATTTATTAGAATACATGGATTCTTTATTCCATGATACTCTTTTCCACTGATGGTCATTCTAACCTTTGAAGAATCCAAGTTTGAGATTTAGATATGACAGAGGGATCAATAATGTTATTAGCTGCACTGGTGTTTTCTGACAAACAAGTTAAACATGCTGCTAAAACCTCCATCATATCCAGGCATTTATCTTGAGACTTCATTTTGCTGACCAGGAAGACATGAAGCCTCAAACACACTTAGATACAACACAAGTTTTATTGACTGAGTTCACACACTGCTTTGGAGTCACTGTGTGAAAATGAGAAGCTATAGCTTCAGTCGAGTTCAAACTGTGGACAAGGAGTTTTCTGGTCTTGATCCCAGATACACACACACTGGACTGCCATGTGTTCACACACACACACACACACACACACACACACACACACACACACACACACACACACACACACACACACACACACACACACACTTATGAGGCAGGCTATCCTATACAGCTCCGTGCAGATACAGTGCCAGGAACTTCCTGAATGTTTCTGGCTTGTATCCAGCCAGACCAGCTGGTACCTACGGGGAGAAACACAGCAACCAATCAGAATCCAACAACTCCTCCCACCTGAACCACCATCAGATCTCTGATAGGAGTGTCTCCTAAAATATCACCCCTATGGTGGCAGATGTAGTGCTGAAATAAAACATTGCAGCTTGGTGAGAGAACAGGGCTGTTTAGAGCTTGTTTTTCTTACCTTCACTTGTTTCTTCTTGATCAGTGGTCGCACCTTTGCAAAATCATAGAGCTCAGCGTCTTTGTCCAGCCACACCTGCATAGAGCAGAACACAAGAATTACAACAGCAATGACTGAGATCATCACATAAAGCTGGTGCACGTGTGCTTTTGTTTCAGAAAAATTCTACTTGTATGAGGACAAGGCTCTCTGTGTTGCTGTTGGTGTTAAGGCGGATAAGAGAGAGAGAATGAAACCACTGACTGAACTATACTCATCTTAGATCACACAACTAAATACTAACCAATTTACCAGTGACGTATGAAGAGTGAACTAAATGTGCAGATCTGTTATGTGGAAAAGGCCCCATATGATCAAAAAATACCAGGTCCTCTATGATGTTCAACAATGTTCAGTGTCATGAATCATCAATGAGTATACATGATATACTATACTACATGATACAGAGAAGGAAATCAAACATCATTCAGAGAAGTCAGACACTGTGGCTGCAGTTATTGGAGGTCAGCTGCATAAAACACCTTCAGTTAAGATTTCTTAAAAATGCAAACTTGCACAACACACCCTTAAGTCCTCTTCTTCTTTAAAATGTTCACTTAAGTATGTAAGATTTTATCCTTATCTTGATCCTACACTAAAGGAAACACAAAGTAAATCAAACCATTGTATAAAAGACCTTAACAATCAAACTAAGGGAAAAAAGCTAAAGCTACGCCTGACTACATCCTAATTGGAACAGGTGATAAATCAATGGAGCTGCTTCTACATCACAGATCCGACCTCCAGGCAGTTCATGATCTGTCTGACCCACTACAGTCAGATCACACCACTGTCCCCAAGCAGCTCATAATGAGGCGCCAACTGTACCTGAAGCTCAGGTACAGTGGAGGTGTATCATGTCCACAGATTAGAGGTGTGCCAGGTATCACACGCTAATGACTGCAAACAGTCTCCATGGAAACAGTAGAATTTTACAGCTGTAAAATCTCTATTATTCCTTAACTAAGGAACCCTGTTACTAGATTCTGTGCAAAATTAAGATGATGTGACTATGGACAGTAGAAAGTGTTTTACCAGGAAAACCAGGTTAAGAAGGCAAATATAGTCAATCATGTAGTGTTTTGATATGTCGTTACAGCAGCTGGTTTGTAAAATTCCACCCTTCATCCATAAGAGTCAACTTCCTCACGGCTGCATATCCTGAGGTCATAGGTATCAACATCAAGTTTGATTCTGTCACAAGCCACCACAGAGCACATGGAGCTAATGGTGAGGATGAAGCACCTGGTTCTTGACGCCGTCATCTCCTGAGAGATCTGTGGTGTTGAGCTGGAAAATCACGAACTGGAAACGTCTACCGTTGGTCCCCACTGCCTGGACTGTTACAGGACGATCTAATACACACTGAGGCTGCGTCTGAGACACACACACACAAAGAATGTAAGAAGGAGAAAGACAGAGAGGGTGAATGATATCTTTGATCAGTTGACAGGTAACAGCTGGAGCCTGTTTGTGTATCCTTACCCCATACACTTTGTGTGCGCGGGCCAGAGCATTTCCAAAGGCGAACATGATCATGCTGGCTCTGAACTGCTCTGGGTGGAGCTTACAGCGAGGGTCAGCTCCATCCAGGAAGTAAAGTGTGTGGACATGAGGGTATTGGTAGTCATCTCTAAAACCTGGTTGTATGAGAGAAGTGTCATGTTGGATACTGGACAATGCTACTCTCACCCTCAGGGAAACCTAAACCCCGCAGACCACTGTTAGATCAGGACTGGGACTCCTCACCTGAGCAGTTCACTTCCTCCTTGTATATGTTAACTTTCTGCAGATCGATGGTAGGAGAGACGGGATAGAGAGATGGCAGGACATGAACTGCTGTGTCAGCAACTTCCTGTTTCCCAGAAACCTCTTGGAGAGGATCCATGCAGTTAAGCAATAATCCATTCTGACCCCGTATCTGGAACAGGTCCTCACCTGGTACCAAGAATAAGTAGAAATTACAAGCCATTAGCATGCAAAGCTTCACACCACAGTCTGCACAGACGGCCGAGTCATGGTGATCCTGACTTTTCCCTGGCAGTTTTTAGTCATTTAGTGAAATATGTTCTAAGCAAGCTGAACAATATCTTGCATTTAATATCTTGACACATTCTAGCCCAAATACTGCCCTAAATGATAATTTCATATGTGGCAGTATATGGGCATATATCACACATCATGATTATAATGTTTTAGTTATAAATAAAGTTGTTTTATTTGTCACATGCCAAGGCACAATGCTCAGCATACAAAGCAGTGAGTTGACAGTTGGACTCAGCAGCAGGGCAGGCTATGCAAACAGCCAAAAAATAAATCACATTAACTGACTAACAGTCTTCTTTACTGTATTTGTCGGCACATTGCATCGAACATTTCTTTGCCCATTAGTATTTATTATAGGACATAGGTAATCGAAGAGGGAGGGGCGCACAGATCACACAGTCAAGCTTCTTAAATTATAACACCTCTTTTCCATGTAGCTGCCAGTGAGTATTTCTCAGCAAGGATCCTCCTTCCAATCGCAGGGTGACTGCACTGGAGAGTCGCACACAGATGCAACAGGTTCATGAGCAGAGTGTTGCTGGTGGAAGAACACACACACACACACAGACACACGCGCACACACACGCACACAGTAACAGTGACTTAATAAGCAAAAGTCATCACAATGACCCATTTACAAAGGTTAGTAAACAAAGGGTGACCTCAGGTGACTCTAACCCAGAGAATAACAGGTATGTTTGGCCTCAGCCTGTTTTTCCTCTAATCATTTGGATGAGGGCCTTGAATGATTAAAATGTAGCTGTAGATTTCCCTGTCCCTGTCTATCAACCTGGTGCTGTTACTAACCTCATCTACACTTCACCCCTTTTCCTCCACAGGTAAACCCACTAATAAAAACCAATAATAACTGGCTGTTGATTTGAGTAAAAACACTTCTGTTCTTGATATTTTTTTTAAAAAAAGTTACATTTATTAAACAGACTTGACTTTAACCGTTGTTAATTGACTGAGTTATACATTTACTGCCAGATAATAAAGGCTGTGTGTGTGTAACATGCTACCTGTATTTCTCTTTGCCTGGTCGTTCCTCGGTCGTGTCCCAGAAGCGGGCATGTTTGATGGCATTCTGCACACGCTCGTCCTGATCCGGTATCTGATTGGCAGGATCCTCGGCCAATGAGACAAGCTGAGGGGGCAGACCAGAGATCAGCTTGGTTTTGGTCAACCACAGAGCCTGAGGCACACCTGAGAGAGAGAGAGAGAGATAGAGAGAGAGAGAGAAAATGATGTGAAGGGCCATGAGCTGGATGCTTTCTAATATCGACACTTTACAAAAATAAATCAGACTAGAAAACTAATGCCAGGCTGTACATTCATAATAATCCCAAACATAGAGGTTTCTGTAACGGAACATCCATCAGACACCCTGCTGCTGGATGAGGTTCATTCTATGCTATAGCTGAACAGCATCCCAGCATGTTCACTGTGGTTTAAATAAGGGCCTGGATGCACAGTTAGCTTCCAGATCTAAAAGCGAGGACATAAAAGAGTCCTTGTAGCATCATGACCTCATATTTGAATTAGTATTTAATCTGAAGCAGTCAGAACACACACACAACAATCAAGTAACATTCAAAAACACAAAATAAGTGGCTGTCAGTTTTAACTGGGACACAGTGGACATCAGAAAAAGACAGCGATGAGGGACAGACTCAACCAAGGAGGAAATGTGGTTTTGCACTGCATTTACTGCACATTTCATCAGATGTAGTTTCAACAGCTTCTTATCGGTTTTTGTCACTGTGAACGCTGCTGAAACAGAGATGTCCGTTTGATTTGAGATTTTTGAAAACTAAAAAAGAAGATTGAGCCAAAGTGCATTTATTTTTCTGGACGATTATGTGATTCTTTATTGTTGATCATGGGAGACCGTGCAGACATCTGAAAGTTAACACTTAAATCAGGTCAGTGGGCTATTCTGATAAATTCGGCATATCAACAGTCCTTCAAGCAGCTCCTGAACTAGTTCAATTCAGTGTATAGCTGGAACTCTGGTGTGGTTGTGTCATTCATTTATGATCACACTTCAGTGTTACAGGGTTGTGTCCGTTTACCTTCCAGCACGTTGGTCTTTTGGTTGAACACGTAGCACGCCCTCTCTTTGTACAGCGGCATGTCGTGAAGCGGGGGGGACTTGTAATATCTCGGGTCCTTGTAGTCCCTCTCCCAGTGTGGGAAAACGGGCTTGGACAGCCCCGGCACAAAGTGCATCCTTTCCCCGTAGGAGACCGTCTCCAGCCCGGGGATCTCCACTCTCTCCCTGGGCTTCTGCGCAGGGGGGACCTTGGCCGCGAGACAGCGGCTGACACCGAACTGTCTCCGGGCCTGCAGGCGGCTGACTCCCCCATGTGCAGACAACCGCCTCAGCTCCTTCAAAAACACGGGTTGAGAAAACAGTGACAACGCTGTTTTTAAACGCTGAGCCGTTTCTGGGAACATGACTCGACCTCTTGTTAAGTTTTCAAGATTGTAGCTGTAACTTTGACCTAAGTCGCTGCTTGTCAGACGCTGCAGCAGGGAGCCGCCATTTTGAGCCACTGGCTCTTCTTCTTCGTTTTGATAGTCAACTGAAACCATATAGAGCATCATCGCCATCTACTGTTGTACGTCTGGGTTACTTCACCCAGTCTGTAACCTTTGTTCAACCTCGGCCCTGTTTCCTTCAGATATTTAAAAAAGCCCTTTGACTCGGTTAGTGTCTCTAACAGGCCCTTGATGTGAAAGAGAGAGAGAGAGAGAGAGAGAGAGACAACTGAAAACTATTTTCATCCTCAGTCTGAAAAAGACTAAACTACTGATCAAGACTTACAGCATCAAGAAAATATCTGCGTCAGCATGGAAAGGTCACAAATATGACTCTGGATGTGGTCATGACTTTAGGGCATGAGACCAAACTCTTTATAAAGTTATTTAAATAGAACCAGGCCAGAGAGAGAAACGAGAACACAATAGAATTCAAGCAAAACATACAGATGTAAAGACTATTAATGATAATGCTAATGACTGATACTACTAATAATAGTATATTAGTAATTAACTGCTGTAAGTTAAAACAATAGAGAAAACAATAATAGTGGCATAACTAATAATGATTATTGCAGCAGCAGCAGGTGTTGAGCAGGAACATGGGGGCAGCTGCAGAATGAGGACAGGGAGAGAGAGGACAGAAGGGAAAAGAACAAACTACAGGAGACAGAAGACAAAGTTAATGACAGTTAATCACATGTAGTAGTGTGATATAAATGCATGGGGGAGGGAGAACGAGAGTAAGAGCAAGAGAGAGAGAGAGAGAGAGAGAGAGAAAACACAGACGGAGGAGAGAAAGGTGTTCAGTTCATCCCCCAGTAGTCTAAGTGTATAGCAGCATAACAAAGGGATGGTTCAGGGTCAGCTGATCCAGCTCTAACTATCAGCTCTGTCAAAGAGGACAGTTTGAAGCCTCATCTTAAATGTAGAGAGGGTGTCTCACTCCTGGACCAACACTGACTGAGTCCACAGAAGAAATGGTTTACTCCATTTAGAGCTACTTCGGTGGGATGAATGCCATTCTCCTAATCAGAGCAGGTCTTGGAGAGTTCTTCAGTTATATACATGGCCCACATTGTTTTGTGGACACCACCTCGACAGCCAGCGGTTAAATGATGACATGTGGCTATACGTGTCATCACCGGTCAGATTCAGCAGGGGTCCAGAGAACAGATTGGGGTCCTGTCAAAAGTAGATCAGGGTAAACAAGACAAAACCAAACAAGGTGGACATGGTATGTAGAGACAGTATAGAGCTCTGACTAAAGACATCTATGCTTCCCTGTCAAGAAGGAAACAGAATCTGACCCTAATCCAGATTGACAGGACACTTAAGCGAACCTGCAAGTTTATTGTTGAAACTGACTGGGGAAACTTTTAAAAAACACCCCAACACCATAACTGCATTATGGTTTTATGTTTTTCTTTTGTTGTACATTCAAGGAACACAATCAAAACAGGCCTTTTACAATTTATTTTGTTTTAATCCCTGATTATTAAAATGACTGCTGGGCAGATTTATTATGTACTTACATCAAATAAGTATAATCAATCAAACCATGTGCAATTTGTATAAAAATTTAGAATGTAATGTTGCAATACTTTATTATATTTAAAGAAGCCTCAGAAACAACAAATATACATGTCTTTCAACTCCATTGTACTTATAACAAGTGAGGTCAGCATTTCTATATCCATTTCTATATCACCATCAATTTTAATACAATGTGAGATTCCTGTGATGTAATACAAATCAAACACAACAAACATTTAAAATGTCTCCAAGGAGGCAATGTAACCAACTCTGATTTGCAGCTTCTCTTCTCTTCTCTTCTCTTCTCTTCTCTTCTCTTCTCTTCTCTTCTCTTCTCTTCTCTTATCTTTTCTCTTCTCTACTCATCCTCTCTTGTATTTTACAGCCAGGGAGGCTAAACTGAGGAGGAGGATGGCACATTTTCCCAGCAGCATCCAGTACCACATTTGACCCTGCAGACCTACACGGACACAGATAGAGGTGAATTGGGCTTTTAGTTATGTAAAGCGTCTCAGAGGCAAAGCTGCAGGAACATAATGTCTGTATTTCTCAGTTCTTACACATTGAATCTCATCCTCCATTTATACATTCACACGGACAGTTAGCAACATATGTCTGAGGGCACTCGTACTGTCTATACTGAAGACAGCAGACAAATGAAACTGTTTGAGATATAGAATGTATGTATGTATGATTTATTGGAGATGTAACCAGAGTTCACAGTTTAGAGGTACAGTACCCACAGTCTTGTGAGCGCTCACCTGCTGTACAGCTCGGCTGCTGGGTGTTGTCACACCTCAAGTTGCTGGTTGTGGTTGGGGTAGATGTTGATGTGATCAGGTCATCTGTAAAGGGGACAGTTAATAATTAATTACGGAGCCAAAGAGTTCAATGTGTAATATAAATATAATAATGAATATAACTATATATAGAGTGAGTGATTGGCTAAAAGGCAAAAGAATGATGCTTCATTTCACTAATTCTTGGTTTATTTACTCTTACTCTTATTTAATCTAAGATCTTAGATTAAGATCTTCTTTATTTATTTCTCTGATTATTATTTAATTATAAAGCAGGTCTAGATTCTATATTAATACTGTGAAAGTATCAAAGCTCTCAGTCCACAGAGAAATGCTCACAGCCTGTATTGAGAAACTGAACCTTAAACCCCCCCCACACACACAAGACCAGCCTATCTGGACCCACTATCCAATCTTGGTAGGATTTGGTTTGTCTGAGCATTAACATGAAATCTGTTAACAGCCAATCAGAAGAGAGGATCAGAGCCTCTTCTGACTTGTTGTTGCTAGAGCTCCAGAGAGAAGCCTCAGAGTGATGTAAAACTACACTGAGATTGTTTTTTTTACACTTTACACTATAGATGGGTCAGACAAGGACTGTGCTGTCAGAACTCAGTAGCATCTTACCTGATTTCTGAATCAAGATGTCGGGACTGATTGTATCCGGTGGCTGGGTCATGCAGTTGTAATAATCAGTGTGTGCATCTGTAGCAAAGGTGATATTCACAGTCAGGCTCACATCAGGGAGGAGGGAGGTGATGTTGACAAGGGACACTCTGTCCTAGAAGACAAAAACTGTTCTTACTGTCATGACCCACTTCAGAACCAGCACCTTCTCCACAGTAACACAGCTGACTGAAAACATTGAAAACTTTGGTTGAAAGAGTGAGGTCCAACTTATGATCTATGGAATGGACTTAAACAAGATGAAAGACCAGGATCCTCTCGACAGCTTTAGTAAAAACAAGACAGTTTTCTGAGTGAGCTAATAAAAATATAGCAGATTTAAGGTAAACACTCAAAGAAACCAAATCCTGTAAGGTTGGATGGTGGGTGTGGCTTGAGTCATGACTGAGGGCGATGACTGCTTTGTTGTGACATCACAAAGTCCCAGAAGTCCTGACGTCTGGTTTTAAGGCTCAGTTTCTGAAAACAGGCTGTGAGCATTTCTCTGTGGACTGAGACCTTTGATACTTTCACAGGATTAACGGCACATTTAGAACACATGGAGGTCTGCCTTTAGATTGTATCAACTTTGAGTGGACATTTCAATGAAGCTTGAGCAACCAAGCAACTAACCATAATCAAGACAGCAGATTTATTTACATTTACATATATGTGGCAGAGCTTCATTCATAGCATAATAAAACGCAAAGGTTGGAAAACAATTAAAGATATATTTGAACTACCTCATATTCTCTGTTTCTCCACAGCTGTGCCACATGTTTGGCTCCCAAACATGTGAACTCACATCTCAGCCTGATGTCCCTTCCAGCAGAATGCACCATCTCATATGCAGATATTGTAACAGTAGGTCCACTGCAGCCACCTGTAGAAGACGCAGTGACAGAAGAGGTCATAAAAAGATAAAATTGTTCAGTTTATTAGTTAGTTTTATTTTTTATTACATTTGTATTTTGAATTTCTACTGTTGGTCCATTTGTTTAAAAGTGATTTTCAGGTTTGCAGGATTGAAGAATGAATTAAATGTGCATGAGCACCTCATTTTACTGGAGGTTAGTGTAATCGTTCATTATCAGCCAACAATATAGTAAATAGTAGTTTGATGTTGGTCATGACATCAATAAATAAAACGTAATTTATTAAAATATAATAATGTGCATAGATATTAGAACTGTGATAAGAGAGTGTTTCAGTAATGATAAAACATGGAGGCTGCAGTGTGCCTATTTAACAGCAGACATTTTGTTGTCATAGAAATGTCACAGCAAACCATGAACACAGTGTTTTAATAATTAAACATTATATTCTTAATATGGTTCATTTTCTAAGTACATTTGCACTGCTGAAGTATAAATGATTTCTACATCCTGTTGATATTAATTTTAGTCATGTTCTTAACCTGCGTATGTTTATTCAGTTCATGTAGAAACATAAATTCATAAACACGTAATCTATGAATGAATAATATAATGTCTGCATAATTCTAAAAATAATAATAATAATTCTAAAATAAACTGGGTTCAATACCCATTTAATTATCAACTTTTAAATAAAAACAAAAAAAATGACTCATTTGCAAACAGCCCACATACACATTTTATTATTACACAACATGTGTAATAATAAGAATAACAACACAACAACGATAGCTGCTACTACTACTACTACTACTACTACTAATAATAATAATAATAATTAATAAAATAAATTAATAAAAAATAAAAAGAGATCCCTTTACATAAGAGATGTGGCTGAAAGTGTTTCACAATAAAGTTGAACTTGTACATTAAGGGCAAATAGAGCGACAATAAAATTAAACAATAAAAAGACAGGTGATGGTAAAATATATAAATGAAAATAAAGACAGATACCACTGAGGATGAATTAAAAGCCACACTAAATAAAAAGATTTTCACCTGCTAGTCATGGTAGGAAAAAACTGTTGCTGCTGCTTTTTTATGCATAACATTTTGTATATATACAGTATATAAAAGTCTTAAAGCTTGTGAAGAATTATAAAACATTAACATATCATATCATCACAATTTGTTACTGACTCATGTATTTTTCATTTTTAAATAAATGCTATTTTTATCTTTTACTGTTAATGTACTGTGTTTGTACAAGAATATATATATGAATAATACTAACATAAATATCTAAGCAACTGAATAAGAGACCATTGTTTTATTACTAATAATAACTGTTATCATCAATTTATCAATTACCGAATCAAATAAATAACTAATGATGCAAGTGAAACTAGTACTTAAAGTAGCTAATGTTTATAGTAAATCTCACCTTTGGCTTGAGTCCAGTACAACAAACTCATCACCAGAACCAGCATGTCTGACTCTTTTCTCTTCCTGTCTATGAATCTGTCAACTGTTTGTCAGCATCAAACTAAGGACCTTTCAGCCCGGTGATAGTTCATAAGTGCATGAAGGTACAGACAGACCATCAGAATGACAGGATGCACATTTCTGCGCTTTGATGAAAGCTGTGATAACTGTAACAGAAGAGCTTTCTGCTGATAACATTGACCATACCATCACTGTTTGCTACCTGCGTACACAGCAGATAGTGGTTAAAGAAAAAATCCCCACATCTGCTGCAGTGCTGATGCCAAAAAAACAACAGTAAAGGTTTTGCTATTCATCAAACCCCACATGACCTGGTTGTCAATTCAAAATGGAGACTTACTAATTGTACATAAGAGACACAATATTATCTGACAAAACATCATATTATAACAGCAATGCAGTGTTTGCTGTTTAAGGGAATAGTTTATATCTGCTTTGTACTTTTGGTAAATCAGGCCTCATATTGCTCGTGTTCCTACCAGTTGCTTAGGTTTTCATGCAGATTTTACATGAGACATTTACATTTATAACATAAAATGATAAATTATATAGATAATAAACTACATATACATGTAGACAAACTATGCAAGTTGCGATGAATGTCGTCCATAAACATCCATCCATCCATTAGGTATATACCAAGTATCCTTAGAGGGTTGACAGTGAGCAGGAGCCAGCTCTGGCTGACATTGGCCTGTACAGGCTTGGTACAGTCTATCACTGGGCCACACATATCAAACCACCAAATACTCACACTCAGATTCAGACTCACCAGTTCATTTAACCTGTTTTGGGCTGTGGGAGGAAGCTGGAGGAAACCTGGGCACAAGGGCATGCAGAACATGCAGACTCCACATAAAAAGGCACCAGCATTGGCCCCTGGCTTGGGCCTGGCCCCAGCTTGCAGCCAGAACCTTCTTGCTGTAAGGCGATAGTGCCAACCACTGTGAACCACGATGGTACAATGGTTAGCACTGTTGTCTCACAGCAGTCTGTAAGCAAACAAATATTTTAATTGCTTTCCCCTTATGACTTGGAAATGAAATGAAAAAAAAAAAGATTAAGTTAAATAGCCGACTTAAACTTTAAATGCTAGCTTTCCACATGTTGTCTATCTTTTCAACAATTAATATACACCCTGGGATGGAAACAAACTCCTGGAGCTGATCCCCACTTTGCTTGGTTAGTAAGCCATTCCTGGTTCACATCCATCTGAGGGGGACAGGTCTCTGCTCATCTAGTTCCACATGAGGATGTCATTCATTTGTTGTAGACCAGACCGAAGGCGATGCAAGTATCTGCGTGTCTGTGGCTCACAGACTTCATTAACTATAGGATTTTAACCTATAAATGTGCATATGATGACCATATTTCATGACGTTAAACGTGGGGCTAAATATTATTAGTAAATATTGTTATTCAAAACAGTGTACAAACAAAAATACATAGTTTATTTAAGCGTGTGTTGGTGAGAGTAGAAACAACTTCTCCCCCAAATCCAATTGCGCGTGATCCGCTCCACGCACGCTCACGTAGAGACATTTACGCGCACAGAGATTTGCTGCCTTTATTCATCAAAGCAGTTTACGCTCGCTCCATTCGTTTACTCGTCGCAGTTGCCTGACGTTTACGCAAATTGCGTTATGGTCGCTGGAGCGGCTTCTCAGCTGGTTAGCCAAACATCCACAGAAAAAGAGATGAGCAGGAAAACGAGACGAAGGAAACGCGAACAGTCTATTTCAAGCAGGAAAATAGCGACAGAGAGAACGTTTGTTTAGGTATGTAAGCGCCTTTTCGAACTCTTTACAAACGCGTTGGCTGAATTAGATGCTATGTTTATGAATGGCGGTGTGTATGAGCATAAATTCAGCGTTAGCCAACATTGGCCAGTTAGCTGACTGGCTAACACGTTAGCTTCCACCAGGCTGCGTCTTGCTGCGACTACAGAGGCTAACGAACGCTAGCTTAGTAGCTAGTTGTTGATATGACTCACTAAGTACATTATTTACTGCTGTCCGTTAATACTATAGGTGTATTCGTTAACACGCCACTTCATGTCATTTGCTGCCACATTTTCTCCTGGTAGCAACTTCAAAGTTGTTTCAATGAAGCTAACGTTGTCAAGCTACATTGAGGCCAAACACACACAAACTACTGTGGCCTAAGCCTAACTTCCTGCGTTAGCTGGCTCGGTTCATAGTTAAACGTGAAATAACAGAATATTATACGATTTCCCGATTTAAACCACCAGCTAGCGTCAGCAGCGGCGACAGGCGTTTAGTTATCAGGCGGAACAACTAATTTTCTCCGACTGCGGAATCTGCTGCAGTCCTCTCGGCTCACGTTAGCTCTGTTAGCAAAGTCGAGGTCCTTTGGTCATTCAGCTCATCGCCTCGACACATTTCTGCCCCGACATTTAGAGCCTTTGAATCCTTTTAACAAAGCCGTGGTTTACTGTCTCTTAAGTTGGCTTTGGAGTGTCTTCTACATTAAAATGCCATATCCAGAAATGAGTGGTGGTGCAGGCAAGCTGATCATTTGAGTGTGGGTGGTGAGACGAGGCCGTGTTGATACAGCTAGATGAGCAGTGCTTCCCCCAAAGTCTCAGCTACATTATACTGTTTGAAAATACAAATACAGTTGTTGATGATAAAAACTTTGCTTTCAATCGCATTTGTATGTTATAATGTACTTCATCGATTTAAAAAATAACACCATAAAAGGGAGATACTTTTAAAATGTAATAAACTGCCAACACATTTTAATGTAGAACAGTGGGCTAGCAATGTAGAAATCGCAATAGAGTACAACATCACAATTAACTAGATTAGAGCGAGTAAACTGAAAAAATCAGACACTGATATTTATTGAAAGGCTGCTGCTAGAGATCTTTGCTGTGGGAGAGCAGGGTGAAGAACTTGGTGCAGAGTAACAAGATGATCAATAATTGTTTTTAATTTATCTGTCAGGAAATTAGTTGAGGATGTTTTGATTATTGAACAGGTGGCTGAGGGGAAGACTGTTTCATGAGTCAGGGCTCATCAGGCTTCACACACAAGAACTTGATCCGTAATCAAACTAAAAATTAATTTGTTGATTCAATGAGCTGAATATTTATTTATAAATATTTAAAGTTGTGTAAGAAAGTAAAAAAAAAAACTAAAGGCTTCCACACCGGTTTTTTAATAAACATATTCATGTCATAATAACATGAAAATGTGAAATTGTATCTGTGTGTGAGTAATTGTCCGAACGTTTCATAATTTAAAAGCTTACTGAGTTTGCAAGTAGCTTTTTAAAATTTAAAAACATTTTTAAATTTGAAATCAGTGGTTGTCTGGACTAGAAGCTCTAAGAAACTGTCCCTGTGTTCTTGTGAGGAAACTATTGAATCTCTGTTGTAAAGTAATTAAGGTCATGTTTGTTGCCTGTGGCATGCTGCGTAGTGTAGTGGATACCGTTGGGTGTTGGGTGCATGCAGGTTTGTGGGTGTAATAAACTGGTAACGTTTCACTGCCCAGTTTGATGTTGTCATACAAGAGGGGACAAGGACACTAAACACTGCAGACAAGGACTCTGTACTCTCTCTTGATCTTTTGGTGCCGAACAAGTATTATTGCCAATACTTATTTTGTTTTAAAAATGTAATTAAAGTAGTTTCCAGTGTAATTTAGAGTAAAATAGATCAAGTAGTAGACCAACAATTATGAGGAAGGCTTGACTTGCAGTAATGAATTTATAGATGTGTGCTATTTTTGTTGATTGCTTGTGGCATACCTAGAAAGTTTTGACAGTTCTGAACATCTTCCCCAATTATCTGCATGTTTTTTTAAAGGGTTGCTAGAAAAGTCAAACTTGGGAAATTGTCACCTTAAAATTTGAAATCCTTTTCATACAAGAGCTGCAAACTCCTCTTTTAGCTGAGCTCAAAGATGATGTGTGGGAGTGATTGTCCCCCTTGCTTTGTGTAAGCCTAACCCTTTCTCCCATACACATACAGCAGCATTGATTTTTTTTTTTTTTTTTTTTTGCTGTGAGTTGCTCAATCTAACAAAGGCCTCTGTGGGAGGAACAAAACTGTGACCTACTACATAGGATGTAATTAAAAGCATAAATTTAACATCAGTCGGGGCAGAATATTTTTAATTTATTACGGGATCTGAATTTAGCAGAAATCCCGTTTGTTACCACATTTGACGAGACTCCCAAATAAACAACAAACTGAGCTTCACAGGCCAAGCAGCTGCGTTGAAGTTTTCATACAGCTCAGAGCTCCTTCTGAATCCCACTGTGTTCATAGATTGCTGTTAACCTGTGTTAGCCCCCCCCCCTTTTTTTTTTAAACAAAAATATCCTGAATGGGGCAGTACTAGTAAATAGTGGGTTGTTTATATGAACACAGTTTGGTGTGGGAATTAGTAGGATTTCATTAATACCATTGCCATTTATTGATCCCTTAATGATTCCTGATCAATTTACAGGACAAGGGCATAACAATGACTCAGGCTCCACTGTTTAACCACTATTTTACAGTTAGTCAGGGCTACATCCACACTACTATTGTGTTCTAAAATGAAAGCAATCTCCATACAGACAGAATATTTTAGCTCAATATCAGAAAAAATCTGTGTCTGTGCTAACAAACTTAAAAACACATACATGCATGCACAAGCTGGTAGTAGCCAGATTGTCTACTCAGTTGTACTCAGATAATTAGTTTTAGAAAATACTACCAACAAGGAACACTTAAGACAGTTGTAGCAATAAAATATAGGATTTAAATGAACAGCAGCTGCTATATCCTCCATGTTGTTTCACTACTGATCTTCCAGACTGTAAAGACCCAAACAGGGAGCGACCGTGGGGTTCTATGTCATCGTTTCCAAAAGTCTTAGTTAGACTTAGACTCCGGAGTAATGTGGATGGCAGACAAAAATGGCACAAAAGAGATGCGTTTAAAATCAAAATGTAGTAGTGTGCATATAGTCAAAGAAAAGAGCTGCTAGCCTAGATGCATTATGCTAATGTTATTGTAACGTGGCATATTTATATATACATGTGCTGCTCATATGCAGAGAGTCAAATCCACAGCATTGCTGGATTTTAATCCCACATTGAGCGGAAAGATATTGATCCTTTTTACACATGATACTCAAACTGCTTTCATCATCTTTCTTTGCAAAATGAAGCAACTCATAGGACCCTTTCTTCCTCCTCACCATGACTTAAAATGTAAAGTTTCCACTATCATAGATGCATGATTTTGACGTCATTGTTACAATGTTATAATGTGCAACAAAAGAAGTGCTCCCACTTTTCCCCCTCAACAAACGACAACGCACCGTTGACAACCATTTGATACAGAGGAGCAGAGTGCTGCAAAAAGGAAAATAAAGCCATTGAGAGAGAGTGAGAGATACCAGTGAATTCCAGTGTGAGAGAGGATCCAGGTGAATGGATGGTGGTGAAAACAAGATGAGTTCTTTGTGGATGTTTGTTGGATTCAGAGAAGTCAAAATCATGTATGTGTTTTATAGTAGAAAGAGCTGCAGGGCAACACCACAAATATAATCACCTTAAACATCACCACAGACTGTCAGGGGAACCTTCATCAATGTGTATCTCCATCGCTGTCAAGATGATCGTAGACGCAATGAGATTACAAGACAAGAGGCTAAAGTGCTTGTTTTTAGTTCAGTGTCAGATTTATGAAGCTGCTGCATTCAAGCTTGTGTTCACGTTCTGTGCTCGTGCTGTATCAGGCAGCTTCTTGTTTGTGTTGTGTTTCCTTCTTTATTGGGTTAATCAATCCAATATTGTCTGGAAAGTTAGGCACTGGTTCTGTTACCATCTCTAAAAACAGTGTGGCATTTTGAACTTTATATTTTAATTAGAAAGCAACCTGTGAAGATGAAAGTAAAAAAACACAGCAAAGAGCAATATATAAAATTCAATCAGGACCCCACCTAACAGGAGCTCAGAAATCATGTTATTCCTGTTATCGGCATCAGAGGAGATGCATCGTCATTTCTCTACATCGTCCACTATATCAGACGTCTCCTCCCCCTCCTCTCTGTGTCCTCTATGTCATCATTATGAGGAATAAGTGGTCATGCGCCTCTTGGGCAGTGAACTGATCTGATTCTCATGGTTCTGCTGACTAACACACAGACAATACCAGGAACAACCTGTCAGTGTGGCACAAAGTCTCTGACCTTCATTGCTATTCCCAAACAGGTGTCATCTTTTCCAATAAAAGAAAACACAAAGTCCTATTAACAGTGTGTTTAGTGACAGAAGATAGGAGGTGACCTATTTATTTACAGTTCAACTTAAAGTTGTTGTTGTTGTTCAGCCAGTCTTATGGGTAATAATAAAATACTTCCTAATACAATACATAATTAATTTCATGCTGTAAGTATTCTGAGACTGAATAAATAAACAAAAAACAAACAAACCCTGTATTGTCAGTTAATTAAAGTAATTTGATCCACAGCAATTAAAGTGTAATTGATTTATATTCCACACAAAATGTCTTCTCAATGGAAGAGTGCTTTGAGGCACAACGAAGTTTAATTAGTTTTAAATAGTTGCGTGTCACTGCTCCATGTTATCTCACCATTGTTATGTCCTAATGAGTAAATAAATGCATGTGTGTTGTGTTGCCATTAACCAGCTTGTTATAGCACAGAGAACAGGAAAAGGAGGTGAAGTAGAAGAAATGGGATGTGAGGAGAAAAGAAGATAGACTTGGTGTAGTAATGGGAAAGAATGGAGTGCAGTAGAAAACTGAGAGGAGAGAAGAAAGGAACTGGAGTAGCCAGGGTGAGTGTTATTATTAGAAGTAATCAGAAACACTAGAGAACACGTCCTGTCCTCCTGGAGAAAGATCTGGCCTGGTTTTCTGTTAGAAAGGCCAAACACTGTCAGCTGGTTGCTGTGTTACTGCTTTGTTGTGCACAAAACTGTTTCATTAGATTTCATTTATTGACAGCTTGTTGGCCTACTCTCAGACTACCCCAGTACCCCTCAGTTGTCAGTCATTTTCTTCACAGAACATTTTACAGTCAGACCTATAAACACAAGTAAACTGACTGACCGAACCAGGGGAGCAACCGAGCTTTGGATCTCAATTCTCTTTCAAAATGAATTGGCACAAACCATTTCTATTAGGCCCTCTAATATCTACTATCTACAGATAGTCTTGCCAACTTGGCATCTCAGACTTTTCAGACCCCGATAGTGACTTAAAAAACGAATCTGGTGACTTTTATGACAAATCTTAGATACTTCCTGTAGAGAAATCACCAGTCCTGCCCAGCGAATGCCCTGGAAGTAAGTGCCGGTTAACATGTCATCTTAATGAGCTGTGTTACAGTCACTGATTTTGTTGTCATTACAACAGAAACGGAAAAACATATAAATAAGAACCACTCTACTGTGAATTCAGCTGTATTAAAATACTAAATATGTGGGCACAGAGGGGAGGGAGGCAAACAGGTACAAACTGAAACCACCTGATACTAAACAGAATGCAGATAGGACCTCATGAATATGCTAGTTAGCTATTTAGCAAATTTTCCAACAGCTTTCCAGCTGACTTTCCATTGAAAACTATTTCTTACAGTGGTTTAAAACTGCACCCTCAATTTCACACATTGATCACACACAAGGCAACCATATATCAAGTTTTGTCATGAGATGAAACAGTTTCAAGCTAAATCACTGTAAAAATGTCAGACGTTTTAATGGTCATAACTGGTGGATCACTGCAGTTAATTACTGTGGTGAATTTAACTTACATCAGGTACTGCAGCATCAAGCAGCAATACACAACTATGGGGAGCAATTTCACGGATTTTAGTTACGGAACACACACACTGGAGAAAGAACAAGCTGTTAGCCACTGTGCACACAGAGGAGACTGTAAAACAGATCTGTTGTGCCTCCAGGTTGGTGGTCCTGCCTCCAAGTGAGATACTTCAATTAGTGATCACTCTTTTGTCCTTGATAGGAGAGTTGCCATGCCTGTCTGCTTTAAAAACTTTGAATCTGTTAAAAGATTTTCTTTTGAAACAGTTTTCAACACCACCACACTTTGACGCAGACATCGAACGTTTTCTAAAATGATTTGTATCCTTTAGGACGCTGTTGTGGGCTATAGAAGGGATTTCTGAGTTTGTGTTGTTGCATGTTGTCGAAAATGCATTGCGCTTTTCATTAAAGATGGAAAATATGGTTTCTAAAATTCTGTGACTGTACTTTAGATTTTTTTCTTTCTGTCTTTCAGGTACATTGAAACCTCAGTAAACAACATTCCTCACACCCAGTGGCCAAAGCTTCACCTGCTCTTCCATAGGACCCAGCAGAGATGTGACAGACTGATCAGCATCTGTGTGACAGTGGACAAGTACATATCTAGTGCTTATAGCAGCACATGTTCTAAAACAAATAATCTTCCATCCATGGCAAGAAATCCCACATCTAAAGTGCTTGGTCATAAGCAAAGATCAGATGTGAAAAACTGGAACTTTTGAAGTATCAACTCAACACATTCCTGCTGTCATATTCTGCGCTGGGGTCAGGTGCATGGGTGTTGTGGCGACAACAGGCTATTGTCATGATGGCCTGGTATGTCTGAGCCTGAAGCTAGTGGAGCCTCTCAGTTTCACATAGGATGTTAGCTTATGGCTAACTATGTATGGTGACAATTAGGGCCATTACACTGCCACTTTTATTGCCATCTCTGGCCCCTACAAGGGGGTATAAACTCATTGGTAGTGGTACCCCCCTAACCCCATCATCTTCTCATTTCTCTTTCATTCATTCACCCACCCACCCAACAATCATCACCTTTTGCTTCACTCTCATCAGCCCTCATCATCTTCTGTATTGTACTAAATGCTCTTTAGCTCGTCCTAACGAAGCTCTGGTCGTTTAGGAGAACCACTTCTTTCCTTTGACCTCATCCTACATCTGTCTCATTTCAGCCACAGCCCAATCCCTGTCCTGTTTAAAGTCAAACCCCTGTCTTAGTGTAACTCGCAGTCTGGATCAGAGTAGACCACCCTAAAGTTAAGTTAAGCCGCTAGGCACTTGTTTTGGTGGTTGTTTTGGTTGCATGGAATCGGCTTAACCGTGGAGAGGCCAGGCTACCACAAACTGATGGACTTTGACAAGCGAGGAGTTGGAGGAGGAGGGGGTGGCGGAGGAGGGGGTGGCGGCGGAGGTGGCGGGAAGGGGGAGGCAGAGGAAGGAAAGAGGGCGTCTGGTAAAATGGGCAGTCGATCGGGGCACGGTGGCCGGGGTGCCGGCTCCAACTCCGGGGTTCTGATGGTTGGACCAAACTTCCGTGTTGGAAAGAAGATTGGCTGTGGAAACTTTGGAGAGCTGCGACTTGGAAAGAACCTGTACACCAATGAATATGTGGCTATCAAACTGGTAAAAGTGTTTTCATTGTGTATTGTTTCACACCCACACTGTATGCAACCATTGGGTCATATTTAAACCATACTAATTTAAACATAATCCTCCTTTGCAGGAGCCAATCAAGTCTCGGGCGCCACAGCTCCATCTAGAATACCGCTTCTACAAACAGCTGGGGAGTTCAGGTGAGAACCACCGTCCCTGTTTGTCAGGGATTTCTATTGTGAGAATTTGTGATGTCATAACTGAAGGGTTTTCATGAGACCAGCACTTCATGTTGGCTCTGTGTAGGTCCTACAGAAATTTGTGATATTAATCATTGCACCCCTCAGTTTCATTGGTTGTTTGTCAATGACATCATATCGCCTATAGGCAGGTGTCGGTGTTGAGGAGAAGCTCAAAATGAAATTTTAGGCAGTTTGAAGTCACATCTTTCAGATCCAATGTTTCCACCTTTGTGGTTTTCATCTCTGTATCTGAAGCAGATGAATGTTTTTAGTCCCCAGACGTCTGGATCTGATCTGAAGTCATTAGAGAAACAAGCTGAGCAAATGTTGGACAGCTCAGCTCCAGCAACTCGGATATGTCCTGTGTCCCTGAAGAGTGACGCTAAGTCACTGACTTTGAATGTGAAGCTGTTTTATTCATAGTTATTACTGCTAAGAATTAGCTGCTCTTTTCGTTTGTGGAGAGGAGGACATGTCCAAAGAAACCACCATTAAATCTAAGTATTAAAAAAGGATATCAGGCATTATAAAATCATTGAAGATTTTTACTTGACACTATTTGGATTTAAGCCTGTTGATTTGGATGGTCTTGATGTTCTTTCAGTCAGTCCAGCAACAGTCAGTCACATCTGTGCAGGAGAAAACCGAGCATGATGATGAATATGGTGTAGTTGACCACACAAAACATTCAGCTCAGAGAAGATTGTAATTGTTTTACAGGGAAAAAAGCACAACTGATCATTTGTTTTAGATTGAAAAATTAGCTGTGGGTGTGGAGTTATCACCCTGCAAATAATACTTTGGTTGAATAATCTTTGTCTGCAGATGCTGTCAGTCTTCTTTGCTGTCAATAATTACAGTCATGTTTTAGTAATGTTCACACATACATGTGCCTGTAAATATTTCCTGTTTTGTCTTCCATCCAGAGGGTGTACCCCAGGTGTTTTACTTTGGACCATGTGGTAAATATAATGCTATGGTCCTGGAGCTACTTGGGCCCAGTTTAGAAGATCTGTTTGACCTCTGTGACCGGACTTTCTCTCTGAAGACTGTACTCATGATAGCCATACAACTGGTAAGTAAGCAAACGTACCAAAAAAGACTTCACCAGCCTTCCGTTGGATTCATAACCTGTCTGTTTTTACTGTGTTGTTATCTACTCTGACCCTTCCCTTAGATAACCCGTATGGAGTTTGTCCACACCAGAAGCCTGATCTACAGAGATGTGAAGCCTGAGAACTTTCTGGTGGGCCGACCCGGCTCCAAACGGCAACACACCATCCACATCATAGACTTTGGCCTGGCAAAAGAATACATAGACCCAGAGACCAAAAAACACATCCCATACAGAGAACACAAGAGCCTCACTGGAACTGCTAGATACATGAGCATCAATACACATCTGGGGAAAGGTGAGCTGCTCACTTGTGTCACTAACCCAAAGCATAGATCCACACCATATAAACCATAGGTTGGCCTAGTAAGAGTTGAATAAAATTTTGGTTTAGTGTACACTCTTTTTCATCTGAGAGTTGTGAGTGTAGCAAAACATGCAGAGTGACATAGTTCATGAATGTTACTGTGTCATGTCACAGTAAGTGTGTGGAGATGGATCATAGAGGGAGAGGCAATGTTGTGAAAGCACAGAAGAAAGTGGAAATCCGATTCACTCCTGACATTTAAACTAGAAAAACAGAAACTGTTGGCTGTAACTGTTTTACAAAAGTAAACCATCACCTGGTTCTAGACATGGCTGTATGACTGTTTGCTTGGTTTGGCAACAATCAAGCCAAATGGAGCTGTGCAGTGAAGCTGAAAACTGCCCTGAAAAAGAATCAGATGCAGAGTGAATCAACTGTTCTGTGAGGCACAACAAAATTTCGTATGTGCCAACAGTGAACAAACTCAACCAAGTTACATCAACACCACAGACTGTAAATTGAGATGGACATAGCCTCTGTGATGTCACCACGGAGTTTTGGAGGTTATGTGGTTTTGTACCAGGCTGTAAACATGTTTATTTCTGCTGTAAAGCTGGACATTTGAACATGGGAGACTGACTCACTGTTTGAAGACTTCAGTGTTCTGTTGAGGAACTGCAGATTTCAGCTCTTCTGTTTTAGTCCTGGAGGTTGGAGTTTGGGTTACACATGCTTTCCAGCTGCCCCTGACAGAACAGATATCATAACTGGTGGATCGCTGTGGTTAATTGTGTTCATCCATCCAGTTTCCTAAACAGGCTTGTACTTGCACCACTAACTGCCAACAGAACTGTGTTTTCATGCTTAAAATTGGCTTTCCTCTAATTTACATACTTGGATTGCGTACTGGGCGTGCTGATGACCCACAGCCAATGCTGTGCCTGAACGCCTCTTGTATAGACACAGATGGAAGAATCATGTTGCTGCTGCTGCTACTAATGTGCTGCTTTCACTGTGCAAGCTGTGTAGACATTGTGTAACAGATATTTGACGCAGCTGAAGAGAGGCTGAATCCAAATGGAAAACGTTGTGTGCTGCGCTTGTGGTGACAAGATTAAATTAATGTTTACCCCTGCATCTCCACTACTTACTGCTATTTGATTACTGCCTCACATACTCTACATTTAGGAGTGGAAAGTAGGAGGAATAGAAGTACGGTTACTTAAAAGAAATTTTACTTCACTGAAATTACTTCTGTAAAAATGTGTGTCAGTTAAAATGTTCTGAACAAGCATCCTGTATTACATTTTTAAAAGGGGGACTAGGAGGAGGTGTATATACATTGGTATTTCATTGAGCATACACCTGATAATTACACTCAGCAGTGAGCAGTCAGCTTTTGCATTAGGAACGCTTAATTAAAACGAGTGCCGACTAATATAACAGTTTAATTGTTGTAGAGAGCTGTTGATTCAACTGTGTGATCATATGTTGTTGGAGGATATTGTGTGTGGTGCTGTTGAGCTTTATTACTTCATATACTGAGGTGTTTATTTATCCTTCCTTCTATACACGGGACAAAATAGAAACACCAGGACACATCAGCTTCATAAATCAGCTGCTGGTTCTTATAGATTCGACAGCAGAACAAAGCAACAGATAAAGCAGAGCTGTATAAACAACACAAACTCCAAAACACAAAAAAACTTTGTTTCAGTAATGAGAGTAAACAGCTGTGTGTGTAAACTACACAATGAGGATGTTTCTGAATTTCACTGTCCAATTAGATGGGAAAAGTAGTAAAGTGAACATTGTTTCCACCATTTTTAAAAATCAGTTAGTATAGGTGCTAATGGATTTAAAGTACCATGAAGGAACGAGACCACAGTGAATATGCTTAGCCTCTTTCTCTCAGCACTGATATTGTATTAACCTGGTGCTGAAGCATAGTGTTAATATTCTTGGCATTAACTTGACACCACTGGTGCAGTCAAACCATTAAAGCCTTGTTGTTCTTTGTGTTATTTCAGAGCAAAGCAGGCGGGATGACCTGGAGGCTCTAGGTCACATGTTCATGTACTTCTTGCGAGGCAGTCTACCCTGGCAGGGACTCAAGGTGAGGAGACAGTTGTGCAGGCAAACAGTGTGTGTTCAGTGTGTCACTGTTATGGCGTCTCTCTCTTCACTTCCATCCCTGTCTCTGTCCTCATCAGGCCGACACTCTGAAAGAACGTTATCAGAAGATAGGAGACACAAAAAGAGACACCCCAATAGAGGTGCTTTGTGAGAGCTTCCCAGGTTTGTACAAACACACACACACACTCACACACACACTTTATAGAAAAGCTGTTTCAGTGCAGCTGTGGTGTGCACAGTCTGCTGAGGCTAGCATATGTTGATCAAATTTTGTGTGTGTCTGTGTGCATGTGTGGGTTGGGCACTTGTGTATCCTCACACATGTGCACACCTGCTGTGTGTGTGTGAATTGTGTTTGTGTTCCCATGTGTGTGTTACAGAAGAGATGGCCACCTACCTGCGGTATGTGCGTCGGCTGGACTTCTTCGAGAAGCCAGACTATGACTATCTGAGGAAACTTTTCACGGACCTGTTTGACAGAAATGGATACGTCTTTGACTACCAGTATGACTGGACTGGAAAGCCACTGGTCAGTGTGCAGTGGGTGTTTTGTACAGTACACACACAGAAAGCTGTCTGAACTTTCCACAGCTTAGTCTACAGCTGAGTCAATGCAGAGTGGTCAGTTCAACAGTGACACATAATGCAATCAGGAACTGATAAAGTCACCCAGTTAATTTAGGCAGATATCTCCAGAGCTTCAGTGATACTTTCTCCTCCATGTTTATGTTCATTTTTTTGAGTGAGGTCAGTGTAGAGGTTCAAATAATGTGAGCTGTGAGTTCAATGCCACACAACGCTGTAAAGTGTCTGCATTTGTTTCTAATATATTTTGTTTTCATAATAACAGGTTTAGAGTTTATTGTACATATTGTACATCAAATAACCAAGTATGTATTTCCTTTCTTTGATTCCATGGCAACCTCACTTCCTGTATGTTTAGCCCACTCCCATTGGTCCAGTGGCCAGCGAGACTCCACTTCAGACGAGCAACCGGGAGAAAGCACCACAGACCAAAAATCCGGTAAGCACATTCATTGTGGACAAACATGTTACATGATGCTCAAATGTGTTTGTTGCCAAACACATGATGTGTAGTGAGGTCTGAATATGTATAACAGATTAAGAATATCACCACCCACACACACACACACACACACACACACACACACACACACACACACACACACACACACACACACACACACACAGAGCTGGACACAGGAAGCATGCTTGACTCACTCATAGCGCTGCTCACTCGGCTTCTGTCAGCTTCCCCCACCTCCAAATAGAGATTAACACTCAGCCACTTCACCAATAGACCTAAAATACCTAAAACCTACCTGAAAATATTTAAACATATCTAAGTAAAATGTTTGAATGAATGAACAGTCTGGAGGGAGGGGTGCTGGCAGTGGTAGTTTAGGATGCGTCTGTGGCATTTGATTACATATGTGAGTCCAGTCTTAGAATAGACTGCAGCACTTTATGGCAGCTGACCAGGAAGCCTCCCAATGCTTACGATGGCCACTTGCACCCAGAACAAGTGACAATAAAATCAGGAAAGGACAAGACACATGGTCAGACTGTTTCAAGAGATTCTCCGATTGACTTTCTTTTTAAAATTTAAAATTCTATTTTATGAAAATGATATACATTCATACAAACAATGCTCACATCACACTATCACAAAGAGCGGGGCGGTATAATCCAAAGCGTATGTACCTGTATTGTATGTAACTTAGTCTGGCACCTGACCACTTGTGATCAGATCTCACTTCCCTGCTTTATGTTCAAATGCACATACAGGAGTTCTGTTTACAAAGACCAAAGGTAGAAATGTTGCGCCTTTATTCTGCCTCGCTGTTTAAAGGTACAATAGAATGAGGACGTTGTTGTCTTTAAGCCGGCAGCTGAGGTCATCACGCATCTGGAATGACGCCTGGAACATTGTCATGTTCTCTAATGTCACACACCAGTCTTGTAGCAGGATCTCATTCTGAAAGCGCCGTATGTGTTTGACAGAGAATCCGGGGGGGGGGCTGAGTGAATCAGTGCATTGCACAAAAAAAATCAATGTTGCTATGAATTCATGTATAAGAAAAATGTTTTCAGTTATGAAACAGTGGTGGGACAAATTAGTTAGCAGAGTAGGCGGTCCATCAGTGTGACCCAGGAAACATTTGTCTACAGACAACCTTCAAATGTGGTCTGAGTGATCAGATCTCTGTCTGTATATTGGATCAACAAACTGGTGTTAATGCCAGGTCTGAACAGGGACTGTTATGATCAGCTGCTTAGAAAGTTTTGCGTATTTCATCCCTTGAAACTGCTGTGTGATGTTTTGTTATTGGCCTTATGTCCCTGATGATCCTCTTCAAACACAAATCATGTCCATACACCAGTCTTGGCGTGTTTCTGCGTCGTACCTGCGGCACATTTTGCCACAGCTCCACCTGTTTTGCTGTTTACTGTACGTGCCTTTATTCTATACTGCAAGTCCTGGAAGAATCACATCTCTAGTGCCAACCATATCTACTGCTTACTTACTTTCAGTTCACAGGATTGTAGAAAAACACGACCCTCATATTCAGAGTTTTGTCATCGACTTGGTAAAGACGTATCGGTGCTTGTGACGTACCTACTATCTGGTCTGGTCTATACTGTGTATTTTTTTCCCTTATCATTGAAATGCACTGCTGGATTCTGGGATAAAAACTTTTTGACTCACTACCCTAAAATAGTAGTCAAAATTTTAACATCAAGCCCAGCTAATTGTGTGTCTGTGTGTGTGTGTTCTATTTGCTCCACTTTTCGCTCTACAACTGCTCTTGCAGAATCTCTCTATTTTTTTTAGAAAAGTTTAAAAAGTTTGGTTCTGCCTCAGTTGTCATGTCTGTGTTTTATTCACATGACGTGATATTTCCAGTGACTCTGTACTGGGACAAATGATGTTTCCTGATCATTATCTTGGCATACATCACAGTGAGCGGTCTGTACTAGTTATACCACCCACCCCTACTTTTACCTTGACAAACACAAATGCACATTAGTCCAGGTTTACAAATGCAGCACTTAGGTTACACTGCAGGTCTGAGGCAAGTGAGGTTGAAGGACAACAGCGAACACACCACCTCTACCTCCTTCCCCTGTTGCTCAGGACCTCCACATGTGTGCACTCTCACTGCACTGCACTTGAGTGCTCACCCTCCTGTTGCTCCTCCACCAAATACTGAATCTGTACTCACTGTTTCTTTTTTCTTTCCTTTTTCACTCTGTACTCATTCTTTTCTCTCCTCATCATCCTGCTCCTCATCCACTCCACTCTCCATCTGCTCATCTTCCCACTCCCCCCTTGCTTTACTGCTGTCCTTCTCTCACTCTGTTCCACCCTATCTCTTTCCATGGCAACCCTCCTTTTCCATCTCACCTGTCCTCCTCACCTTTTCCCTTCTCCTCCTCTGTTTCCTCCCCTTTCTCTTTTCTCCTGCAATCGGCTTCCCGTCTCCTCTAGTCTCCAGAGGGGAAAGGCAGTGAGTCCCAGCCCACTCCAGTGACCAATCGAGAGCTGCTGGGCTCCCATCTCACTGCTGATAGGCTGGGCGGGTCTGTCCAGGTACTGAGAGGAAGGGTTAGCTCTGCTGGCTTCCTGTCTGTCTGCCTACCTGTCTGTCTGTCTGCCTGCATGACCACTTCTGTCTCTGCAGCAGGAATGACCTCAAGTCTGTTTCCTCACAGCCTCAACAGTGGAAATATTGGAATAGAAATTCCAGATAAAAACCTTTTTCCAGCAGTCAGGCAGTGTTTACATCTGAGCTATAACTGCCTTAATAAACCATGTTTGTAAATACCCCAGTCTTGATTTTTGGAGTTTCTCCATCTGTTGCTAACAAGTGTCTAAATGATTCTACAGAGGTTGTCTGGGATGTTAAACTTTGTCAGCTTTGTTTTTACAAACTATTACTAACTGTCTGAGGAAAGGCTTTATAGAAGAGCTCAGCGCTGAATCAAACTACAGGGTGAAGTTTAGTGGTGGTGACGTTGAAGTCATGTGACTGTCGTTGGTTTATAGCCTAACATTAGCTTTTTACTTCTGCTGAATCGTCTAAAAGACAAAGGAGAAATCCTATTGGCTGGTTGTGGAGGGAATCAGGTGATGATGGTTGGACACACAAACGTACATCATCCCAGTAGGACTGTGAGTTGGTGCATCTGACTTGTACAGTATGAAATGTGAGGGTTTGCTGAGAAGTTCTACTTACATTTGGCACTTGATGGTAGACTGGTGTTAATCTATAAATATGGTGTCACTCCATGCACACTGGACCCAAATATAGTTCAATATGTATCATTGCTCTTGTTTGTTTGTTGTTTTTTCTGTTTCAAATTTGCATTGGGGTCGAATGCATTATGAGGCACTAGTAATGTGTTACTACTGGTATAACGATACCAAAGGTGTCACCTCGTGGTAATGACATCCCTCACTTTTTTTAACTTTTTGTGTTGCAGATCTAATTTTAAGCTAAAGAAATATTTTTTAACCGCCTGTCCTCACTCAGTAACCTTGGACAACACAGTGCATTTTTTTTGAATTTTTACAAATGTATTAAAAATAAAGACTCTCCAGTCTGCTACCAAATCCAGAGAAGGTCCTTGGAGAAAACCTGCTCCAGAGTGCACACGGCCTGAGACCAGGGCAACAGTTTGTCTTCTAATGATGTGGTGCATATGTCACTAACAGAAACAAAAGCACTGCTCCGTTGCCAAAAATGAGACTGAACACATGCCAAAACATCGTGGCATTGTTACTGCAAGTAGAGGTGATGTAGAACAAAAGTTTTTCAAAACATTTGTCTTTTACATTCAGTATCTTTTTTACTTTATTTCCACCTAAGTACCTTAGTTAAAATGACATCAGGAACTGAGACCTTCCCAATTACAAAGCAAATGTAGAGAGTCTGTGTATCAATGGATGTGACCATCTGTGATGCTGCATCTGAAGTCTCCTCAGTATTTTGATTTAAAAACATTTCAGTCATTGTGCGTGCACCATGTAATTCAAAGGTTTTCATTGCTTTTTATAAAATCTGTGAGCTGAAGTCGATACTGTCAGCCATTCAGCAGAGATGCTGCTATTTTGCATGGCAACATAGACCATTGAGACACGTCCACATTAAGCTGGATACATTTGAAAACAGTCTTTTGCTGTGATGATGGACACAGATGGGCGTTTAACCAGCTGAGACTCAACAGATTAATTGGCCTTTTTGTCTGAAATGGCAGCATTTTCAAATTTATCTGCCTTTGTGTGGACCTAATGCAGATGTTTTAATTGTTGTACCACCTGTACTCACCCCTCTCTTCCTTTTCTCATCCACAGGTGATGAGTTCAACCAATGGGGAGCTGAATACAGATGACCCCACTGCAGGGCACTCCAATGCACCAATCACAGCCAATGCAGAGGTGGAAGTGGCTGATGATACCAAGTAAGGACGCACACGTACACACATGCGCACACAAACTAGTGAATGTAGTGGTGTCCCAATGCAGGGACTTGATCCTGTGGAGGATGCGGGTAGGATGTAGGCTACACCTTGGATTCAGCAGTCACTCTAATATGGTCAAAGAAGAAGAAAAAGATACTAAAACAAGTTACCAATGTGAGAAGTAGATATCATCAAAGTCCCTGAGAACTCATGTAAACAGTAACGCAGCAGTTCAGATGCTATGAAATGAAATATTGGTGGCCAAGTACCAGTCGGAGTTAAAGTTTGTGAAATAAAACATTGACATGTGTTACAGGTGCTGCTGTTTCTTCAAGAGAAGGAAGAGGAAAGCTCTCCAGAGACACAAATGAAAACCAGAGACGAGAGAGAAATCCCTGCTCTCTTTTTCACCATTTCGTTTTCCTTCTCTCTTTCTGTAGTCCTCTTCATATAATCCTCTCTCTCCACCCCTCAATCTCCATGTTCCTTTTCTGCTGTTGGAGGTCCTGTAGTCTACCTTGGGTCAGCTAGACTGGCTGGAAGCCCAGGCAGCACACACGTTTGCTAAGCTGATCTGTTGGTTTCTCCTGCTCTGAACCGACCAACACACAGACGGTAACATGCTGTCCCACCCCAGAGCTTTAAACGTGGACTTGTGTATTTATGGTCACAAACTGAACTAAAACTGGATCAACACAAACTGCTGTGACCACAAATGAACAGATAGACTTTGAAACCCGAGCTGATTGGCTGACAGACTGGATTCAGCTGGTTTCCTGGCAGACTGGCTACTTCTCCTTTTTTTTTCTTCCTTACTGACTGGTTCAGAGGAGAGTGACAAGCAGTTCTAAGGAGATACAGATGAGAGAGCAACAGAAGGACTGGATGAAATGAGACTGTCAGACCCCCCCCCCCCCCCCACACACACACACACACACACAAACACACGTAGAAACATGTCGCACATGGTCTTGAGCTCATCATAAAGAGACTTCATAGACAGAAAGTTGCAGCTCTTACACATAGTCGATAATGTTTTTATTCCCAGGTGTCAGAGGAAATACACAGTAAGTGGCCTGGTCCATTTCCTGCAATGGATTGGGCTCTGTGTACTTATGAGATACATCCACCCTCAGCGGAAAACCTGACAACCACCAGAATCAAGAGTTTAAAAGAGATGTTTATGTAAAAACTATGCTTTTTTCTGTTTTAATTTGTGACTAAAAGACTGTCTGCAATTTGAAGCCTGTGTTTTTTTTCTGTCTTTTTGAGTTGTTCAAAGAATTTGTTTTGTAGCTTCTTTAGTGTTCCTCAAAATGCAATTTTTTAAATAACTTGTATTTTTAATTTTCTGATGTTTTGTTTTATTTTTTTTTCCTCGTTATCTTTGGGTTTAAGGATGGAAAGTCGGATAACTCCATTAAAAAAAAAACAACCAAACAAAATAAAAATGGAGCTTTTATGATCTTTGTTTAATGGAATATTAAGAATATAGAGTAGATGTCATTTCCCATAGTGGAGTCATACAGGCAGGTCAGGACATGGGTCTGGATAATGCCAAACAAAGGCATCCTTCTGAAGGACTAAAGTGGACAGGAAAGGACTGATGAAACAACTAACCTACTTCAGTTTTGTGGTGTAGTTATTGTTAAGAAAACCCAACTGTGAGACATAAAACAAGAAAAATATAAACAAGTGTAAATAGGGTTCTGTTAAGTTAAAAAAAGAAGGATTTCCATGTGTAAATGTTTGCACTATTGCAACTACTGCTTTAGTTAGTTACTTGAAAAAGTCAAGTCAAAATAACCAATTAAACATTAAAATATATGGACAACCATTCAAAGGAGGCTAAAGCAGAGGTCACGTGATGCTCTCTGGTCTGATTCAGAGCCTGAGACATTCTGCAGCTGTTGGGTGTTAATGGCTGAAACCTAACTTGGACTGAGTTTTTAAATGTATCTCTCCATTTACCTTTGTGGTGTGGATATCTAAGCACCAGGTGAGACATTTTAATGAGGTCACATTTCCTGTCTTAGACATGGAGGGACGTTTGTGTGTGATTGACGTGGGTCTGCTGTTGATGAGGCACGGTGGTTCAGTGGTTCGCACTGTTGTTCCAGCCTGAAGGTTCTGGGTTCAAACCCAGACAGGCTACCTGATCTGTGTGGACGGACCGCAGGTTCTCCGCGGGTCCTCCAGCCTCCTCCCGCAGTGTGACCCTAACACGCCCTGTGAGGGACTGGCCACCTGTCCGGAGCCGCCCAGTGTCAGCTGGGATTGAGACAGTAACGGAGCATGGGTCGACCATAATATTCTATCCTCCAACTGCAAATGATTTGTAGCATTTCTCTTCTTTCTAGTGCGAACAAAACGCATTAACATATCTCTAATTCCAGTTATTGTGAGGCCGTAATAACTTCATTCATAACCTCCATTATTACTCGTGTGTACATCAGACTGCTGTAGAACTAACTGGCTGACCTTATGCTCTGGCATCTCTTCAAATGTAACAGAACCGGTACTGTACTGCTTTGGAGAGCCTACATTGAGTTCTGATAGGTTTGAAACATAATTGTCATAATTATGATATTAATTCCAAAATATTTTTATATTCACTTTTAGTGAATTTAGTTTCTTGTCGTATCTTTTGTCGTTTTATTTCGCAGCAACGGAATTTAATTTGAGACGTCGCTCTTTTCGTCACATAGACGATCTTTGGTTGTCAGACTGCCGTCACGTGAGGAACTGAGACCGCGATGCGGCTGCTATTGGCTGAGTGGGACAAGACTGGAATGTTATTGGTCCATTACTTCGCTGCGTTATTGTTCACGAGTGTTTGTGTTGTTATGTCCAGATGTGCTTCAGGTTTGTAGCCGGTTAGCTAAAAGCTAAAGTGAAGCTGCTTAGTGTCAGTTTAACATCACACCGCGTGAAACGTGCAAAGAATAGACGTTAGTCGTTAACGTCCCTTTTACGGGATTTTGAAAAAATTTCACCTTCTCATTTTTCTAACTCGGTCGCGTCTTCTCGTCATTTGTGCTGGTGAGCGGTTTGAACGCGATGTAAGGGGATGACGGTGATGAGTGAAGCCCTGTCTGCTCCTCTGCTCTTGCCGTGTTTCGGTTTCATTCCCTCTCGGATCTCTTCCTCATTCTGACACAGCTCCACTGTCTTCTGACCACAACAAGTTACCGAGCGGAGCTGGATATTTGTCTGACAGAAGACCGGACAGAGTAACGGCTGAGAGGGGGCCGAGGTGTGTCGTCATCAGCTCCCCTGAGCTGGATGAAGTTGGTCTGACTTTGATTCAGCTCGTTTTAGGCGAATGAAGGCGCGTGCCGGGATTTCCCTGTGAACTACCGCGCCGCCTCCACCGCCGCGATGTCGGACACGGTCAGGTCTCTGTCCGCCCTGCGGAGGCTCAGCTACGCGGTGGGACACTTTCTGAACGACTTGTGTGCGTCCATGTGGTTCACGTACCTGCTGGTCTTCTACCACTCAGTGCTGGGTTTCCGGAACACGAATGCGGGTCAGTGTTTGTTTTTATCCTGACAGACGAGTTTGATGGATGTAGTTTTATTTATTACAGTGTTATGAACCCAGACATCCTCATTTCTCCAGGGAGTGTTGACCTGTGTCATGCATGTCTCTTATTCTCTGGTGTCTACCTCTGCGTGGGGCAGGTGTGTTGTTGCTGGTGGGGCAGATAGCTGATGGGATCTGTACACCGCTCATTGGCTACGAGTCTGACAGAACCCCTGGATGTGGGAACTACGGCAAGAGGAAAACCTGGCACCTGGTCGGTGAGTCAGACAGAGCACGGAGTGTGTTTCACTGCGACCCCTCTCTACTGACCTCTACTCTAGAGGTCCAGAAAAGACATACCCTTCAACAGTAAAGTCTAGATACAATCCATACAGTACAGTAATGCCTGCTGGTGCATGCGGACACACAGTGGCTCTACATTGTGCTACTGTCCTGCAGCCCAACAGTGCAGGGTGGAGGTGTTGATGTTGGCACCTGCAGGTCACCCGACTGTAAGACACAGCAAAGGTCACACAGTACATCCATTTCTGTAGGGATGGAGAATCTAACCTGTCCTTGTTTTTGTCAGTTAGCTATTCTTACATATCTAACTCCTATAAAACTGCTGTTTGGACTATGCTCTCACTTAACGCTCCAGTTCAAGTCAGATCAGGTTTGTCAAGACTCTGTTATGACAGCCCTCCTTACATTAGTGCTAGAGGTGAGCACTCCTCTCGACAGGTAAAAGTAACCTGGTGACACAGGGAAGTTAAACTCTAAACGGTCGACGAGGCTGTGTTGTGTTGAGCTTAGAAACAGACTGAGACAGTTTGTGCTGTTGTTGGACTGTGTTGCATTATACAGAGAGTTGTGTCTGTTGTCTGTCTGTACTGTAGAGTGGAATTGGGTGGGCAAAGGAATAGGAACACCTGTTGACATAACTGTATAAAAGATACAGTTAAAGGGCAAGTTCACAAACTGCAGCTTCCAGGACCTTCATGATGGTATAGGATTTATTGCAGGACTGATTTAGGTGTAGGTGTTATGTTATTAAATGTATTATATGATCATCATATAGTAACATAGTAAGGTAAGGTAATGGTAAGGTAAGTACACATGGACTTTCATGACCCATAAGGCAAGGCAAAGCAATTTTATTTGTATAGCCCATTTTTACAAACAGTTTGTCTCAAAGTTCTTTACATAGCATCATAACAACATCCTCTGCCCTTAGACCCTCACATCGACTGAGGAAAAACTCAAAACAAAAACCCTTTTACCTGTTTTCTTGTCTGTATACAACATCTATTGCACTTCTGCCCGTCCTGGGTGAGGGATCCCTCCTCTGTTGCTCACCATGAGGTTTCTCTTTTTTTTCCCTGTTAAAAGGGTTTTTTGTTTTGAGTTTTTCCTCAGTCGATGTGAGGGTCTAAGGGCAGAGGATGTTGTTATGATGCTATGTAAAGCCCTTTGAGACAAACTGTTTGTAAAAATGGGCTATACAAATAAAATTGCCTTGCCTTGCCTTGCCTTGCCTGGGAAGAAAAAGAGAAACCTCATGGTGAGAAACAGAGGAGGGATCCCTCACCCAGGACGGGCAGACGGGCAATAGATGTTGTATACAGACAAGAAAACAGGAAACAATACAGAATATGCACAGCATGGAAATGGTGTGCAGGAGCTGACGAAGGCAGCATTAAAATGGTTCAGAGCTACCTGAACTGGCCCGAACTAAACGCTCTGTCGTAGAGGAAGGTTTTAAGCCTAGTCTTAAATGTAGTAAGAGTGTCTGCCTCTCTGACCCATGGAGAGAGTTGGTTCCATAGTAAAGGAGCCCGATAACTGAAGGCTCTACCTCCCAGTCTGTTTTTAAAGATACTGGGAGTCACTAACAGACCTGCATTCTGGGAGCGAAGTGCTCTGGAAGGATAATAAGAGACTATGAGGTCTTTCAAATAGGATGGAGCTTTTTCATTAAGGACTTTATAAGTCAGCAGAAGGATTTTGAAGTCTACTCAATATCCTACAGGAAGCCAATGGAGGGAAGCTAAAGTGGGAGAGATGTGTTCTCTTTTACTAACTCTGGACTAACTGCAGACTCTTTAGAGAGTTTTTCGGACATCCTGACAACAGAGAGTTACAGTAGTCCAGCCTAGAGGTGATAAATGCATGGACTAGTTTCTCAGCATCACTCTGTGAGCTGAATGAAAGGTCTTGGTCAAATATTACTCCAAGGTTCCTTGCGGTCATACTTGAGTTCTGGGTGATGCCATCTAGATTAGCAATCTGTGAAGAAAAGGTGTCCCTGAGATGTTTAGGTCCAAACACAATGACCTCTGTTTTGTCTGAGTTTAGTAGAAGGAAGTTAGAGGACATCCAGGATTTGATGTCTTTTAGGCAGTTTTGCAGATTGGTGAGGCGGCTTTTATCATCTAGTTCTATCGATAAGTAGAGCTGTGTATCATCTGCGTAACAGTGGAAGTCGATCGAGTGTTTCCGGATTATATCGCCTAATGGGAGTATGTAAAGAATGAAAAGAATTGGCCCTAAAACTGAGCCCTGTGGTACACCATACGTAACTCTGCTGTACTCTGAATGGTCATTCACACTAACAAACTGAAACCTGTCGGATAAGTATGATTCAAACCAGTTTAGGGCAGAGCCTTTAATCCCCATTTCATGGTCTAGTCTCTGCAGCAGAATGCTGTGGTCAATGGTGTCAAATGCAGCACTGAGGTCCAGAAGTACCAGTATAGAGACCAGATCTCTATCAGAAGCTATAAGAAGATCGTTAGAGACTTTTACCAGTGCTGTTTCAGTGCTGTGGTGTTCTCTGAATCCAGATTGGAAAGCTTCAAACAGTTCATTACTGTGCAGGTGCTCATGTAGCTGCTCTAGAACCACCTTCTCAAGGATCTTGGAGATATAGGGAAGGTTGGATATGGGCCTATAATTTGCTAACACACCTGGATCTAGAGAAGGCTTTTTAAGTAAGGGATTAATAACTGCCACCTTAAAGGCCTGTGGTACATAACCTGTGACTAAGGAAAGATTGATCTGGTTCAGTATAGAGGTGTTAACTAAGGGGAAGACATCCTTGAGCAGTCTTGTTGGGACTGGATCAAGTAGACATGTGGCTGATTTAGAGGAGGTAATAGCAGAAGTTAAGTCTGACAGGTCAATGGGGGAGAAGCTGTCAAGGTATGCATCAAGTCTGGGAGTTGCTTCTATAGCAACCTCACAATCTGTGGTCCATCATTGTCAATCCTTGCTCTAATATTTACAATCTTTTCAGTAAAGAAAGTTAGGAAATCATTGCTGTTGAGAGTCAGAGGGATGCATGGCTCAACAGCACTATGGTTCTTGGTCAGCCTGGCTACAGTGCTGAAAAGGAACCTGGGGTTGTTTTTATTCTTTTCTATTAAAGATGAATAGTATGTGCTTCTGGTTTTACGAAGTTCTTTTTTATATATTAATAAACTATCCTTCCAGGCTTGACGGTCTTCCTCACGTTGGCTGGAATGTGTTTTCCTTTCCAGCCGTCTGGTCTTCTGCTTCAAGGTGCGCAGGTTCAGGCTGTACCAGGGAGCTATTCTCTTGTGAGGGAAGGCAGGGAGAGCGGGCCAGCTTAATGGGAGTGGTGGGTGGCAGACTGGTTCCTGGGAAGGGAGGGCAGGTCGGTTTAACAGCTGTTAAACCAATAACTGGTGATGCACGGTCAAATATGGATGTGTCACTGTGGGTGTGCAGCAGGGTGGATGCTGTTAAGAGGTTCTGCCATCACTGAAGTTTTGGAGTAGATTCAGTTTGTCATGTTTCTGTCTGTGTGTGATTCAGGCACACTGAGCGTGGTCCTGTCCTTCGCCTTCATCTTCAACCAGTGTCTGGGCTGTGACTCTCTCACCCCTCAGTGGGCCAGCCTTATCTACTTCATGCCCTTCATCATCATCTTTCAGTTCGGCTGGGCCGCCACCCAGATCTCCCACCTGTCCCTGATCCCAGAGTTGGTTACCTGTCAGTACGCTAAAGTAGAACTTACTGCATACAGGTACGCCACATACACACACATGCACACAGTACACACAGCACAGTTGATCTGCTGGTCCTGAACATTCAGTTTCTCCTCTGTGTGTTTGAAGATATGCGTTCACAGTGGTCGCCAACATCACGGTGTACGCAGTGGCCTACCTGCTGTTCCATGTGCAGACCAGAGAGAACGACGACATGCTCAGTGATGCACTCGGGCCAGAAGACATTCCCATCTTCAGGGTGAGGAGGATCAACATCCCTGCATAGTATCACTTAACAGCTAGCTCAATGTGTCACTGAGAAACTTGGTCTCTCATTCTTTGGTGAACAGGTAACACAACTCGTTTTATCACAGTGTTACAGTCTCTGACATGGCACGACGTTGTTAACTTAATTAAGCAATGAAATCCTATTTAAATCTCTAAGTCAGGATCTAATGAGTGGAATCCATTCTCAGAAGGAGTCGCTCTCAGGACATTACTCTTAGTCCACACTTAATTTTATGAGTGTTTTTTCTCATTCAGTTTCATGTTCTCCCTGTATCTGTGTGGGTTCCCTCCAGATACTCCAGCTCCTACCACAGTCCAAACACATGCAGGTTAGGTTAATTGGTGACTCTAACCCTCCCATAGGTGTGAGTGTGACTAGTTGTTTGTCTCTATATGTCGGCCCTGTGATAGACTGGGGACCTGTCTAGGGTGAACCCCGCCCTCACTCAATGTCAGCTGGGATTGGCTCCAGCCCCCTGTAAGCATAAGTGGATGGATGTTTGACATCTTTGCAATCTCTGTGAGATCCCATGGTGACATTATGAGCCACACAGGACTATGCCTCTGATGGAGTCTAGACCCTGATAGGGGTGGAGGGGTAAAGAGCAGTAACCAAGGAGCTAGATGATTTTCATCAGGATGTTTGATCAACTCTGATGTTTAGATGACACTGCAGGTGGGGTGAGTCTGACACTGAAATGACAACAAGTTGAGTCAGGTGAAAAGTTCAGTCAGCTGACTGAGCTGGAAACAGGAAGGAAGAGACAGATAATGAAAATATACACAGAATGAAGAATGTCCTCTTGGCTTAATGTTCGCCAGGCTTCATTTGGTTTCACCAAGACACTTCTGTGATGTGAGACCAGTTTCAGTTCTTCTTTGTTCTTCCTGTGTCTAAAGGTGGTTTAGTTCAATAACACTGACACAGTGGAATGAGTAATATCATGTAAAAAAATCTATTATAACCTATTTAATATTGATCTCTCTGTAGGGATCATATTGAGCTGTAGAACCAATGAATTGAAAATATTAGAAAAAACTGCTTCTATAGGCTGAAGTATTCAGTGTGACCCCCCTTTACACTTGACCAATAGGAGGAACCTGGCTCTTAAACCTAAATGGAATGGAAAGACAATATGAAAAAGGTGATGACCAGTTTACCATACAAGGGTGTAGCTGTTTTTCATCCCAACAAAGAGCATTTTGCATTTCCTATGAACAGGTCAGGGTTTTTACCAAACTCCAGTCTGGAGGGAGTGACAGAACCAGCTGTGTGAGAGACTTGGACCTGTGTTGTGTTATGTTTGATGACAGAATCTGGCGTTGATCGTGTTGGGCATCGGCACTCTCTTCTCCATCTTCTTCCACCTGGGAACCAAGGAGTGGAGGCCTGAGGCTGGACGAGAGGAGGAGGCGAAGAGGAGGACAGAGGAGGAGGAGGAGGAGGAGGAAGGGGAGGAGGAGGGGGGGGTGGACATTGAACTGCTTCCAAACCCCTCCTCATCTCTTCTTCAGTGGAAATGTTGGCTGCAGCAGCCATCTTTCTACCAGGTAGGATGAGTCTACTGCACTGAACCACATCCTGCTCTCTATTGTTATCAAAATAATAGACTTTACCTAAACTATCCCCTACCTTCACCTAACCTTTACCTGCTAGACTTCACCTGACCTTCACCTGACCTTCACCTAAACTTTACCTGACCTTCACCTGAACTTCACCTAACCTTTACCTGCTAAACTTCACCTAAACTTCACCTGAACTTCACCTGAACTTCACATTTACTTCGTCTAAACTTCACTTTTACTTCACCTGGAGCTACTCATCCAGTCAGAGTATTTTTTTAAATGAGCAGTTCCTGTTTCAACGGCTTCACAGTTGCCACATTTTGTATTTTGTGTTCCAATGTTGATACAGCTGTGTCCCTATGTGTCTCTGTAGGTGGCCTTACTCTACATGTCTACCAGGTTAATTGTGAATCTGTCTCAGACCTACATCTCAATGTATCTTATCAACACTCTGGGGCTGCCAAAGGTAGATCACATTTTTTAAAATTTGTATATTTGACGTTTTATCTGAACAATCTTTTACTGAAGATGTTTCTCTCTCCTCTCGTCTTGTTTCCTCTGACAGAAGTTCATAGCGACCATCCCGTTAGTGATGTACCTGAGTGGCTTCCTGTCCTCCTTCATCATGAAGCCTCTCAGTAAACTGATTGGAAAATGTGTAAGTTGAGCTTCTAACCTCAGCCTGGTTCCAGGGCTGTCACTCACAGGTCAGTAGAGGTTGCTCAGTCCAGCAGGCTACTTTCACCTTTAACCCAGAGTCACCACAAGGGTTTTAAAGCTTTGACCATTTTATTATCAGCTCTCAGCAAAAATAGACAAAGAACGATTGGAAAGCCTTTTCATTATGAAACAGTCCAGAGCAACAACATCACTCAGCAGGTGCTGAAACCACAGAGTTGATCTGACCCTGATCTGATTCTGTATCTACAGTTGATGTGAGGAACAGTTAGATCTCAGCACAGCACACCTGTCATACTTTGTGTGTGTCTCTTCTGCCTGGTCCAGCTCACCTATTTCGTGGGCCTGTTGCTGATCATGGCCTTCTCCTACTGGGTGCTCTTGGACGTCAGGATGGGTCAGCAGGTGTACGGGGCGGCTGTGCTGCTGGGGGCGGGCTCCGCCACCATCCTGGTCATATCACTTGCCATGACGGCTGAGCTCATTGCCGATCAGACTGTAAGATGTGTGTGTGTGTGTGTGTGTGTGACTGAGAGAGAGAGGGAGGGCTGGTATAACCTCACTCACTGCGCCACTGTTTCTGTCTCTGCAGCAAAGTGGTGCGTTTGTTTACGGCGCCATGAGTTTCACTGATAAGTTGGCTAATGGAGCAGCTGTGATGGTCATTCAGGCAGTGAATCCTTGCCAGTAAGTACATGTATACACACACACACACACACACAATTTATTAGCTCAGTGTTCCCAATAAAATGCTGACTAAATGTATGCTGTATTCATGTTAGTCACTGTTGGACCTCTTCTAAGATTAGGTTATAAAAGGTACATTTTCCATATTCAAACACTGATTATACAAAAGCTCATTCACTCATCCCGCTCAGTGCTAGAAATGAGGGAACAGTTATGCTAGCAGCTCTGTGAGTTTGTACGTAGTCACATGCTAACATGGTGTGTAAAAGGTAAAATGTTTACCATTCATCAACAGCTGTTCCCCTGAGGAGGTACTTCTTTTTGGCAGATTGGATGCTATAGTGACTTAGTATTAGAGAGCGATGAGATGGGCCAGCCAGACCTGGTCTAGCTAGTTAGCATGCTTCAGTAGAAGTGTGTAGAAGAAGAGGCTCAGAATAAACTGATAAGGATTTAGCTGCTGGTTCTGCTCCACACTGTGACCTGCTGACATGTTGTTTTTCTCTCAGCACCGTGTTGTGTTGTCCGGCCTGTGTGTGGTTCTATCATTACATCATGGTCATTGTGACAGGGGGCGTGGCTGTCGTTGCAGCTTTGGCCCTCTGCTCCATCCTCATCTGGCCAATCAGGATCAGACCCCGTGAGTTGTACAGCTACACACTACAATATAAGTGTGTGTGTGTTGTGTTTAATAACACAGCTTCACTACTTTTTTCCTGTTTGTGTATGTGTGTGTGTGTGTGTGTCTAGGGGGTGTGTCAGTCGTCTCTGAAGCAGCCACAGTCAACTAATAGCCCCTCCCCCACATCCCTAAAACAGACTCCTCTTCAGTGCAGCAGCGTGTGGACAGGTCTCAGCTGGAGGAGTTTTCACTTTTCTTTGTGTTTGAGGTGAAGTTTGGAGCCGTTGTCACTCAGATCCAGATCTCACTCACTACAGGTCTAAACTCAGCTGAAACAACTGATTGACACAAAATTCTGATAATCAATGAATCATTTTAATTCACTTTTTGAAGCCAGTTTCTGACATTATAGAGAAAATTATTCATGGAAAAATAATCAGCCTGTTTTATTTCTATCACTGAATCAAACTGCAGCTTTAATGCCTTTATATAAACTTTAAATGTAATTAGTCCTGACACTTAACTAAAGTGTTGGGGGAAGTGTCTCAGCAGCAATAATGATTCTGCTGGAGACTAATAGCTTCCATTTGTGTTAATTTGCTCTCAACATGTATCGTCTGTAGAGATGTTAGCTCTACTAGCAAACAACAGACATGCGGATTAGGTTTGTGTCTGTTTGTGTTCATCTCAACCTCTGAATAATCTCATCATTCTCTCTCCTTTCTCTCCTCCTCTCTGTGCGTTAATGAGGTAGAATCATAAAGACACATTAACTTGAATCCAATCACACATATTGTGTCTCTCCGATGAGTTTGAACACAATTGTGCCACCTACCACACACTAACAAAAATACATGAACATTAACTGATAGAGTTTATGGTGGAGGCTGCAGGAGGAGCTGTAACAGCCAACACTGTCAGATTCAACAACCTGTGGGCACAATCAGCTGGTGTCCAAGCAGCTGATGGAGGAGCCAGATTTATAAAGTATGAATGACTTTGAGCAGCAGTGACACGTCACATCTGTGGCTCAAATGTCCACAAGATGAATCTTCTCCCCTTCAGTGCCAGTGATGTCACTAAATCTGGATTCCTGAGACAAGTTCAGGCTCCAGGATCATTGTGTCTAGACAAAGTTTGTCTAATTGTTTGTCTGTGTATTAGAGGTGAAGAGCGGGAGAGGGTTTAATGTCAGAGCGTGTGGAGGCAGCTCAGTGTGGATCAGTCCACAGTATCTCTGCTGCTGCACAACGTCTAAAGAGGGAGACAAACCAGGTGATAAAGGGAACTAAACCCAGTGTGTGGTGTCTTCAGGTGATCACAGCTGATAAACACCAAAGAAGCACAGAGCATTTTAAAGTTGGTCAGTGTTTGAAAACTACTGTGGCCTGTGTCGCACCACATTTCTTCCACACAAGTGACACATTAATGAACCACTACATTTACAGTCGCACAGACTATCTGTGGTCACATGAAAACTGGCCTTGAAATCCACTGACTGTGATGATGAGGAGGGGAGTGAAGGCCTCTCTACAATGCACAGGTGGCACTTAAAGAAACAAACTTTGCACTTCACCTGGAATGTTACTGTGGGAACAAAAAACAGCCAGTTCAGCTTTTGTCAGCTGAGTGAGAGGCAGACGTGTCACTTTAATACACACTGATGTTGATTTAATGGCTGAGCTGTGATACAGTGGACAGAAGGGATTCTGGGAACTTTAACGTAGAAATCCTATTTTAATCATTTTCTTTGACTTTGCTTATAATCAAACTAGACAAAATTTTATTGAGCTGAAACTGGAATGTCTGAGGTGACTTTAAAGGGATCAATATTATCAATAGCATTTTTGTAATATGTGAATATCAATGTACGGGAATCACACTGGTGAACTCCCAGAGCAGATGTATTTGACTGGGAGTCATTTTTTTGCTGCCTTTGGTGTTTGTGATTCTGTTTTTATAAAGGGACTCATTGAACAACGTATGTGTGTTTGACTTATGTTCTGTTTGTCATTTACAAATAAACATTGTGTGGAGGACACGAGGGTCATGAGAAGAAAAAAATTAAACATTAATTAAGCAAAAACAGATGAGAAATTAAATATATAATATATACATATAAACTTAGATGCTTTGGGTACTTTTTGCTCACCCTCCCAGGGCTGTAAAAACATTTGGTGTTGATAAAGTAAAAATTCTGTTATATTCAGGTTCAGAACTGTTTGTCAGTTAATGCAACTTAGCAAATAAATGCATCATGATGGATCGTCATCTTTTTTTGTTGAGCTGTATTTTTGAGTTCAAGTATAATTTTGTTTGGATTGATAACTCTTGCCTGACTGTCAGCTCCAATCACTGGACTCAGCTCAGACTACAGGTCTGTCATGAAACCACCTGAGGCTGTTTTCTTGGAGGGTGTTGTGATATCATGAACTAAGAGGAAGTTAACTACTCTCTGGTGCTTCAGTCTTCCTTTTTTGACTGGTTTGTCTTGTGTAAAAAAAAAAAAACTGAATACTGCAGGTGTTGCATTATTTATTTAACACCAGAGCAGAATCTCTGCTTTTAAGGCAAAACTGTAAAGATCCGCAAAGATCGGGTCAAGTCTGTCAGTGTTGTCTCCTAAACTAACACAAAACTGACAAAATGTAGGGAATCATCAGGCCAGTAATGAAAACCTGAGCGACATCAGTTAGCTACAGCTAACTCCTGAAGCTAACTTCCATCAAGAAACTACAAGACAATTTAATGTTAAACATGTACTTACAGTACATCACAGAAACTAGAAACTAAGAAGCATTAGTTAGATACCTGTGTTAGTGTTAGCCTGTTGGCTAACATGCTTTAGCTTGTGTAAGGAGGGTTGATGCACATTCACCACAGTGTGTTGATGATGAACCTGCTCTGCTGTGGTTTGGTGAAGAAAGGCTGGTGCCCAGTGTGTTGAGCTTCCAATGCTCTCTTAAGTTTGCTACATGGGAGGTGAGTAGGATTATTTGCTGACTTGTCAGATTTTCTGACTTTTGTCAGTTTTGGACTTTGTACAGAGCAGCAACACATTAATAATATTCTCCTTTATCACAGTAATGATCAGTGAAAAGTGTGATTCCTCCTTGTCTCTGAGTCCGGTGTGATAAGAGACGTGGACACAGGTTGATGAAGTTACAGAATAGTCCTCATTCATCCTGTTGTCAGGGAGCGCTGGCATTCATTTTCTCCTGGCAGCTGTCCCAGAAGTTGAGCAGCCTGTTGTCCTTGTTGGCGCAGAAGTCAGTGAAGTCTCTGAGCAGGCGGTCGGCCAGCCTCTCATCTCCCAGCATGCCCGTCCTCCAGGCTTTGGTCAGCATGGTGTTGTAGGCCCAGTAGTAACCGACCCGCTCCTCGCCACCGAATGGCCCGTGGCTGTTGGAGGTGGTGGAGTTTCTGCGCCGCCGCTGCTGCCCGCTCGAGTACTTCCTCTTGGAATACGGCAGCTGCAGGAACACGGTGCCTGACAGAGAAAGAGCAGCGTAGGATTTAGGCCTCACAGTGATGGAAAGGCAGTTTATGTGGTTTTTTTTATTGTGATGTAACAAACCTGTGACGTGAATATACTGGGGCTTGTTCTCAGAGGGGAAATTAAAAGCAGAAGCTGAAAACTTGTCATGCACAAAGCCAAACCTGGAAGAACAAGAACATTTACACATTTTAACAGAATGTGACTTGCTTTCAGAAAAGAAGTTAGATTTGTGCTTCGTTCCTGGGCCAGCAAAGAGACACCAAGCACAGAGGGTTTTATCAGGACATAATCTAATCAGAAGGTCAGTGGTTTGATCCCCGGCTCCTCCAGTCTACATGTTGAAGTGTCCAGTCACTCACTCGTGACTGGTTGAATGTATTAACTACTGTCTCTAAACCCAGAGGAGTCCACTCCATTTACCATAAATTATGTTTAAAAAGAAAATTGCTACTTGAGCTACATGGCTTCAGCTGTTACTGTGCCAGATCTATCTATTTTACTTTACACCAGCGGCACATTACAGCCACAGTTCAACTTTCAGGAAGCAAAACTACAAAATGATAACAAAGTCGATAACCCTCAGATTAGTCAGCTAACAGCTACATTAGCTGCTGTTTATCCTGCACAGGTTTGCTACAGGCTGCAAGCCAGTAAAACAGAGAATTTAATGAAACTGGGTGAATGACCAAACTGAATGAACTGCAAGAGAAAAACACACTTTGTTTTCCTCAAACTAAATTATTTGAGTGATATTTTTTTTCAAAAAGTGCTTGAAAAAAAAATCCAAATATCCCACTGCACACTCAGGAATGAAACGCAGACGAGTACCTGTAGAGTATGGCCTCCTGAAACAGCTGCATTCTGTCCCAGTACGTCTCTGGTTCAAATCCTGTGAAACCAGACAGTTGTTAAACCACGTCACACACCTGAACACAGCTTCAGTCGGAGGGCTTCTCTACCTTCAAACAGGTTGTCTTTGCCGCTCTTCAGTAGACACTGGATGTTCAGAGGGATGAAGAGCTGGGCTCTCAGCGGGTCTCCATACAGATAAGACGTCAGGGCGAAAGGAACCTCCAGCACAGGGACCAGCAGGAAACCGCAGGAGGCTGCTTTCCTGTGCCACCCTTGAACCTGACAGAAGACAACTGATTACAAACTGTTCAGTGTGAAACCTGACAGCTGCTCCTTTATTTCACTGTAAAGTTCAAGGCAAGGCAAGGCAAGGCAATTTTATTTGTATAGCCCATTTTTACAAACAGTTTGTCTCAAAGTTCTTTACATAGCATCATAACAACATCCTCTGCCCTTAGACCCTCACATCGACTGAGGAAAAACTCAAAACAAAAAACCCTTTTAACAGGGAAAAAAAAGAGAAACCTCATGGTGAGAAACAGAGGAGGGATCCCTCACCCAGGACGGGCAGACGTGCAATAGATGTTGTATACAGACAAGAAAACAGGTAACAATACAGAATATACACAGATGGAAATGGTGTGCAGGAGCTGATGAAGGCAGTTTTTGGTGGGAGGGAAGGCAGGGAGAGTCAGGCAGCTTAATGGGAGTAATGGGTGGTAGACTGGTTCCTGGGAGGGAAGGGCAGGTCGGTTTAACAGCAGAGGGTAAAAGGGAAAGGGGGTGATGCAGGGGGCGGTTGGTGGAGAGAGATGGAGCTTCGGTGGATCAGTTCACAACTGTAAAGTTCACAACATCAGCACAGACTCCTTTGTTTTCACCTCAGTGTTCTCCTGAGGGTCAAGTGAGTCATGTGCAAATACTGTGTTTATTGCAGACCAGGACCCAAACTCATTCCATCCAGACTGGGATGTATAACCTCTAAATTATTGAAAATTACTAATATAACAGAACATTTCTGCAATGGTCATGTCACCATAAAGGATCTTTAGTCATCTGTGGTTGATTTGACACTTTGATATTAACTTCCAGGATTTTTGGATTCTTCTCCCTGTTGGAAAGCAATGCCAAATGAGCTCTAATTAAAGGGCCAAGCAATCAATTAAAATATTCAATGTATCAGTCAAAGCAGAAACATTTCATCAATAAAAGATAAATAGTTAAGTAGTATATAGTAGATAAAGACAGAATATCCCTCTATGCAGATGATGTATTTTTATTTGTAACAGCTTTCTTCTGTCCTATGTTTGTGACTGTCTACTCTTAATTCTATGGATAGTTACTTTCATCTTTTTTTCCTTTAGCCTTGGAAAGATGTGGATATGTTTGGTTAGAATCTGATAAGATATACATTGTATGTTGACTGAAAGGAAGTTGTGATTTAATCAAGTTACCATCTCAAAGAGCACTGCAGCAGTGACAGCCATCCAGTGTAGCTTGATCTCAAAGGCAGCGTTGAGGGAGAAGTTTCCGTGGTAATAGCAGCTGCACCATTCAGTTCGGTCACTGCGGTTGTTAACATCCACATCCAGAGTGACGGTCTTCTGCTCCGGGACTGTGGCAGCTAGAGGACAGAGGGAGGTGGAGAGACGGGAAGACAGGAGGCGAAGAAACGAAAAGAAGGAGGGATAGATGGCATGATGGGCAGGCAGGTAGGAGTTAGAAATGAGGGGGGGGGGGGCGTTATATGGAGACTTTGTCTTTCAATGCTGACTTGGAATTGTTGAAATATTTATTGATCAGATTTCAAAAGTTTCAAGTCAATCAATCTGATCTAACGATAAAAGAAAAGGGCTCACTCTTTTAAACCAAAATCTATGTCATGGACACATGTCCACCAGCAGATGGACATGTGTCCATGATACTGAAGGAAAAGTAGTTTGGGCCAGTAAATGAATTAGCTTTTATAAGAAAAACTTTTACTCACACAAAGGATGTGATGTTGCATCTGATTACTATACCAGACCTGGTCCAGTAACTTGCTGGGGGCGTGGCCCATAACATATTTCTAATATCTCAACAGGCCTTTGAACAATCCTGACTGAACTCTCGAGACATCCTGAACATGCAGACAGGGCTTCGTTCATGTCTGATGAAGGGGGATAATGAGTGCACAGTTACTGAGGTGTGTGTGCTCGATCTCATTCCTTTAAACTGGATTAAAGCAGCTGAAGTGACCGGGATTGAGCTGCTCCTGTCTGTTGAGTGCAATAAGGTTAGAACCTGATAATTGTCACCTGATGCTATATTTATTATTATTCTGTCTTTCCCCTAACATGACCAGTGTGTGTGAATAACACTCAGACTTAATATCCTCACTTATCTGATGGTATGACTATGAGTTGTTAGCATTTTTCCCATCACCACCTTTAATATCAAATGAAGTTAAATCGGCATTGTTTGTATTATGCCAGTTCAAAAAGAGGTTTCCTGGTATAATAATGAACATTTATAACAACAAATAAGTTGTGAATGCATTAAGTAATCATTCAACAACACATTAATACTATTCCAGGGAACCAGTCTGCAGCATTGGACAGCACACCAGGAAAGCATTAGAGCTGAAAGCATTTGAAATAAACCTGTAGTGACAAATGAAGCTTTTAGCAGTTTATGAAGTGAGAGAGGAGCTGAAGCTGAAACACTGTCACAACGTGCTGTGTTGTGATCATGTTTTCTGTTGTCAAGCCAGCAGGAGAGCGACAGGTGAGGACAGTACACACCACAGCACCAGTGAACCACAGCCACTAACACCACAGCATGCACACCAACTACCACTGCTCCTGGATCAGCTACACACTAACCACACAGCATGCACTGATTAGACGATGGAGGTGGAAAAATTTGATCAGATCAATCAGTGAGGCAGCCACATCAGACAGATGCCACTGTGGATGGATTCATACAACTACATCTACACACTCTGCATGCTGTACACATCTGAAAACACAACACCAGCTGTTCACTGCAGATCTACAGTCCACTGTCATGACAGCTGAGTGCAGTATATGTCACAGCAAGAAGGATGATGATGATGGAGAGTGATGGATATGATGGCATGAAATGTTACATGGATCTCTGAGTCCCACTGTGTGAGCAGGCAGACTCATTAGCATGGTGAGCGTCTGTGGTGGTTCACTTGAGGGGCTGGTTGTTTCTGGTTTGCTTTTAATCTGGTTTTAACGCCTGTAGTTTTTACTAACTCAAGCAGTTGATTTCTTAAAGAAAATCTTATTTCTAGTCAACTGCAGTTAAAAAGGGACAGAGTGAATCTCACTTTCAGCCTCAGTTTAACAACACAGAGGCCTCTCCTGATGTGACATGACCCTAAACCAACAGAAACATATGACACTCAATAGAACTAGAATTACTGCCAACTAAACAGGACTAATTATGTTCCTTGGCTGATTTTTCTGGTGAAAACTAGGACAAACTGGAAACAACAAGTCTCAGGTAGATATGAATGTTGTATGGAAACTTGAGGGTGTTAAAGATCCCTACAGGTCATGTGATGGGTGGATATAGGGGGGCCAGTTAGCACCAGCAGAACAACCAACCAAGATTTATGGTTGACTTTTGGACAACCAAGCTCCCTAACCCAAAATGTAAATACTGGACCCAGACAGTCCTGAAGTGGACATGAGTATGATCTGCACCAGACTGGACGAGGGAAGAGGCCATGTCTCCTTTGCAGTGTGGGCTGGGCTGGGAGGGTCGGGCTGGGTGTACCTAGCAGTGCGGCGGCCTGGCTGCGTCCTCCAAAGCTGCGGCTGAAGGAACTGTGCCTACTTGCGTAGGAGGCTGGCCGGCTAGGCAGCCAGGGCAGGAGGAAGGCCGGGAGGTCACAGGGTCGCCGCTCCTCTAACACAAAAGCCACCTCAAACCACTTCCTCTGGAACAGAGCAAAGTCCTCCAGGGCCGCAGCGGACCAACCTCCAGGTGCTGTCGGGGGCAACGGGGAGGTCGGGCCTGCAGTGGAAAGAGGATGTCACGACAACACCCTCTTAAAACTTCTACAGGAGAATAATCACATATTTCACTAATTGTCTAATAGTAATTCTTGGTCTATACAGGACATGACAGTGTAGAGTAGTGAGCGCAATGACTTTTGTGGACCTTGATTTCATGGCAGTGCAACAATAAGTGTACACAGACCAAAGACAGCTTGTAATCTCTCGAACTTGCAATATGTTTGAACCATTTGTGTGATATATTTATACCAAGAGTAGAGCACATGGTGCAGAGACTGGAGGAGAGACACAAACAGATGAGAGGTTGGTTCACTTGAAGCATTGCTGTGAATTGTTGGTATTTTGGTGGAAAATGGGTTTTAGACTTTATGCTGAGAATTCTTACACTATCTGTGCTCCAAAGCAGGTTTATACTGTATCTGAACAGCTTGTTAAATTCCTGCAGCCACCTGAAGACAGCAGGAAACATGACTGTTGGTAAACCTACGCATGGGACACATCAGATTCCATTTGTTGGGCTGTAGTCCTCTGCGCGTCACTATGACAGGCACTGCAGTTTCAGTGTGATGAGCCCAGCTATGTGACTGGGTAATCAATTTATTAATATAATTTATTCCTGTGTGTTTTTTAAATCCACTCACCATCCTTCTCTCCTACTATCCTGTAGAAATAGAAACCGTAGACAAAGGTGCGCATTGCGTCTCCAGAAGCATGGGCCACCAAACCTTCATCCAACATTTTCTGCACAACCCAAACATGCAGAAACATAAAAGTTTACTGTAAATAAATTGTGCTATAGCTAGGTTGAAACACAGACAGACAGACAGACAGACAGACAGACAGACACACACAAACACACACACACACAGCATCTCAAAAAGGTACCTTTCCCTCCTGATGCAGACCCAATGCAATGACAGTTCTCATATGTGTAGCTACAGACAGTATCTGGTCTTTCTTCACATCTTTCCTTGGTCTTGTAACATTTTTGATCAAGTCAAAGTAAAGTGTGGACAGACACCTCTTACCTGCATGATATCCACACCCATCCCCTGTGTGGCCACGCCCTCCACATTGTTGACCAGCCAATGAACGACCTCTGCACTGATAAAGCAGTTGAATGGCAGACCCTTCTGCTCTGGGAGCAGCTGCACACCTGTCCTGTAACAGCAGACAACACAAGCACACTGATGTCTGAAAACACTGTTCTCAAAACAGGAACAACCATCAAGTAGAGATAATAAGAGAAGACCGTGCTTCTTCATTATGAGTGAGATAAAAAAGCCTTTATCTATGTGCATTTATCCTTGAAGGAAACATGGGGGACATTTACACTGAGCACTAAATGACTATACATGAAGCAATTTTCAAATACATTTTCAGGGGGGTGCCCTAGTGGCTCAACTGGTGGAGCACATACCATACCCAGACTTAACTGCAGTGGCCTGGGTTTGAGTCTAACCCACTTTGCTGCATGTCATCCCCTCATTCTCTACCCCTTCTTTCCTGTCTCTCTCAATGTCACTATAATAAAAGGCAAAAATGCCCCAAAGCACAACTTAAATGATCAGAGAAGAAGAGAAGTTGGTCATTTATCATGACACAACCTTGGTTGGGGTCAGAGGTGATTTTATGTTTGTGTGATGATTGAGAGACTGATTGTTCAGGAGTCTTAGAGAGGTGTAAGGTGGTGTTCTTTTAACCGTGAGGATAAGGCAGGCTGAGATACGTTCTAATCATCTCTTCTGGCAGAAACCAAGGAGGTGGTGTATATTGCAAAGAGAAAGGAAACCAGCACCAAGCTTTGGGGCACCCCTGTTAAGAGGCATTAGGATAAGGATGTTTGTCCTTGCCATGCCACATTGAAAGAATGACCAGTGAGGTAGGATTCAGCACAGGCAGCAGGATGTGGTGCTTCATGGTGTCAAAGACAGCTGAGAGATCCAGCAAGAAGAACTGAGGACTGAGCTGCAGCTCTAACTGCCATCAGGGCCTCTGTCACAGACATATTAAAATTTTACAAAAAAACTTTTTCATTAAAACAAATATTCTTTGATGCTGATGCTGTACCAGTGCTACTTCCATTAGAAGTCTTTTGGACACATCAACTAGTAAGAGGCCTGAGACCCACAACCCCAGACCTGGGATGGAAAATGGATGGATGTATAAATATAATATGTGTTGATTACATAACTGCATATTGTTTATAATAACCTCACAAATGAAAAATACTTGATGTTGCTGGTTTTGTGTGAGAGGAGTGCAGATTTCTGTGAACTATAACTTCACTGCAACTCTGCAGGACACAAATGACTGCCACATGTCAAGACACAAACACACACACACACACAACAAATCTCACGTGGGATGTTTGATAGCTTCCAGTATCTCCATGAGTGTTGAGGAAGAGGACAGAGAGAGGGCTCCTGTTGCAGCCTGGCCACTGTGAACAGATCACTCAAAACATTCAACCTAGGCAGATAATCCTCCATCTATAGCACATTATTATATATTCTTACTGGGCTCCACCATAAAGAGTACAAACAAGAAGAACACATGAAGTAGAGCATACAGACAATAACACACAACTTAATCATGCAAGAACCAAACAAGGTTTCAGGTTCAGCACATTTAGTGATACATTTCAATTCAGTAAAATATTTTGAGGCATGAAATTAAAATATCTAAGGTACTAAATCTCTTTACCTATACTATGGTGCCCATATCTGTATGTGTATCAAACATGTGTTGAGTGTCTTTACATAGTCAAAGGTTACCTTGTGTCTGTGCTGCTGCTGGCTGCAGTCTCTCCTACAGGCTGTGGTGCTGCTCCACCTGTGAGTCCAGGCTGGACTCCCTTATCTGCAGCCTCGTTAGCTTCAGCAGGCAACTAAACAATTAAAATACACTTCACTGAATGAGATGTTTCAGTTCTTATCCTCAGACCACAAAAAAGCACTTTTCTCACTTCTTTCTGACAGCATCTGTTTATGAAAATGATTTTATTTGTCAGTGTATGAAGTGTATGTAGTTGAACTTAAACCAACACAATCCAGCTGAGGTGAGGGGAGCTGTGTTGATGCTGCTTAATAAGAGACCTTGCTCACATTGTCACAGTGTCTCCTGTGGTACATCCACAGTAAAGCAAACACTGTCTGTGATATACAAAAGTGAGATGCACAGAGGTCCTGGTTTCAAATCATTACTTCAGACAAAGCAAATAAGAACTAAAGAAAGTCCTAAAAGCATAAGTGCTCATTATCATTAAGAATCATAACTATCTTCATGTAAAGACACCACGAGATGGAAGAGACAAACAACAACCAACCCAGTCCTGATACTGTGCATAGAAACAGGTGGTCAGAGTGAGCCCTGCTGTGATACAGTGCATTTCAGTTACACCAGGATCACACATCTGAGAACTGTGAGTTTCCAGGGTTATGGTTTAACACCTGCTTTCAAGTACAATATTCACTGCTTCCTTGTTATAAGTAACAATAATTTCTGATGATTTAATTAATCTAATTACTGTGACCTGAACCTGAATAAGAAGTAGAGACTAAATGATTGGATTAACTCAAATCAAAGTATTAGTTAATATGAGTTACTTGAAGCTAAGACAGAGACTTGACATTATGAGTGGGGGATCATCCTCATTGTTATTACACACACATTGTTATGTTGTGTTTTCTGCAGGTCTGATGCTTTTTGAAAGCATTTCTATTGAACAGTTTTCTCCTGGTGTCACAGCTGTTATAGATGACAGTGTCACAGTATCACAGCTGACAGTGTTACAGTGTCACAGCTGTTATAGATGACAGTGTTACAGTATCACAGCTGACAGTGTCACAGTGTCACAGCTGACAGTGTTACAGTATCACAGCTGACAGTGTTACAGTGTCACAGCTGACAGTGTCACAGTATCACAGCTGACAGTGTTACAGTGTCACAGCTGACAGTGTCACAGTGTCACAGCTGACAGTGTCACAGTATCACACAACTAACAGTGTTACAGTGTCAAAGCTGAAAGCGTCAAAGCTGACAGTGTCACAGTATCACAGCTGAGAGTGTTACAGTGTCACAGCTGAGAGTGTTACAGTATCACAGCTTAGAGTGTTACAGTATCATAGCTGACAGTGTTGTTAATATGTCAGTCTATGAGCAGGCACTACAGCACAGGACAAATGAACAGAAATGACAGAACAAATAAAAGTGGAAATGGAATTTTAAGAAACACTGCAATTCAAAAGTCACGTGGGTCCCACTTAAAGTTTCTACATAGCATGCTCATACAGCCATGAAGACTACAGTCATGCAGAGGACATGAGGACAAACACACACACACAAAGCTTCAGCAAAATACATAGCTTCAGCAATGCCCAGGTACCTCAACACTAACCTGAGAGTGATAGATGTAGGAGGAACGTGGGCTACGTATAAAATCCAAAATAAAGGCAGTGTCCTGTCAGCGTACACAAAGAACACAGGATCAAACACCCAAAGCCCAGCAACAGGAACAGAAACCAGAGCAGAGGCATGGAGAAAAAGGCAGATGAAAGGAGAATAAACAACAGCAAAGGCCCCAAGCTGAAGCACCAGCAAGGAACAATAATTTCATCAAATTATCTGTTGCTGATGACAAAATTTCACGTGTCTGCAGAAGCTAAATGCCTGAAGCAGAACAGCTCATTCTGATCCACACACACAGATAAGACACTCACTTTGCGAGGGCTGTCTACATATGTTGGTGCTGTGGCAACATTTGAGGGGTCACTGATGGTGGCTGAGGGCTTTGTCTGCTGCTGCTGCTCCTCCAGTGTCCTGACAGGAAACAAAAAGAACACAGTGAGGACTTGAGAGTCATGGCTCAGATGCAAACATGTTGACCCACGGGGTCACTTACTTCTGATTCTGCTCCATCTCCAACAAGGCTGATAAAGCTGACGTGCCTTTCTTGCCTTGTGGTGGCGGCACAGGCTCGGCTGGATACGGAGGGAGAGGACTGGTAACCTGCAGTGCCTTCATCGGTGTACCCTTCTGCTGTGTGGTAAAAACAAGAGAGGTGTCCATTTCAGCATCTTAACATTCACTGGCTAAAAAGTCGGCTTAAAAGTAGTGGAGTACAAGTATAAAGTAGCTATATAAACAAATGTGCTCAATTTCAGTGAATGGAGTCACTAACCTTTTTCTGACAATTTTAAGAAGAAAAGGCATCAGTGTTTAAGAACCTCTTAAGATCAAAACTATGGAAGCCCACAGAGGCTTAAAAAATGTCAAGATTTTTTAGGTGTTTGATTTTGTAATACTCATTTCAGCCACAAGAGACTGAAGTGGACCACCACCCCAGCCTAAATAGGATAAAAAAGATGCATATTTTTTGTTGATATTGTGTGTTATAGTACTGTTAAACACATAGTGCATATATTGTGTCTTAGTATGTTATGTTACATCACTCTTCAGTTCCTTCTTTTAGCAAAGAATGTATTTCAACAGTGTTTCTGCCACAGGGGTTTTAGGATGTCAAGTGAGGAAGTATAAAACCCATGTAATGAGCAGGTCAGGTTTTCATAATGTGAACATGGAGAGCCTCACCCTGATGATCCTGTCGGAGCGATGCCGTCGCCGAATGCGGTTGAGACCCTCCAAGAAGCGGATAAATCCATCCAGCAGTACCCAGTCCCCGCTGCCGCCGACACCAGAACCTACTCCCTCCCCATAAACATCCCAGTGGCCCTCTCCATCTGCCACCCGCCGAGCCCCTCCAGCTGGCAGGAGGAGGAATCGAGTCCTCCAGAACTTCAGAGAGTCTATCAAACTGGGGGGGTGCACATTGATGGTGGACTTAATTAATTGTATAACATTTAGAGAACAGTGTGAGGCATACTCTGTGTGCGTGAGTGTGTGCACCTGAAGTCCTCGGAGCCAGCAGAGCAAATGTACTGGTCTAGGTAGTTCCACTTGTATTCCTCTAGTCTCTCATGGCCAAACTCCACCCAGCAGGAAACAAACTGAGTGTCGGAGTGTGGAGGACAAAGGCTGTAACTATACTGTATCTGAGCCGACTCATATGGGTACCTGCAACACACACACAATACATTATTAAAACACTGGACAGCTGCCTTTACCACTTGTGTTTTCACACTCACAGGGAGATGTAGATGCCAGCAGAAGGGGTTAATCTAGAGATCTCAGACACACATAAACATTATCCACCTTCAACATGGTATGAGTGCAGATTTGTGTTTGTGTTAGACATTGTCAGATGTACTCACTTTGGCAGGTAGCGAGTAACAGTGATTATTTTGTCCTTGAGGCAAACTTTGTGGAAGGTCCTGCCCATACTGAGCCAGTAAACTGTCTCCTCCTCCTCTGCACGACGCAGGGAGACCAAACCTGAAAACACACACAGAGGGCACACACAGTCAAAGCTGAAATGCAGAAACTTCATGGAGCTGCTAAAACTCACTGTGGAAAAAAACAGAGATGGAGGAGCATCCAGAAAAAGTCGCAAGTACAAAAGCACCTTTTGCAAACTTTATTTGTTGGTTTTCTATATGAAATGACAGTAGAAGAAGGGGTCATTACAAAATAAACTAAAATTACACCTCAAAGTTGTTTCTTCCACCAACCAGCCAAGTTACAGGAAACACGGCCACAGGCTCCTTTCTGAGTTACAGCTGTGTTTTATGTAACATTAGGATTTCACAGTAAAGTTTTTGAGATAATGTAAAATTAATGTAATTTTATTATAATATTATTTTAGACATTTGTATGAAATTGTGTTGTCATCAATGTGTGAATTCTTTTATTATGGCCAAAAATGTGTTTTGACCACCAAATTCTAATCATGTCTAATCATGACAGCAGTTTTTTTACTACAATTTCCTCGTGTCCCCCCACCAAAGAAATACAAAAATAAATACACAAAAAAATCTGAAACATGAAATAAAATATTTTAATTTGGGTATTTATCTAATTTCTATGCACTTGTTTAAGTTCAACACAGTGTGAGTCTCTAATGAAATTTTGCAGCCACGCACATTTGTTTCTCCTCTGCTTTCTGTTTCACTAACTTTGTCTTAACCCCTCTGCACACATAGAGTGGAGATAAGGCTGGTTGACATCTCTCTACATTGAGTGCAATAAAAGCTTTCCATCTGTGTTATAAATCCCTCTCAATCCAAATATGTCCAAGTAAATGTTTTTGCTACATTTGAAGAAATTCCCTTGAGGTGTTACTGATATTATGTCCAGGAGAATTGGGCAGAGGGACATTTCCCCCTGAAATGTGCAGAGGTATGCGCAGAGGTATACGGTAGCATAAAATGGAAATGCTCAAGTAAAATGCAAGTACATACAGGTTGTACTGTAAAATAACTGTGGTGGAGGCAAATGACACGCACACACAAAAAAAAAGTCTTCTAGATAGATATTATTTCATATAGATAATATTTCATCTGGATTTGATATTAAACAAAGAAAGAATGGATATGAAGAAGAAAAAAACACTCATGGTAGGATTCAGACATTTTCTAGAGATTGACACAGCAATGATTTAAGGGATTAAATACACAGTATAACATGTAAGAAAACAAGTTAAATTACCTCTAGAGTAGAGAGGGCTGCTGCCGAGTGGTGTGGCCACAGCAGGCTGTGTTTTCCTGCTGTTTGTCTGGACGATGATCTGGTAGCCCTGCATCAACCTCTGACAGATAAACTCCTCAAATACTTGAGATGCACTCATCACTGGAGCTTCATCCTCACGTCTGAGGAAGAAAAACGTGATTAATGCTTAATGTTGGATTAGAGAATTTGGTGATATTCAGTTTTCACTGGGAGTAATTATATGTGATTCTCCTTATAGAGGATCCTTTATGGTTTCTCTAATGCTGCTGTTATTTTTCCAGCTTCAGAAAAATATTAGTATTATAATGTTGGGCATACCACTTTACTAATTTAATTGCTGCTTGGTTCTAGCGTCATCACTGAGACTAAGTGATTTTTAAATGTTTCCCATACATAGACTCTCCTTGGGTAGCCTGTTCAGGCCACTAGGTTTCAGGTCAATGTTATAAACTAACCCACGATGCTGCTGAGCTAGCATCTAGCAATCTAGCAATGAGAGCTGCTACTAATTAAGCTTATTTCTATGAGCACAGTAATTAAACTATTACATTGAGGCAGTGAGAGAATCATCACAAAACCTTTCAAAGGTGAAGAGGACCTTCGGTGGAAGTGATTCTGTGTGTGAGTTTATATAAAGATGAATGTGTAAGCCAGCTGATGGCACAAACTGTTTGGCTATAGACAGGATTTTGGGTTTTGAAGACAGGATGCCATCTACCTCTCCAGGTCACTGTGTGGTAGTAGGTCATAGCAGCCTTCAGTGTAGTCGTTCTGCAGCGTCTGGCGGTCGGGGAAGTAGTCGGTGGTAAGGGGGAGGCAGGCTGGTGTGGTGAGAGACTTCCAGTCCACCCCCACTGTGCAGCAAAAGCTGGGCACTGTCGGGGGTGCAGACAGCAGCAGGGCTTCAGGAGCACCCACATCACACACGCACGCACGCACGCGCACGCACACACACACACACACACACACACACACACACACACACACACACACACAAAATCCCCACAGCAAAGACAAATGCATGTACCCAAAGTGGAGCGGTACATGTGTGTGCGTGTGTGTGTGGGGGGGGGGCAGAGAAGTTAAAGGAAAAGAGAACAGGATGAAGTGATGAAGATGGAGACAAGTGAAGATGAAGATACAAACAGGACATAAAAGGAGAAAATAGAAGAGAGGGAAAGAAAAAACAAGTCAAGTGTTATTTTTACTGGCCTTGTTGCCCCCGCTGGTGATTCCTGAGGGGCCTGTGGTTGTGCAGCTGTGATCAAACATGCAGATTGTGAACCAGTCTGTGATCAGCGTCACTCAGAAGCAAGTGGAAAATGTGTCCTGAGCTCAACAGATGTGTGAATAGTAAAGTGACTGAGTGGATTTAAGCAGTGATATTACATCATGCAAAACATTCAGATGGTGAGAAAACTCTGTTCAAAATATTGTGTGGAAGCGAAAGATTTGACAGAAGCACCGTCAACAGTCGAATCAAAAGAAATACACTATGCACATCGCCATGCAGAAATGAGGCTTTTTGAAGGCAAACAGGTCATGTTGTAGGAAAATTATGGGATGCCTGATTAATTAGAGGATTTCAAGACCTGGTGACATTTAATCACAAACAGATCAAAAGGAGAAGGCCCAGAGAAAGAAAAACAGAGAGAGAGAGAGAGAGAGGATGGAGAGGGAGTAGAGAAGGTAACCCCAAAACACATGACCTGTGAGCGCCGTTTATACCTGCGACCCTTGGAGGCAGACGCCCAGTGGAGAAACCTGCCTGCTGAAGCTGAATAAACCCTCACAGGCTGAAGACACCTCTGAAGTTTTATTGCATCATGAGTTTGATGATTAAGAGTATCAGCCTGATCCTGAGGTAAATGGCTTCATGACAATGTTCGCAACTTAGTGACGGACATGTCTTCGTGTTTGTGCGGGCAAGATGGACTCACTTGGATTGGCACCGATGAGGGAAAAGTCTTCAAAAGACGAGCCATGGTTGGTCAGAGTTCCTGTACAAGTACAGACAGAGGAGCACTATTGTCAATGTTAATTCACAGTCTCTCATTGATTCTGCAGAGGTCAATTAAAAAAAGCTTATGTCAAATTCTACTATTACAGGACTAGACAGTGCAGTAGTGCATTAGTTTCTATTTTCAGCAGCGGATTATTGCACATTTAGTGCTTTAGTGAGTATTTGGGACAGTAGGATGGTGTGTGTGACACTGAGTCAAAATAAACCATTGTGTGTCTGTTCATGGTGAAGGAACATGTGACCTAGTTTTCTAGCAGTGCCATATGGCACAGAGGAATATGACACATGTGAATACAAAGCCTGATGAGCCTGATCTGAACACAGTGCTGGTTAGTTAGTAGATTGATTCATTTAAGAAAAACATACAGAATATTTCCAGCCTCACTGATATTGATATTCATGTGCTTCTCATATCACTACAAATAAAGTGGAGCAGCAGAATAAACATATAAAGTCAAAATACTAAATGTGTTTCAGGAGGTATTTCACCACTGTTATTGCTCCCTGGACTTCCAGTGAACTCGTCCATCGCTCCACCAACGTAAAGGCCGTTCTCTCCTGCTTGCCTGGAGGCTGTGCGCCTTAAATAAAAATAACAAACTTTCATTTTACTGCTTGTGCTTCAAGCATACAATGTTTTCAAAGGAAGTGTTTGTTCCTTGTGGTAGGTTTGTCTAACCTTCCAGTGGCCTCATGATAGGCCAGCTCCAGGAGCTCGGCGGAGGTGTGGGCAGGATCTCTCTGCTGGCTGCCTTGCAGCTCAGCCATGTTCTGTCTAGTCTGGTGATGGATCTGAATTGCCTCTCCAGAAGGACCTGTAGAACAACAGTGGAATATTCAGTCTGCTGCCTGGATCAAGGCCAACAGTATAGCTATAGCCACATAAAGACATATGACCTGTAACCACCTGGATGGTGTACACAAAAAGGAGTTACCAAAGGCTGTTTCAAAAACTTTCCTTAGTTAAGGAAAAGAAAAAGAAATTCTACAGCAGAAAAAAATCTACTGCTTCCATGGAGACCATTTTTGACATTTGCTGGCATTAGCACGTGATACTTTTGACATCAGATATTTGAAGAGTTTAAACTAAGGGAGTGACCTTACACTAAAAGAATGTCCACTGTATATGACCAGATCATGTGACATGAAACCACAAAGCAATATTAAGCTGCAGAAAAATAGTGATCCAACCATAGACGGTCGTACAAATCATAAATGATCTTTTAGTTAATCCTTGCACAGACTGTGCAACCTGTTGAAAGCACTCTGTCTGATCAGGGCACCTCAACTAGTTCTCTACATCAGGAGGCGACGTGTTTATGTCACCTCACCGACAGGGAAGGTGTGCATCCAGCGCCGGCGGTTGGAGGTGAGCTTCATGGGCATCCTGGAGGGCGTGAAGGGGTTTATTAGAGCTCTCTGTGGGGTGTAACCTCCTGGACGGATGTGCAGTGTCGACTCAGCACTCCCCACTGTGAACCTGCCTGGGGCACTGGAGTCCCGCTGAGAGTCCATCATCTTCTCCAACAACTCTGAACCACAGGATGACAACAAAAGGAAAGAGACTGAGGAAGGAAAATGTTGGAGCACATCAACTACAAGCACTAATCCAGTAGGACTGGTGATCAGGACCACAGGTCCAGACTAACCCTTTGGGGGGGGGGGGTTACCTCTGGTGCTTGTATATCCTAGAGAACTGCTGACTTCATATTGAGCAGGAGGCATGCGGGGTATCAGCAGCATGTTGGACACTGGACCTAGACTATCATCAGAGGCCAAGCTACGTTGTTCCTCGGGACCCCCAGAGCGTACGGGAGGGGACGCTCCTATGCCGGCACTAACATCCACTGATCCCCAGCTCTTCCTCCCACTAGTCTCTTTGTCTCGACCCATCCTGACAGACACAAGATTCAAATGGTAAGAGTACCTCTCTCCACTATGTTAAATGACTTGGAGTTCAATGCTGTGCAGAGGGGTCAGTCACTTCATACCTGAAGTTGGTGCTCCTCTGAATACGCGAAGGACCAGGAAGTCTGAACACCTGAGCGTCATAGGCGTCATAGTCAACCTGTATAGGCAAGCTGTTGTCAGAGTCCTTCGGGGCACAGAGAGCTGAGAGAGGAAGGGTTAGTCAGTTTCAAGTTCAAGAAATGCTTCAAGAAATTTAAAAGGTAAGAGAGACAACTCACTGTGTGTGTCTTTGCTGCTCTTGAACTTTTCAGCATGAATCTGGAAATAATTGTAATTTTAATGAGAAGTTAAAACAAAAGAAAGACTTTTTTCAAGCAAAACAACAGAGATGTGAAATGTGAAGGTACCTTACGACCAGCTAGTTTGATTCGAGGGGTGAAGGAGCTGCAAGCGTTCAGACTTTTGGAGGTGTAGAAGCTACAGAGAAAAAAAGAAGTAAACATGACATCAGCTGAATACACAGTTGATTTACATAAAATCAGTGTTGGTCTTTATTTTCATGGTGGTCTTGCCTGTGGTTGATCCAGTGAGGCAGGTTGTAGTCGTCTCCCACACGAGAGTCTCCAGATATCGTCCTGTTGTGCAGCTATAGAGTAAATGTCACACACCATCAGTAACACACAACAACAGAGTGTGGCCTTATACAAACACAGAGACATGTTACCTTGAACAGTGGCACTGCGTGCAATGGCTGCTCCCCCATACACACCAGGTCTACGCCAATACCTGAAGAGGGAAAACACCATGTCACCATCATTTACCTTCTTACAATGATCCTTTAATTCTCTTTTAACAAGTAGATATGTGCTTCGGGTGTGTTTGTTTTATCACACTCACCATTGTCAATCATTCGTTGTTTAGTGAGAATCATGAGCAGACGATCGACCTCAAACACTCCCACCCCAGGCGTAATGACCACTGACATCTGTCCGGTGCGGTCGAAGTTACGGTTGATGTAGTGTTTGTCAAAGACTGTGAAGACACAGTAACTGTCAGCTTCTTTTTCTGTCAGTCATTGGTGACTGAACTGAACCTGGTGCTTGATGTTCCTTGAACTTCCTTTAATTTCTCCAGTCTGCATTAAAACTTTAATTGGGTGCCCATGTGTAAACAGATTTTAGCCATAACTACAGGGCCAGGGCTGGAACCTTTTGACCTTTCAAATATAAAATGTCATCACTTTAGGCCCAACTCTCTTTCAGACTTTCAGTTAAACACTTAAATATCCCGTTACACCAGAAGGTTCTGCACTGATCATCTGACTGACACCAGATTGACCTCACTGCTGTCTACATGTTGCTGTTTCTGTTGTTCACCATAACGATAATATCATATATGGTAATATCTGAGCTGGACTCCATTGAGATATTAAATCACCCAGTCTGGTTAGAAACATGGGGGAAGGAATAACTAACAAGCTGCTTGTTGGTAACTGTGGAAATAAACCCACAGTGTCATCATGTTGACATATGATAAGTTCCATACAGTAGAAACATTAGTAGAAAAGTTAGTGACCCCCTTTGGAATTTCCTGTATTTATGTATAAATATATCTTAATTTATGGGCTGATCTTCATCAGAGTTTGAAGGTCTGGGTTAGAGTTGCTTTAACCCACAAAAAACAATAAAAAATTATCAGATGGAAGAAGCATTTGCTAATGTGAACCGTGCCACACAAAAAACAGCTCTCAGAAGACCTACAGTCAAGGAATGTTGATTTGCATAAAACTGGAAGTTACAAAGTCACCTAAAAGAATTTAGAATCCTCCAGGATAATGTCAGTGTGTCTGTCCACCAGCTGAAGCTCAGTAGAAGCCACTGATGCCCCTAAACGTCCAAGTAAATCTGCTACAGAATGGCTTCAGCAATCCAAAATCCACCTATTGGAGTGGTCCAGTCAGAGTCCAGACCTTAACTCAACTGGGATGCTGTGAAATGACTGAGCTGTACACACCAGGTGTCCAAAGAATATGTCTGAGCTGAAGAAAAAACCCTTCTGAACGTTGCTCAGGTCTGATCAACAGCTACTGAAGAGCTTGGTTCAGGTTCTTGATGCAAAAGGATGTTCAACCATTTATTTAAGTCCAAGGGTTATTTTTTCCACCCTACAGTGACTGTCTAATGGGTGTGATTGTTAAAGACATGAAACCTTGTTAATGTGGCATTAGCTTCAGAACATTCTGTTTGACAATACTTGAAGAAGACACATCACATTTTATCACCAATTCATGAAGAAAACAAAGTCAGTTAATATACTTTTTCTTGCTAATGTATTTGAACTAAAATGTCCTACTCACACTCCAATCTAGCATAACAATATGTTTAAAATGAACAAGGAAGCAGAATGGGAGAGGGGAAACCAAAGGAACCCGAAGTACTATTTTAATGGCGGTTAAAATACAGCTTACTCACTGTTACTACAGCTGTGTGTACAGCTGATAGAGACATTAAAAAATATATCTGATCAACAGAACTTCAATAACTCCACTTTACTAAACTAAAAATGTGACCCAAAAATTACTATCAGCCACTCAGTGTTTCCACCAATAACCACTACACTATGGAAACTTGGATGAAGAAAACCAAGTCATTCTATAGGGTTACTTACTTTCTCTTGCACTGTATAATTCTGTTACTTGTTGAGTTTTAAAACAGAATATGTTCTCACTCTATGCTCAGTGTGCGAATAATAAACACAAGTAATAGGATACTGACTAACTTACTTAACCTGAATACAGCTGCTACTAGGTAGAGAATTTCTTCTGCTCTGGGATGAGGATACATACCGTTGAAAGAAAGGTTAATGGCCTCCAGGTAGTTTCCTTGAGCAGCAGTTGAGTTATAACCGACAGGAAATCCATCTGGCACAAGAGCAAATAAACACATGAACTCAGTTACAAAAAGCTCCTGATTGTCTGCCAAAGCTGGACTTGTTCATTACCTGCTTCTTTCAGCCGCACCAGGACAGGGTACTGTATGAACAGTTTCTTGATAGTGACCAGTAATGACGTCCATTCATCCCGTCTCTCGTTCTGAGCCACAACCCTGATCACAAAACATGTTATGAGTCATTAACCACCACTGCAGTCTGGTATCAGCTGAACAGAACATCAATATCAATATCAGTAGAAGTCTCACCTGTAGAAGTCTTCATAAAAACGTCCCTCGTGATCCTGTCTGATGGAGCCTCTCAGAATCTCAGGAAATTCATCTGAGGAGAACAAAAACTCAGACACACAAACAGAAACGTGTGCACCTGTGTAATGACTCAGTGTGGTGAAGACTCACCTATAGTTTTAGCGCTGTAGAATGTACGTGAGAAAAGGACAACAGTCACCTCATGACTGCAGTTCTTCTCCTACATTAACAGTAAACAATGATTCTGATTAATAACATTTATCATTAATGAGTTTAAGAGTCACAAAGGGAAATAAAAGAAAATCACAAACCTTCCACTTTGCAAAAAGGTCAGACAGGAAACCATTTACAGCCTTCTCAAAGTACAGATCACCTGAGGCAAAACAATATCAATATGAGAACCTGTATATCACTGAAAAACAAACATACTCAGGTCCAAATCACAGTGCTCCAACTCACCATAGATGTCAAAGTCCCACATCTCACAGCTCATCTGGATAAAGATGTAGACCATTGCAGATGTAGATCTGAAAACAACCTGTGTCATGACATGAGAATCCATAGAAATGAACAACTCAAGCATAAATAGATGTTATAGTGAAACATAGAGCTATGTGCCCACTCTAACAACTCACATCCATTCAACCTTTTATTAATAGTGGACAGCTGAAATCATTAGCTGATCAATAGTAAGTTTACAAGAAAGTTGATCATTAGTTAATAAGTTGAATAATTTATTTTTGGTTCCAGCTTCTAAGCTTCAGGATTTGCTGGTTTTCTCTTGTCTTAAAAAGTATTAGGTTCTGGTGTCAAGCAATGATCTCATTATTATTTATTACACAGATCCACTCATTGAATTCTAAGTCCAAGTATTAACAATCAATTGTGTGTGACATAATGTGGCGCCTGAATACTCACCCTGGTGTCTTCACTGATGTAACCACAGGTCACTTTCTCTCCCTTCACCCACAGTTCACTGGCCTGAGCTCTAGAGAATCAGAAAAAATCATCAGCACAAGGTGAAGTAAACTGTCTTATCTTCTCTTTTATTTTGTTATGTTGATTCATCATCCATCTACACTCAATCCCCCATAATGACAACATGAAAACAGAATTTTATAAATGTTTGCAAATATATTAAAAATGAAAAACTGGACTCTCATATTGACATTAGTATTCAGACACTTTATTATGACTTTTGACGTTTAGCTCAGGTTCCTCCTCTGGATCATCACTGAGATGGTGATAATGAGTGACTGGAGTCCACGTGCAGTGAACTCAGCTGATTGGACAGATGCTTGTTTATATCAGGTCTCACAGCTAATGCGGACCAGAACAGAGACCATGCGGAGAAAGGAGCTGCTGCAGAGCTCAAAATCCAGAAACACAACCAGTTCTAAACATTATGTCTGGTTTCCTTCAGACATGATGTTGTCTGATGTTGACAGTTCAGTCTTGGTCTCATCAGACCAAAGAATTTGGTTTCTGTCAGTCTCGGAATCCTTTATCTGGTGTTTTACAAACTGTCACTGAGGAGATGCTCCATCTGGACTGTCCGCCACAAAGCCTACAACAGTGGGTGTGATGACCAGATCAGAGTCCTGGTTGTTCCAATCTTATGTGGATGTGAAAGACTTGACCAGCTCTGAACACTTTCTGAATACACTGTATGTGTCCGATTTTAGGGAGAAGGTAAAGGTTAAAAAAAACTTTACCTTCTCCCTTTGTCCTTCCTTAACCTCTTCATATATTGTACGCTGCTAATTTGTTTGCTGCTAAATTCTAGAAAAACATATGTACACATTTGAAATGCATTTATGCAAATGTAGTGTAGCAAATGTAAGCGTTTACCTGATTCCTGCAAACTCCACTTTTTGTGTCACATAAGCACACGTGCTCACCTGCAATAAAGAGAGTGACAGTTATATCCTTGTGTGCTATTACATATTATTACACTGTTACATTAACATTCACGTGCCCTACCAGGTTCTTCTTCAGCCTCCACATGTCTCCTCTGCCAATGTACTGGTCCTTGAAGGTCAGCTCGACCAAGTCCAGTGTCACATCCTGCAAAGACAGAACTGTGAGAGTCTCTTTCACTGAGAGGTGGAGGAGCTCCAGAGGACTCACAGTGAACATACCTTAGGGTCGACAATATTAACAATGACATCCTGGTATGCACGAAGTTTGAAGGCTTGTGCCACAGTCTGGTCCACACTGATTGTCTCTGAATAAGAAACAAATATTATTTGTCCATTTACAGTAGATTGTAAGGGCTGAACAAAATAACAGAAACATCCTGTAATTTAACACAACCAACTAAAGCGTAAAAAATGACCTCACAGTTGAATCTCATAAGCATCACAAAGGCAGCATGTGTTGAAGGGCTGTTGTATTGAGCTGCAGTAAGTGACATTTTCCTCTTATTCAGCATCTCTAGATGGGCTGCAATTAATAATCATTTTTATTACTGATTAATATGCCAATAATTTTGTTGATGAATTGATAAACTGTCAATACAATGACTGAAATTAGTGATTAACAACCATCAGAGTTTCTTAAGGCCGGAGGTCTCCCAGAAATATTTAGTTCGATATCACGAGAGATAAAGAAAAAAAGGAAAGCTTCATATCGAAAAACCAAGAAATAAATAAATAAAAATATTTCTACAGATCTATTGCTGCTCTGATTCTGAAAGTTTAATTTGATCTATTGTCATCTAACGGCTGAACTATGGCTGCAACAGAGTTAGATCATTTACCTTTCTGTAAATCCTCTTTCAGACTCTTCACCTGCAGCAGAAGGGGACTGGGAATTTCAAAATAAACGACACCAGATTATTGGCTCAGTAGTGGAAAGATATGTTAACTGAAACACATCCGTCAAAGTGTAAAAACTAACCAACAAAGTGATCATCTCCAATTGCGCAAGCTCACCTGTATTCATCTGTGGGGTGTGCAATCTCGATGATATCCCCAAGACTGACCTGAGGGAAAACCTTCGGGTTGACAACCAACTCATCATCTGCTCAAAATAAAAGTCGACGAAAATCATCACTCTCATCAATATATTTTAGAAAAGAAACTACTGTATATATAAATGATAAACAAATCATTAGTTACCACTTCCACCAAAGCCTTTCTTGTGCAGCACAAGCTTATAAGATTTGTTGGTCTTCATGATAAACCTTCTAAGGGACAAAAACATTACTTCAGTTGTGGCTCATCGCAGTTGCAAACAAACACGCATTATGCGAGATACTTTCATTTCTCCTGCACCATGAAGTGGGTAACGCCAAAGGTCTAAATTTAGCCACGATGGAATAAGATAAACTGACTCATGACGATCTGTCTGTCAGGCTTTGTCAGGAACACCTCAAGAAATGAATGCGTTTTCTCTCAATAAAATTCAAGACATTCCTAGAAATGATGTCAATTTATCAGTATTCAATGAATATTAAGATAACAATTATTAAAGCCACCACATAGAAGACTTATAGCAGTAGTACCTGAGCAGTCTCCGCAACAACTCAAACTGCCAGGGATGTTGACATGGGATGTTGCTAGCCTAGCATGTGGCTAATTTGAAACAATTTACGGCTAGTGAACTAGGTCAACGAACACCAGGCGCAGTGAGTTACACCTATCCATACTTGCACTAAAACACGCACACATATGTGAAACAAGTTAGAACTGCCGTTTTTACTATGGAAATATAAATATGTTTGCTAGCTTGCTAGCTAACACCATTACATCCATGGCTTACACTACAGTGGCGCTACTTCCTCCAAAACATGGAAACGTGTGACGTGATTGGGTGGTGATGATCAGTGTCGTAGTGAAGCGAGAGGCTTCACTCCGTTCTTTTTTTATTTTACCATCTTCGCGTCTTTTGTAGGACAGTTTTTGTGTAGACCACCCCCCCCCCCCCAAAAAAAACAAACAAACAAAAAAACATGTTTAAATAATGCGCTGCACATTTATGTCCGAGCTAACACAGCCTACTGAAGATTCTCGGCCGATGTGAGCATCATTTTTTCACTGAAGGGTATCAACGCTATAATTTATGGTTTCCACGAGTCTATGGTACTGCGTCAAATAAATCCAATTATTCGGTGTTTTTAGTAGATATGCATTAGTTAAGCTATTATTGAGTTTTGTGAGTCTTGTATAGACAGATATTATCGCAAATGATCACTTAAGTCAAGTGATAAACTACTTTATTAAATAATGGTAGACTTTCCAAAAATACTGGTCCCATAAATGCACCGCTGCTTCCATCAGCTATTGCTCCATTACATCAAGATATTACATTATACTGTGACCATCATATACAGCAAGTTAACAGCAGACTCATTTACACTGCCATTGCTTGAAAGTAAACACTTAGGCTTGGTCTACCTGCTCCCAAACGCTTGCCTTTCATGAAGGCTTTATCAGTGTACAGCCCATAATAAGATATTTCAGAACAATACTTTATGAAGTAACCAACCCTATTACAGAGGTTTAAAAAGAGGTTTCACAAGGAATGATGTTGGTCTTATGCTCCAAATGTGATTTGGTACAGGCCCAACTATCCACCTCTGAAATGATGGTGTTTGTATTTTACAGAAATTGCAGAAGTGACCCATACAACATGAGAAGACCACAAATAAAACTGGTCATAATGAGATGCACTGATCGGAATCAAATATTTGTTATTACCATAGTATGAGTTTATCCTGGTCAAATGAATAAGATTTAGTTTCAGCCAAAACAATCCATTATTGAAAGCTTCAGTTCAGGAATGCATACTGGTCAAACCTTCTGCAAATGTCACTGATGAATTAAGGGACCTAACTCAATGTGTCCTAAAGCACATTTCAGTCCAGTGGAACATGGTCTGTCACTTTAATGTCTGCAGGTGAAGGTCAGAATACAGCCCCCGTCTGGGTCTGGTCTCAGCTGCCAGTTCCACCTTTCATCAACAGCAGTTTCTCTTCATGTCTTGGGATGTGGCCTCCTCCAGTTTGGTGTGATCTGATTCTGTCAAGACAATGATTGTTGTATGATACTGTTATCATTATCATCTCTGCTTGTTAAAAGTCTATTACTACATTACGTACTGATACTATCTCCTCGTCCGATACTTGCAGGGGCCCCGTTCTCCATGTCCTTCAGGATGCACCTCTCAAAGGCCAGAGCTGCCACCCTGAAGAAAAACCCCTCCACGTTCTCTCCTGACAATAAGAAAAGGTATGGTATGGTTTTCTGCTTTTCTTGGATGTGCTGTACTGATATGTGTGAGCTCTTGGTTTTACCTGTTTTGGCTGAAACAGCCCAAAACTCTGCATGCATTTCTGTTGCTATTTTAATGGCATCTTTTTCTGTCCTCTGTCTTTCTTCTGCGGGCTTCAGACAAAGACAATTTTGTGCTAGAAGAAAAATGTCTGTGAGAATCCACAAAATATATGTCATTTAAAATATACTCACCAGCAGGTCGTTCTTTGTGCCAACCAAGAAGATGAAACAGGAATCTGGCTCATTTTCTCCCATGGCCTCCTTTAACCACTGACTATGAAAACAAAACAAAAAATCCTCACATTACACATAAACGTTTTCAGCAAAAGGCTGCATACTAAACACTTTATGTATTTAAGTGAACAAAAACAGTATAGCTGTGGGCTTAAAGACACTATAAAGCTCTGTAGAACAGAGGGGAACCATAGAGTTGATGACTCTGTATTGGTTCATCAGTACTAGCAACCATCTTCACATTAAAGTAGTCATGTGATCATTAATACTATAAAAGTATTAATTACAGCTGTTTCAATGTTTTTTGTGATAGAGTCATACACTATTAGAATAAGCCCAATGACAATGTTATAACCATACTTACTGTGTGTGATCTAGGGACTTAATGTCTGCCATGTCAAAGACTGTGATGATGACTGGGAAAGATGAAAAATAAGTTTCATAGTTATAAGTTACCTGAGTTAAAAAGAGAAATGATGAGAACCAGACATGCATCTTAACTTACTAAAAATTACTTACAACAGCAATATCTTACCCTGAGCACCTCTGTAGTACGTAGACGCAATGCACTTGAATTTTTCCTGTCCTGCAGTGTCCCAGCTATTTAAAAAAGCCATTACCAATAAATATGGATAAATCAAAACACAAAGCACTCTAAAGTTACATACTATACAAGCACAATTAAACTACTCACATCTGAAGAGAGAAAGGTACTCCAGATATTTCAAACCTCTCAATCTCAAAGTCCACTCCAATGGTGGCCTTGTAGTCTCTTTCAAATACATTTTTACAAAATCTGAAAAGGGCAAAAACAAGTTATGCCAAGTTGTGTTAAAAATCTGCAATTGTTCTTAGATTTGTTTCTGAAATTCCTTAGATGCGGTTTTGTCATGATCTAATGTGGTGTTATGTTCTTTACACCAGATATACACTGTGGGTTGTGTCTTCATGGATGAAGTACCTATTAATGAGGCAGGTCTTCCCCACATTAAGGTCTCCAACAACCACCACTTTTGACATTTTCTGTCTGTCCCACCTTTAAAAACAATGTTTTTTTCAATCATTGAGGTATTAATTGTTTTAATTTGATGTTCAAGAAAAAGAAGAAGAATGATGCATCATGATACAGGAGACTCACGGTTGATGTCGGGCAGCTCTGTCTTTACAAGCTGCTTTTGCCTGATTGTCCCAGTCCTTCTTTAGCTGCAGAGAAGCCTCAGATGTGTAGCACTGAAAAGAACAGGATCATATACAGTACTGTTATTTTTTTCTCTTTATTGAGATACAAACAGAAAACACAGGAAATAGATACACAAAATTTATTCTTTTATTTCTTTCTCTGTCCAGCTGATCCTATACTGCATCTATAATATTCAGTGTTTTATCAGCTGTTTTTCTCTCTATGTGATTTCACTGCATTAGCAGTGAGCTTGGGATCATTATCATGCTAAAAAATCAAACCATTCCCAATCAGACTCTTTCCTGGTATGATGAATTAAAACCTGTCTGTACTTTTCAGCATCATGATCCCATCAATTCAGACAATATCACCAACACCACTGGTAGAAATGCAGCAGTAAACCAGGACAGAGCCTCCACCATGTTTGACTGAAGGCCTCAAGCATCATTCTTCTTCTCTGTCCAACTCTTCTTCTCACACATTGTCCACTATCTGGACCCAAACATTTCAAACTTGGAGTCTTCACTCCATAAAACTCTTTCCACTGATCTTTGTGAGCTTTATCATATCTTAGTCTTTTCACCCTGTCCCCCTTCTTAAAAAGTGGTTTCTTGGCTGCTGTCCTTCCACAAAGCTCATTCCTGATCCAGCTTCTTCAGACTGTAGAAGGTTCAACTTGGCTTCATCCTGATGAAGCTGCCATGTTTCCTTTAATATTGGTTAGAGCCAGTAGTGGAGTTCTCAGGCTCTGAGAAGCTGTTAGCTGACCCCCTTAGAGGTCAAAGTTAGAAAACATCTTAAATTCCTGTCCAAATAAAGCATCTTCATGTTATACTGAGAGGGCAGCAGGGTGCTGACAGAGGCTTTGATTGTGTAACTGGCTGCAGCAGCTCGTAGCTACCCTGAGTGCTATGATCTAACATTAACATGAGAAAGCTTCGTAGCAGTCACACTTTTCCAATACATTTAACTTCATCTAGATTGGAGCTGCTTCTATTTCAACTAGAGTGATCTCACAGAAACAGATGGGAGTTTTTCCTGGATGTGGACTAAATGGAGCAGACCATTGCAACCACAATTTAGTGAAAAAACACAGGCTGTACCTTTGGGAACTCCCAGATGGCCCTGTCTCTGCTGATGGGTGGCGGGAACGGCATCATCCCATTCCTGTTTTGCATGTCTACCTGAGGGGGAATGTGTAACAGCATAACATTCGGTTTAGGAGCCTTACATTGTGTGAGTGTTGAATACTGTTTGGGACATAAAAAAAAAAATCTACTCAGGCTTATTTAAATGACGCTTATTTCGACTGCAGCATCGTGAAGTTTTCCGGTAGGAGGCCGAAAATATGTCCCTTTGCCTTCAAAATAAAGGTTGACAAAAGTTGAATAAAAAATTGGAAAGTATATTTGCAAATTTGTATTACGTTTGATGTGCTTTACAGAGATTGCTTTTTTAATTTTATTCCCCTGACTCTAAATTCCCGCATATTAATAAATGTGAGGCTCGCAGACGCTAATTTTAATGTGAAGACCCTGAACGGAAATGTCGCCAAGTTTTCTTGACTGTGACCACTGGCGCCGACGCAGCGACAACAAACACCACAACCTATTATTTCACACGAGAGGTTTTTTTCCTTCCAGAGGGGGGTCTGTGTTAACCGCCGTTCAAATCACTAACACCGTAACCGAGCTGTACTCACCACAGATGAAATATCTCCTCGGTTTCTCCGAGTAACACGGTCGCTGCAGTTACGAGCCCGGACGTTGTCTGATGAGAAGCTTGTTTCCATGACAACCATACTATAGCGCCTGTGTCACGTGATAATTGGACTCAGCAATTCTTCTCAATAATTCTCAGCAATAGGTATAACACGCAATGGACAATGTGGGCTGATTTCATTACTGTTTACGATGGCAGAGAGTTTATTCTGCTGTAATCCTAGCTATTCTTCTGAGGCTTACAAAGCTATTTCTTCCTGTTCTTTCTTTCTTTCTTTCTTTCTTCAAATTCAATGTCAATCACATTGGAGAATAAAGGTGGTCTAAATGCACCACTTTGTGGTGTTAGAAACAAATTAATTGAAACAAAAGTGACAAAATATCTTTAACATTAATAGCTATACCATTCTTCATCTATCTAGCTCGCTAGCAAGCTACGTCAAATTACTAATAGCTGATAGGAAATGACTGTTAGCGACCTGAGAGCATAGCCGTTTTCTGCCTTGCCTGCTTGTTCACGAATACTGCACGGGAATAACTGTCTCTTTGTCTCTGACTATGTTTGTTGTAGTGCTTTAAAGGGTAACAACTTTAAAACAGGAAAGTTTATATGGGCTGTATAAAAACGATGCGTTGGCCGGGAATCGAACCCGGGTCAACTGCTTGGAAGGCAGCTATGCTAACCACTATACCACCAACGCACACATGCAGAAAACTGGTCGCAAATGTAATCATAAAATTGATGCGACCAACCTATGTTTGTAACGCAGTATGATGTTTCTCTCATTGTGCTGCGTCTGGGCGCAAATGTCTCTGTGGCGCAATCGGTTAGCGCGTTCGGCTGTTAACCGAAAGGTTGGTGGTTCGAGCCCACCCAGGGACGGGTTATTTATTATTCCAAAACGAACAGTTGCACAATATTTTTTTTTTATGATTAGGTTTTTCGAAAGAAAGAAACATTTCTTCCGAAATGCGTGACGTTGTTTCATCAAGCATTGGTGGTTCAGTGGTAGAATTCTCGCCTGCCACGCGGGAGGCCCGGGTTCGATTCCCGGCCAATGCAAGATTTTTATTTTTTCCCCAAGCCCGTACAGTGAAGGGAAAAGGTGAAAGGAAAAGAAGAAGAAAGGCGTACTCGCACGTAGCTTCTCCTCGTTAGTATAGTGGTGAGTATCCCCGCCTGTCACGCGGGAGACCGGGGTTCGATTCCCCGACGGGGAGGCCATTTAGTTTTTTCCTTCCTCACCGTGAGATAGATAGAGTCATTTGAAGTGGATATGAAGTCACAATTTTATCACAGTAGTAGTGTACTACTATAGCACACTAGTGTACTACTATAGTACACTACCACTACCACTACTACTACTTCACATAGACAACTGGTGCTGTTCTGTACAACTACTCCTCGTTAGTATAGTGGTGAGTATCCCCGCCTGTCACGCGGGAGACCGGGGTTCGATTCCCCGACGGGGAGTGTACTTTTTATAGCTATACTGCAAGCACAGATGGGGAACATAGAAATAAGGGTCACATTGTGTTGGTAAAAGAGTTGGAGCCGGTGTTTTTTTAGCTTCTGAACTATGAACTAGCTCTATCTAAACCACGTCTCTCATAAGGAGCTTCATAAACGGCTAAAGATCCGAACTGCAGAGCTGGGTGAATGATTATATTATACTGTTTTACTCTGAATGTGAAATTCACCGAGTCTGACTCCATATTTAAATTGGATTTTTGAGATTCTATTTTATGCGTTGATCTTCTCATCTTGTAATTGTTAGTAATTATACTGAGTTTGACATGTTCACAACAATTTTATCAGACATGTGGAAGCTGTAAAGTGTACTGAATGAAAATGAATAATGAGCACATGACTAGTAAGTCCCAAATGAATGAACAATATATTGGAAGAAATGACCAAACAGAATCAAAATGCATTCTGCAGCGTAATATGTAATTTAAGAATGGTTGTTCTGGGAAAAAGGGTGGCTCATCCACCCGAGAGAATGGTATAAAAAATATGGCGAGATACTATACATTCATATCTTGTTGCGAGAATGAACCCTACTGCACCGTACTCTGTTTCTGGTGAAGTTTTTGAACTTCACCTTTGTTTTTTTAGTGGAAGACCAGAGAAGAGGTCTCTGGCTCATAACTGACATGCATGCATGTCATGACATGCAGAACTAACGTTTTTATTTTTTTACTTGTGATTTATTTTGTTGTTGCATCACTGTTATCAATATTATTTTTTTGGAAGGAAATTTAATTCATATCAATCCAATAACCGAAAAAATAGTTGATAGATTAATTGACAGACACTTGTTCTGATTCTGTTCCAAAGGACAAAGATGAATTAACATCCTGTTTATTCTGAAACAATTGGTCTGTGACATTAAGTATGCTGACAAATACATCAGTGGTCCTATGTCGAAGAAACCGCTTTTGTTTTCTTTTGTGTGGGTCAGGTACAGCTCAGCTGACATTGCCTTTTTGGCTTTGCCTTTTCTTAAATATACCAACACCATGCGTCCAGGTCATAAACTCCAGGGACACACACAGACACACACAGTGGAGTGATAGAGCCTGGGAGCTGTAGACGGCTCTCCAGACCAGCAGACAGCTACTGGGCGGCCCAAAGGGCTGTGGGCTCGGGTATGGGAGGAGGTGAGACTAGCTGAGTGTGTGACATCTGAAAGGTGTCCCCATATTCCCAATATTGTTGGGAAAGCAGTATGAAAAGCTTATGTCGACTTGACTAAAGCTGATTGCATTTGCCCTGTAATCAGAGGCTTGTGCCTCTCGGTGCTCTGGACGTACGTGGACTTACGGTGAGCGTATTACGTCACTTCCTGCTTGCGCCTGTTGCACTGTCGCTGTGTAGACTCTCTCAATCCTCTCTAGTTTTCTGTTAACTTAATCGCTTTAAGCACCACTACACACTAAGCGTAATATATTACTAAGCGTATTATATTACGCCTAGTTTTTATCACATAGGCCTATAATAGAACATGTTAACCCGTAATAGTTGTAATACTTGTACTTGCCATACTAGCATACCAGCTATGGCTGCTCTCTCTCTTTCCGCTTCTCCTTCCACTTCTCCCTCCCTCTCGTGCTCAGTGTGTCTGATGTTTAGTTACTCCTCTGCCTCCTTTAATGATAATGGTTCATGTAACAAGTGTAGTTTATTTGCAGTCCTGGAGGCGAGGCTCAGTATGCTAGAGTCCCGGCTCCGCACAATGAAAGCTAGTCCATTAGCTATTGTAGCTTCTCAGACCCCCTTAGCCGGTACGGAGCCACCTAGCCTAGCCGCCGCTAGCAGTTCCCCCGCAGCTTCCGAGCAGCCGGGAAGCCAGTCCCGCTGGGTGACAACACGAGGTCAACGGAAACATAGACCTAAAAAGCCCGTGTCTCACCACCAACCCCTCCACGTCTCCAACTGATTTTCCCCACTCAGCGACACACCCGCTGAGGACGAAACTCCACATGTTGGCCCTGTTGCTCACAGCGGCCCCGCCGTTGTGAAGCCAGCATTAGTCATTGGCGACTCCATCCTCCGGAACGTGAGGTTAGAGACTCCAGCGACCATTAAATGTATCCCAGGGGCCAGAGCGGGCGACGTTGAGGCTAACCTGAAGCTGCTGACAAAAAGTAAAAGTAAATACAGTAGAATTGTAATCCACGTCGGCGCTAATGATACTCGGAGTTATGTAAAGTTAATGTGGCATCGGTGTGTAACTGCAAAAACTATGTGGGACTCCGTCATTTTCTCTGGCCCGCTGATGTCTAGGTGGTGCTTAACAAACAACGTGGCTTATATAGACAACTGGAGCTGTCCCCCACCCAGCCCCCCTTCTGTCCCATAGAAACTGTGTCTGCCTCGAGGCTGTATAAGCCTAAACCCAAATCTGGAGGAGTCATTCATAGCAACTTAGTGAAAATCAAAACCACTGCTCCAGCAAACCAACCCAGTAAAACTATTAAATGTGGTTTGCTAAATATTCGATCTCTCCCTTCCGAGTCTCTCCTAGTGAATGATTTAATTACAAATCACCAAATTGATCTATTAACCCTCACTGAGACCTGGTTGCAGCAGGATGAATATGTTAGTTTAAATGAATCTACCCCTCCCGGTTACATTAACCACCATGTGCCACATGTCACTGGTCGAGGAGGAGGAGTGGCTGCAGTTTATCAGTCTAATCTGCTTATTAACCCTTGGCCTATTGTTTCATATGATTCATTTGAAAGCCTTACTGTCAGCTTCTCTCACCCTGACTGGAAAGCAGAGAAACCACTCTTACTTGCTGTTGTGTACTGTCCCCCCGCACCTTATTCTAAGTTCTTAGAAGAATTCCCAGACTTTCTGTCAAACTTAGCAATGGAATCAGACAAAGTCATTATAGGGGGTGATTTCAACATTCATGTGGATGTTGATGATGATTGTCTGGCTGTTGCATTTAAGTCTCTCTTAGTTACTTACTGTAACTCTCTGTTGTCAGGATGTCCGAAAAACTCTCTAAAGAGTCTGCAGTTAGTCCAGAGTTAGTAAAAGAGAACACATCTCTCCCACTTTAGCTTCTCTCTATTGGCTTCCTGTAGGATATTGAGTAGACTTCAAAATCCTTCTGCTGACTTATAAAGTCCTTAATGAAAAAGCTCCATCCTATTTGAAAGACCTCATAGTCCCTTATTATCCTTCCAGAGCACTTTGCTCCCAGCATGCAGGTCTGTTAGTGACTCCCTGTATCTTTAAAAACAGACTGGGAGGTAGAGCCTTCAGTTATCGGGCTCCTTTACTGTGGAACCAACTCTCTCCATGGGTCAGAGAGGCAGACACTCTCACTACATTTAAGACTAGGCTTAAAACCTTCCTCTACAACAGAGCGTTTAGTTCGGGCCGGTTCAGGTAGCTCTGAACCATTTTTATGCTGCTATAGGCTTAGACTGCTGGGGGACACATCAGGTTACATGGAGCTCTCTCCTCTCCTCTCCTCTCCTCTCCTCTCCTCTCCTCTCCTACACTTTAAATTATCATTTTCACTATCTACTGCACCTTGTAGTTTGGCCTTGGTGTCTCTCTCTCTCTCTATTTGTGTTTCCACAGATCCACTGAAGCTCCATCTCTCTCCACCAACCGCCCCCTGCATCACCCCCTTCCCCTTTTACCCCTGCTGTTAAACCGACCTGCCCTTCCCTTCCCAGGAACCAGTCTACCACCCATTACCCCCATTAAGCTGCCTGACTCTCCCTGCCTTCCCTCCCACCAAAAACTGCCTTCATTAGCTCCTGACACCATTTCCATCTGTGCATATTCTGTATTGTTACCTGTTTTCTTGTCTGTATACAACATCTATTGCCCGTCTGCCCGTCCTGGGTGAGGGATCCCTCCTCTGTTTCTCACCATGAGGTTTCTCTTTTTTTTCCCTGTTAAAAGGGTTTTTGTTTTGAGTTTTTCATCAGTCGATGTGAGGGTCTAAGGGCAGAGGATGTTGTTATGATGCTATGTAAAGAACTTTGAGACAAACTGTTTGTAAAAAATGGGCTATACAAATAAAACTGCCTTGCCTGGCCTTGCCTGTAATAAGCTGACCCACGGACCTAAACGTATCTGTGATTTGCAGAGTAGCGGTGCCACATCACAACTGTCTCTGTGGCGCAATCGGTTAGCGCGTTCGGCTGTTAACCGAAAGGTTGGTGGTTCGAGCCCACCCAGGGACGAGAGCTTTTTATTGGATAAAAGACTTAAGTGCACTTGAACTTCTCATGAAACTCCAACATTATTCTGTTCAATGAACTCAGATTAGATTCCTGCTATGCACTTATGCTATAGAACTGACTGCAGTTTAAACTGCGCTCACTTGAAACTGTCCTGGGAGCTGTGGTCCTGACCCCCCTCAGCTGCTCTCTTTCTCCTTACCGCTGCTGCATGAGTAATAATTTGAAGTGTGTGGATTTCTATTGGATTTTAACTTCAGTTTTCCAGTCAAAAAGACTATATTTGTGAACTATGTTATTCATGTAATGCATGTTAGCATCTGTCCACTGCTGCCTCAGTGTTTAAACAATTACAAAGATGCCAACACATAAAACAATAAGCGTGTGCACAACCAAACAGAACAGATGTGAAGGAAATGATGGTCTCATAGAACCAGAGTACAGCCTGCTTCACTGGGCTGATCACCACAACACAAGGAGACACAGCACAACGCTCTATGTTTTTGTTTCACATTGGTCCAATTCATGTGGCAGCTCCTCAGAACAGTCCCAGTTCTCCCAGAGGCCTTACTGATTTAAAAGTTCTTGCATTCATACAACTAGAGTCTGGATAAGTGATTGAGGCTATTGTACAATTGTGTGCATTTAGTTTATTGTTTAAGCAAAAACATGGACATGAATTTTCTTTACTTTCATTGAAAAAAATGACTAAAGGATGTTGAAAAGGCAAAAGTTTTTCATTTGGCTTTGTGTCTCTTTCTTTATGTCTTTCCTCAGGCGTCCGCACATGGTCCTCCTGAAGCTGCTGCTGATATGATAAGGACGAGCTAATGAGTTGTTGTTCATCTCCTGCTCCAGCACTGTACGGTGACAAAAACACATACATTTACTCTCTTTGTCAGAGTGTATGTACAGAGAGCTGGAAGGACATTTGAAGACGTGAGGGCCATTAACAATTCTATAGTGTATCATAGCCTGAGCAGTTTTAACCATGTCAGCTCTGATCCTTTTGTCTGGTTTTATCACAAAAACTTGGTGACAAATATTTGCGTTACAATTCATTATCAGTACATAGTAAACATCAAACATCATGTGATGTGCGCCCGTGAAATCATCATGCATTTGCTGCAATCAGCTGACAAATCCTATCTGTTGAATCTTATAATCTTATGATAAACACAGTAGCATTTCAATACGTGAAGCTTGGATTTTACAGAGATAAAAAACATTTTTAACACACAGTGACTGAAGGTGGGAAGGTGTTTTTTTTCATATCCCTGCTCTGATGAAACATGGCCACATAACATTCAAGATAAGAGACTTCTCCTTTCACATTAAAAACCACTGATAAAGCACAAATCCAGAATTTTATCAATCTTGATGACCTTGGTTTGAGTCTTAGTTCCCAGAGAGATCGAGATGTCCTTACACTGTATACTGATTAAATACTAAAATCTTGGTAGTTTTGCCTTTATATCCAAATATTGTGTAACAAAATTTAGAATTACAGACTGTGATATTGATATAATGAATTTACAGAATCATATGTCACTTTGTGGTTGTCAAACCTCAACTGATTTTCACACACTTTGCAGTTTTTAGAAAACAGTTTATGAACATTAATAAAAGTGTAAACAAAAGTTCAAGTGAGTTCATTTTTTTTGTCAAAATGCACAACAAAAAGGACCCTGTCAGACCAACAATGGCACAGCGTCAGAAACCTCTTCAGTTCAGTGAGTCACTGCCACTGCAGAGGCTCCAGAAGAAACAAACCTAGTCCTGGCTCAAGCAGCTGCCTCTTTATAATCTAAGTTTCATCCAGTCTTTTTTCTGCTTCTTTTATATTTGACTAAATTAAGTTTTGAAAAATCTTCAGATTCTGATTTTACTATTGGTTCTTTACATTTCTGACATGGTGGCACTGAGTCCTTCAAATTTAGATTTCATGAGGAATTCTCCTCCAGAGTCCTGACATATGTTCAGTAGTGGTGAACAGACAAGCCATTTTGAGGTTGAGCTTTGCAGGAAAAGAAAGATCAGATCCAGAACCATCCAGTCCCATTTATCTGTGTTGGGATCATGTCATCTCTTGGGTTTGGACAGATGATGTTGAACCATGACTTTTTGTCCCTCACAGATTGATTAAGACTGCCTGCTGATGTAGTGGAGCAGATAGGAGGACAGGATATCACCGTGACTGACTGGATTTCCCCAGAATTCTGTGCAGCTCTGGAGACATGAGGAAAGGTTTTTCTGAGCTACCATCATTCCTCTCCAAGTCATCACCTGGTTGGCCAGATAAACGGGTGGATGGATGAAGGGAAAAGCAAGGCAAGGCAAGGAAAAGGCAAGGCATGGGAGAAAAGGCAGGGATGGATAGATGGAGGGAAGTCAATGGTATAGTAATGGTAAGTTGGATGGATGGGATGTAGGTTATGTGGTGATTATAAATGAAAAAGAAAAATGCAGTTAGTGTTGTTAAAGAGCCACAAGTAACAGAGATGAACATCAGTACAGCCATTTGATCAAAAGCTTTAACAAAACCTTAAGTTAATCCCTTTAAACCCATCATTTTTAGGATAGGATCAGTACTATATTGTACTGAACTATACGTGGTGTCAGACACAGAGGAGAGTTTCATTGTCCCAGGAAAATAAGAATCACGTTAAGTAAGGCAGATATTGTAGTAGTGTAGTGCTGTACTTACAGAAGCAGAGGAAGAGTGTATCGACACACATGGCGTAGACGCTGAAGAAACCGTGTGCGATTAGATAGGCACCTATCACCACAGTCTGAAGGAGGAACAGAGAAGGCAGACAAAGAGCAGCAGCACTGAGGCAGAGCTTTGAAAGGAGATCTGATCACAAATGTTGAGAGGCCTTGAACATAATCAGTGTGAAAAACAAACCTGAACTCAAACAACCTGTAAGTGTTGTTTATAAGAATGTGTCTTGACAGCACACTGAATATATTTAGTATATTTTATGTTTTTCCTTGTCTTGTATATAATTGATATTCCTATGGCTTACTGGAAGTAGATGATGTGCAGATTGAGAGTGTGTCTCTGAGACCCTCAATATACCAGGCACCTGTAGGCTTGGCCTTAGGTTTGATAATATTGAATTTCAATATTTCCCACCATAAAATAGTTTTTATTATACAGAAAATAATATAGAAAAAAATGGCAATATGCCGACCAGCAGAGGAACCCAGTAGTAGTTGAGATTGGGCACTTCCTCTTGGATGAGGGGAATCTTCTTAGTGAAGAAGAGGAATGCAAACACACCTGAAACAGACACAAAACACACACACACCACTGTGAACACCACTGTCTATATGACTTTGCTAATCATTACACTGTGTCTCAAATATACTCAATTATCAAAATAAGTTGCAGGTGGAACATCAATGTTGAAAATTATAATGTTTAATTACATAAACACCCAGTGTTGAGACTTCCACCTTGCATTGTTACTCACCAACTCCTCCTGCTATCAGCACTTTGCCCAGAAACAACAGAAAGTCTGTCACTCTGTCCAGAACTGCAACCCTGTAGAGACAGACTCAGAAAGTTCAGCCTCAACACACAGCACCAGTGTTGTCTCAGTGGTCGACAAGGTCCATACAGTCCAAAGGTAGATGTTAAAGGTCCATACAGTCTAAAGGTAGATGTTAAAGGTCCATCCGGTCTAAAGGTAGATGTTAAAGGTCCATACGGTCTAAAGGTAGACCTCCATGTGGTCGTTGATTATAAGACAGGTCTGGGTTCTATATTAATACTGTATATAAGTGTTCAATCCACAGAGAAATGCTCATAGCCTGTATTCAGAAACTGATCCTTAAAGCAGGATATACACTAGGGGCGTAGCTACCATGCAATTGACAGACTGTAGTCACACAGTGACTCGCCTGACAATCAGGAAAAACCAAGATGGCCGATGCGCAGTTTAGATACTGGAGGCTTCAAAACAGCAGCTAACAAACCAATGGGTGACATCATGGAGCCTGACACTTTTCTCTAACAAGTGTAAATATATATTTTAAAGAGTGGGAGCAATAATTCTTGCAGGTCAAAAATGTCTTATAAAAAAGCAAAGTAACATCAGAAAAACAAACCTAGGACACAGAAAATTAGTGGAGCACTGAAAAGCACTGAGCCTTCTCACCTGACCACATTTCTCATCAGCAGGCAGAAGGCGTCTCTGGCTGAGGTACAGAAGTTCTTACCATAGATTGCCACCTGGTGGAACAGAGACAAAACATAGCCATCACAACAACACATTTTGATAATGACAAAATGAACAGTGGGTAGTTAGAACTCTTTAGAACTACCACATGAACCCAACTCACCATGATGTAGGCGTTATGGTTCATGTAGTGGAGGAACTTCTCCAAACACCAGAAACAGCATTTCAGACAGCACATTATGAACCTGGATAGGCTGTTGTCAACACCTACATGGCAACATGTACAAGATCAATAGAGTGATTGTGGAAAAGAAGAACAGAAAGTGTATGTGTTCTAGTGTGCGTGTGTAAACCTCTTAGTTTCTGCTCCAGGTATTCTAGGATGATCCGCAGAAGTTGGACAACCGACAGAATCAGAGCTCCAAAGGCCAAAGACCCTGTGTGATACCTGGAGAGACAGAGGAAGAGCTCAGCACATTGTTTTACACACCAATGTCTGTTGTGTGTTTCTGACTTTGGATAAAAGATGGAGCAGGGTTCCAGACTTGGCCTGTAGAGTGCATCCTAACCTGACAGCCCTGCTAAAGGAGGAAAACAGTGGACAGGGTGGGATATCCTGAGGCTTCCTCTTGGCCCAGTAGTAGCTGGCAAATGTACCAGCCAGGGTGCACTGCTCCAGGGCCAAGCTGAAATTGACTAGCCAGAGGAAGACCAGTAGGTTGGACAGCTCCAACAGGAAGAGGTAGCGGTGGTATGGTGTCTCCCCACCATAGAAGGCAAACAGACACTGAGAACCGTGACACAACGCTGACCTGAAGATTTCGGTACTGTTGAAGGTCTGAGGGGGAGAAGAGAGGAGAGACATTCACAATGTCTTATAAATCAATACATTTATTTATTTATATAGTGTGCAGACTGATGTGTGTTACATTAATGTGAAGGATTGAACAGAACACAATGGGCTCTATCTTAAACCTGTGCAAGTGTCTTTACTAGTTTAGTACCATGTTGTTTAAACAGCAAATACATATGCATCTATCTGAGCAGGTGTGTTGGTCTATTAATGAGGTGTGGTCAGGTGCATTGTGGGTGCATTACTATCTTGAGCTAGAGGAAAGTGATGTGCAATAGACCAACAAAAACCTGGTGTTAAGGCAGTGTTGCAGTATTTTACAGAGAGTAATGTGTCTGTTATGCACAAGCAGAGTGAGCTGAAGATGTGCTTCAGATGTTTGGATCAGGCTGGTGGAACATTAGAATACAGCCTCAGGAGGTAGGAGTGTTCTTTGTGGTGTATTGTGTGTTGTATAGCACTGCTGTGCCATGTTCAAGAGACGTGCATAACAGATGAGGCTCTGCAGAGAAGCTTCTTTCTTCTGACCTGCTAAGTCAACCAGTGTTTCCCATTCATCCACTAAATTTGTCCACAGCTTCATAACAAATGGAAAATGTATTCACACTTCTCATAATACACATAAATGTTGTGTCATTTCTTCTTTGTACAGCTGTTATCATCAACTGATTCAATCAGCTTTTCCTTTCCCTTCAGGACACACAGAGCCACTGTGTATGGCTCACTGGTCAGGACTGGACTCACTGGTCAGTAACAATATGTGGTCAAGTCACTACAGACAGACTCTGGGTGAAACATTGAACCATTATAATAACAGTCCATCAAGGTGCAGGCTCATCTGTCTTTTAAAGGGAATGAGGGGTTACTCTCTGATTGGTTTATTGCATGTTATGCCCAACACATTCCCATGATTCTAAAAGAAACACCATGAAGTACAAACCTTTGAACCATGCTTTAAACTGTGATCTTTGGATTATATGCATTTGTGCACTATATATATATATATATATATATATATATATTCTAATCTATAATTACAACAGAACAACTGTACCTCAGGACTGCAAGTACTGTTGGCATAGGGGCAGCTCACATTAGGAGACATGACTTTGTAGATAGCTTCACCTGAGGATGCGAGGTACCTGGTTTCACAGAGCTGGTTAAAGACACATAACAAAAAATCCATCGCTCCGAAATACAAAGTGGTAAGGTTAACACATTCTTCCTGTGAGCTCTCTCAAGGATACACAGCTGTAACTGCCCAGTAAGAGATGCAGACAGTCAACAAGAGGAAGGTGACGACTGGATAGAAGAGCGTGGACATGATGTGACCAATGGCTCTGTGACAACAGGGACAACACCAAGTAGGAAAACAATGATCATTACACAGAACATTTAAAATATAAATCCAATAATCTAAACTAATTTTCTGTGCTGTCTTCAGAGCTCATACTTGCTCGCCTCTCTGAGCAGGGCGATGGCCACTTGCACTCGTCTCCTTAAGAAGACCAACATCACCACGATGGAGGCTTCTGTCACTCCCATGGATGCCACTGACAGACACAAAGACAAACACACAGTTTACATTCTTCATACAGTTTATCAGGACCAAGATAGCTGCAGTTTCATTTGTTGTGTGTTGTGTATGTCCCAATTCTCTTTCCTGTTCAGGTCTTTAAAAAATGACACTGTCTGTGTTTTTTTTCCTTTATTTTTTCCAGCTGTTATTTAAGATAACTAATTTAATGTCTCAGTGAAATTAAATCAGAGCAAATAAACTTTTTACCTTAAACTGAATGTAAATGTAAAACACACACTCTTGTTCTTTCTACAGTGGAAATCAAACCTATTGCAGAAGATCTCCATTTCACTTCCACCTTCTGTTCAGTTGTTCGCAGACCAGCTCCATGAGGTTCAGGTCTGGAGACTGTGCTGATGTTCATCATGTACTGTTCTTTAATGTTGTGGCTTATTATGTTGCTGTAGGACGAAGCCCTGACCAACCAGTCTGTTGCCTCTGTTTCCCGCCACGCTGACAGCAGTATACAGTCCTACTTCCTGCAGCACAGTGTTGTCATGGTGATGATCAGAAGGTGTAGTGGCACATTTTGTACAGACAGAAGGTTTGTCATTCATTAACCTTGAAGAAGTGTTTAAATCAACTTTCAAGGTTTCAATATAACTTTCAAGGAAAGACTGATATCCACCAGTCTCCCCATCCCTGAAAAGTTATCTACGATATTTACATGATCCTGCAGGTTTTTGTGACCTATTTTTTTTACCTCCAGCAGTTTATTGCTGACCTTTGTACGATTTAGGGGCCTATTTGTATGTTTTTTTTTTCAGATTTATTGCTGGGAGCAGGTGGTGGTGATTGAGAGAGTGATTGAAGAGCTTCAGCCATAAATAGTAATAAAACATGGTCTGAGCAGCTACGTACTCGAGGCAGAATGGAGGCTATAGAGGGTTGCTTCAATGTACTGCCTCTGTAAAGCACTTTGACAAGAGGGGCTGGGGTTAACTTGATGAAGACAAGAGTTAACATTGGTGTTTGTTTCCACCTCTGGAAACCTGTTGCTGTTGGTGAGTAAAGGAATGAAGCTTGATGCTGAAATCACGTTTCTTCTACACTGGTCATCAAACTGCTGTCCATGCTAAAACCAAAATGTCATTTCCACTATTTAATAGGTATAAAACAGTATAATAATTAGATTCATACAAACCCAGACTGATAGGATACTGCTGTACCATTAATCTGTGAGACCACATATTCAGTCCTTCATTGAGAGATGTAGTAAAACTAAATAAAACCATATTCCATTGACTGACCAAGTCCCTCGACTAAACTTACACAATATGATCCAGGTCTGCCTGAGCTGTAGATAGACTTGTAGGTCAGTCTGTAGGCCGACTTCTGTGATGGCAACATCAGCGCCTGGTCTATGTCGGAGTCGAGACCACTCCATGGAGCAGTACCACATACCTGTATACACACACACGCAGGCAGGCAGGCACGCACATTCAGTGAAGAACCTTTCTATTAACAGGAGGCTTCAGAAACATTTTCACTTCCTCTTCTGAAGTCACCTCTAGTACCTCTTTAGAGAGGGAGCTAATGAGGTTCAGGTAGAAGACCTGAGTCCTGAGTACGCACCGTACGCCAGCAGGAGTATGACAGCGATGATGGTCGTCCACAACAGTAACCCAGCTGTGAACCTCAGCAGCAGGATGAAGACCAGACTGACAAACAGGGACATCAGCAGACCTCTGCCACAGTGTTACAGGGAACAACAACACAAATCAAACACTTTCAATCAGCCCTGAGGGAAATTCACTGTGGAGCCACAGGTGGTCAGGCTCATAGTCAATATACTGACTTCCTGTGATGGACCTCCTAATCTACTAACATCCTCTGAGGTACCACCTAATCTGCTGACGTCCTCTGAGGGACCACCTACTCTACTGGTCTCAGACTCACTCTGATGAACACTGCTGATCAAATACTGAGTCCAAACTAAATATCTTTGAGACAAGAGCAGATGTTTTTCTGCGTGTGTTGTTCATGTAATTACATGAGTATCCATGACCACGACTTGGCATAATCTTCCATTATCTTCACACCCATCTCCTTAGTGTCCACGAGTCCTGTTATGCCTCTGCAGAGGAGGGAGATGAGAGTTAATGTACAGGCAAAGGCTAAAATTCAACTAGAAATGAAACGTGTCTAGGGCAGAGATGAGATGAGACAGAGATTGGTCTAACTGATGTTGCATCAAAGACCAACACATTAAACAGATGCAGAGATCATGTTTTAGGGTGTGTGTACATCAACTGGAAGCTAACTGCTAAATATCTGAGACCTGTTGCACAAAATACCTTAAGATTTTCCCTTAAAGTTCTTTATATTGTTCACTTAAGTATTTAGATTTTTCTGCCTATCTTGGTCTTATACTTACTTATACTTATACTTATATAAGTGTTTAGTATCCATTGATCAACTGTTCACTGCTGAGATGATGACTCACTAATGCCAGCATCCAAATGGTCTCCATGGAAACTGTAGCGTTTAACCGCTGTAAAATTTCCTTCAATTGTTGTAAATACCTGAGTGTTTTTCCTTAACCAAGGAACCTTTGATATTCTGTGCAACAACATTAAATAACTCCCAGCACTTAAGATATGAAAAAATGATGTGTGTGAACATATCTTAAGTATGACACTTAAGGTTAACCTTAACTTAAGGTTAACCTTAAGTGTCATACTTAAAATATGTTCACACACATCATTTTTTTTCATAACACCACATCATATCCTCCCACTGCAACAAACTGTGAAATAACACATTTACTGCTGATATAACAGACAACATTTGCACATGAGCAAAACAGAAAGTTGGACTATTTTACCCATCAGCACTAAGTCACACACACTTTGGTACCATTACTCCATTAGAGTGGAGTAGAGTTACTGATCTTCGACAAATCATTAAAGCAAAACAATGAAATGTTAAAAATGTGAAGAAAAGGAAGTATCAGTACTTGGCAGCATGTTGGAGTTCAGTGACGCTGCGCGGCATCTCCAGGGCATCTTTAAACCTGGTCCTGTTAGCTACAGTCACAGTCCCATTCAGAGTGATGAAGTCTGGCAGACATCTCTGGAGAACTGACACACACACACACACAAACAAGAGCTGTCAGCACTGTGGTTCCACTGTTCTGACTCCTGTATGGTGGCCCTTACACACTGCAACCTCAGACACACACAGGCAACCAGACAAAACACAAACACATTCTGAATGCTTCAACTTCAGAAGTCACAAGACATCAACAACCTTGTGTGTGTTCCAGCCGAATGCATCACTTTTCTGTGTCCCCTGGAAACACACCTATTGTCGTCTATGTTACTTATTCCGTTGTTTTGAGAGTTTGATGAAGATGTTTTCTGAATGTGTATGTGTTTTGTCTGTTTGCATGTGTCTCCTTAAGTTGCATTCTGTTGAACTCTAAAGGCCACCATAATTTATTTAATCACTCACACACATAATGAGTGTTGTGTTAGTTGTGTGAGACAGAGGTGTTGAGTCCTTACATGGTCGACTGGGTATGATCATGGAGGGACAATCCTCGTCTCGGAGAACCTGAGAGAGTGGCTGGAAGAACCGGAGACAAGAGTGTTAGAGTAACTACATATGCGTGTGTTCTGGTCCTGTGGTCTATGTGAAAGTATTTGTCTGCACCGAGACAAAGACATACCAGATCCAGAACCAAACAACAAGGAGCCAGATTACATTATCACAAATGACATACATACACAGATCCATGCTGACAATATTGTGTTACTACAGTACACTGTGTGTTTCTGTTTTTAAACACAGCAGCAGTTTCAGTACGTGTGATAAAAACTGTGTCGTGTACCTTTTCAGGGTCATTAAATCCAGGCTTACAGAACTGTTTATAATATTCCCAGTAACTCTTGCTGAGTTTGTTTTGCAGCTGCATCTCAGTGTAGGTGGCAAACCTGTCTGGGCATCGTGATACACACATCTGGAAGAAAAGCCACACACACAGAGTGAAACTTTATCTAGGACAGATATCGACCATCACTTCTTCTGCTGGACATATGGGTCACATTGATACTTTATTAATGCTAATGAAAATCAGAAAAATGTTATATTCTGTGCATGGCTGAAATTATCCAGATGTGGAAGTAGCATCTCATAATCATTCTGTATATGGAGCAGGGCCGTGGAACTGGAGCATGAGGCCCATACTCATTTATTCACACATGCAGGTGTCACTTTATCCCAAACACTCTCTCTTTCTCCATCCATCCATCCATTGTCTACACCACTTATTATGGAAGGGCTGGATCTGAACCCAGGGAGGTGACAGCGCTAATCATAGCAATAGCACCAATGTACCACCACTCCTCTTTCTCAGCATCACAATTTGTTGATTATCAAAAATGATGAAGGTCTAGGGAGACGGAGAGGATGATCAACACGTTGTGATGGGGAGCAAGAAAAAAAGTGTGTATTCATTTTTCAAGGCTTTCTGCATTTCAGAACAAGTGCATTTTTTTTATTGACAACCTGGTCGTTAATGAGCACGAGTCAATGTGTGTTGTCTTTTGTTGTTCACCAGTGGCTGAGGTGAAGAGGTTGGTGCTCTCTCTTCAGGTTAAAGACATGATGACTCAGCTGTAGCAGATGTGACCATGATGAACTGATGCTGTGTGTCTGTCGTTGGAGTACCTGGGTGGTGGGACACTGCAGGTTGATGAGAATCGCTGGGTTGGCACATTTTAAGATGTTGAAATAGAACAGGATTGGTTTCTTCCTGCAACAGAGGAGTCAATGTTCAATGCACTTCATTGTCAGTCATTTTGTGGCTGAATAATATCTCTGTCTGCAAGGATTAATGGTTTCCTCCATATCCCAGAATGCCTTTTAGCAACCTCCAGGGCAAAGAAGGTAGAATTAGATATAAACACAATTGGCTGCTATGTTTGTGGTCCCTGTCCTGCCATTTGTGTTTGCAGCCTCATGTTCAAATCTGCAGATCTGGATTTTAAATTATATTGGAGATCATTTGTCATCATCAACTTCAGAAGCTACAGGAGAAGCAGTAACATCTTAGTGTTTCTTTGCCTGTTAAAGTCAGTGGGCTTCCTCCATGAATAACGTGCATATATATTTATGAGCATGTAGCAACAAGGAAGAACCTGTAGATGTCAGTGTAACAAGAGCAACATAGTGTGTGTCTGTACTGCCTCCTCAAACACACACTCTCCTCCTCACTGTCTTGCGTCTTCAATTATCAGTTTCTCTTTGGATAATGAGGAATCACATGTTTCAGTCTCACAGACAAGAAGGAGTATGGTTATTACATTAACACTGTCATTTTGGTTTCTACATTGGCCTGAGTAGCTCAGATCAGGTCTGACCTGACAATACAGTATTCTGTCATTTGATAAATGTGGTGTAAACATGTTATTCATAGATAAATGGCAATGATATGGATATACAGTATCTACCATCAACCTGCTGCACAGTGATCAGTGAGATTTACACTTTGCTGACCAGACCTGCACCCACTGTGAGACCCAACATCCCAGAATAACCAAGCTATTCTGTCTTTTTTCAAACTTCACAATAAAGTTTAAGTCAAATGGTTCAAAGACAACGGGTTGAGCTGTGCATCTTATTAAAGACTGAAAACTGCGTGCATCGAAGTATGAAATCCAATAAAACTTCAAAAATCCAGACCAGCAGGGATCTGATTGGTTCAGTGTCCAGTGGACTGACAGTGACTTACGCATTGGACGTGCCCTTCTGACCACAGAACTGTCCATAGCTGTCTGTTGGATGGAGAACCTTCCTGGGGTCCCCATGTAACCAGGCTGGAGACAGAGAGAGAGAGAGAGAGAGAGAGAGAGAGAGAGAGAGAGAGAGAGAG